>JBCFYV010000012.1:105600475-106080475 GCA_039000515.1 Timema cristinae
GATTTTTTTGACTAAAATGTTTTGTTATAAAAACTGCAAAAATACCTATCTTTTCTCGCGTTTCATGTATCCCTGCCGTAAGATAGATCTGTAAATATATTAAATAAATATCGGTATCCGTTTATATATTATGCCCAACCTTTTATAAATCAATGTTTGTAGAAAAAAAATCACGTTGTGGAAGTTCCTAGTTAAAAAAAAATATTTTTCCGTTATAAATATTGTTATGCTTTATATATTTAATACAAAAACATTTACAGGAATGTATTAATATTAATTGAAGGAGTTAAATATTATCGATTAAATAAATTTATTTTAATTTGTTGATAAAATATAAATTACTTACAGAAAGATATTTAGACACAATAAAAGTTTATAGTCGTGATCCATAAAAAATTTAGTACCTAGAATCTGCATTGAAGTTTTGAAGAGGATTAAAAAAAAAGAGTGTATGTAGATATGAACAATATATTCCGATAATTCGATAATGTGTCCACCTATTTGTTGTGTATTCATAAATACAACATACCTACATTGTTTGTTTTTTTGTAAATATAAAATAACTGATATACATCAAGGTAAACAGTAATTACTTTCGAAAATATTTCTATAAAATTGGTTTCCACGTTGCTCTGTAATATATATTGCTTTGAATATACGAGTAAAAAAAATTGTACAAAGGTTCTACAGCTAAAAATATGTAAGCATTTCATACAAATAAATCCCATTTATATTGTTTCTTGAAACACATCTACCGAAATTCACCATAAAAAAAAAAAAGTTTCGAGGGTTGTAAAAATGTCTAAAGAACCACATTAAAATCCACTTAGGATTAGGATAGTGAAAAACATTTTTTATCCTACACATCGGTAGGTGAGTCTACTAAATTCTGGGCTCATCTAGTCTGGTTTTCTGTGTGACGGAAAGGTCAGGGTTCTAATCCTGGTTTGGTGTACTGAGGGGACTTAAAAAAAACTAGTATCCACTCTCTTTCCAGACAAATGAAGTTACATCTAATCTAATATCTACCTTCCTAGTCCCTAACATAATATCTTAGCTACTATGCTTATAGTCTAGACAGGTAGTAGATGCTACTGGGGGGGGGGGGGGGGGCAAACATTGTATAAAGGTACACTTAGGTCTCATCGGCTCAAGATTTATCCCCGGGCTCAAAGTCAAAATTAGGGACACACTACCTAGTACCTGAAACTATCGTTTTTACCTAAATGACATCCCCTTCCCTATTAACCCCCATATTTTCACCGAGTAAAATGCTTCACTGGGTACAGCTTCCCTCTAACCCCCCCCCCCATCCCCCCGGTACGCCACCCTAGCGAACCAATTATTTTGGAGCGTCTGCTTCCTAGTTCCTTTAATATTTAACTTCGTGGGAACGATACTCTGAGAGCTATCACTGGAGGAAAAGTCAACTCTACTAACCAAGCAAACGTGGATTAAACATGCCGGTGCGTTTTTAGAGAGCTTCACTCAATATTTCATCCACCTGAGCGTGATGCTAGTCTAAAAGCCACGATACCGAGACCACGAGGTGGAAATAGCCCGGGAATATCGACGATGGAATTAATCACATCATCCGTATTGACAATAGGCGTGTGTGAAAAACTTGGAAACTTCGAGTTATAACCCTAATAAAACTAAAGATTCGTATTCGTTTTGAAATTATATACTGTATATATAAAATTACTTAAAAGTTTGACTTCTATTTATGGCTTGTGGTCTAATACCATAGAGTTTTATTTTATTATAAATTTAAGTTTTGAATTAAATCCAATTGAATCCGATTCTGAGCTCAGTAAGAATTTTAAATTTCAAATTCGCTTTTAAGGTTTCATTCGAACGTTTCATTTGTCATAACCACCGAGCAATATTTAAATGTTTGTATTGACTTTTGTGTATGGTGTAGAGAGCTGTATAGACTTACATAACTCGGTTGGACGCACGTGATATAATTGCTGGCTTAGCATTCATGAAGTTACATACTCGAGAGGTTGCAGCAGAGCACTGTCAATTCATAACAATGTTTAAACTAGTGAGCCCGAAAAGGGCCCATATCGTGGTATAAAAGACCTTTACCTTTGGCAGAATGGGGGGTAACATTATTATTATTATTATTATATTTAGCACCGCGTCTTACTACCCATTTGGGTTATACGCACTTATGCTAATGTGTAATGGTAGGGTGATTGTGATATAAAATGGAGGTCTTACAGTTTAACGGGGGATCCAAACCACGGTGGAGGCCTAGCATTCCACATATTCACAAGATGTCTTGTCAGAGGTGAAGGAAGGGTTTAGCAATCAGATAAATCTGTGCTGGGACCAAGAATTGAGCCCCGGACCCATAGCACAGAGTCTTACACTTTACCCCTTCACCCCTAGACCACAAGGTCACCTATTGAACCCTATTATATATGAGGTGCAAGAAAATGTGCAACTCAAATAAGGAATTTTTCAAATTTGGATTAGATTTTTTAAATTCATTAAAACTAGGTCAGAAGAAATAAAACGAAGAGTTTTTTCTGAATATTTATTCCCTTTCCTCCCTCACAGAAAAAAAAGCTTTGCCCGGATAACACCGATTACTTTAGCTAGTTATCCATATTAATAAAATGAAAAGCGTGTTTGTTGGTAATGGGCGTTGCGTGATATCTACCGCAAGCAGAGGTCTTGAAATTTTAAAATTAGTAGCCCTTGAACGCAAGCGTGTGCATCTTTAAGTCCGAATTTAAAAATGTTGATTAGATTATTGTTTAATTAATTAAAATTCTGGTCGGAAGTAAAACGGCCGTGGGCAGATCAAGGCTTAAAGGTATTAATTCTAAAGTTACTTTCCACGTAACATCATTAAACTAGAAACATTTCTACCAGGCAGCACCGGGTTTGGTACTCTAACAGCTTGTTTATTCTAGTATTAAATTATAATTTGTTTGAAACATTTCTAGTATAAAATAATATATTCGAAAATTCTCCAAAGAAATTACATTATATCTGGAATTTATTTAAGTTAGTATGCATAGCTTCGGATTTTATCGACAATAATTTTTTTTTGGTGTCCATTGTATCCTACTATCCGTCAAGAGACTACTAATATTCACACAAATGTGAAAGAATTATGAAAGGTGTAACTTTGAGTAAATGAGTCCGCAACAAAGGGGAGGGAGGGGTTGACGTAAATTCCATCCCAAATATTTTACGACTCCAATCTACTGTGTCAATTCCGGTCCGTCATTAGCAAAAGTGATGTAAATTTCACTCCGTACTAAATTTTTTTACCAGTTAAATCTATTTTAAGATAGTGCTATAGGTCTACAAATCAAACTTCATAGGTAAAATAATTGTGAAATAATTGTGACACTATATAGAGTTTTTAAATTTTAAAATGAAATGTTTATGATTATTTTACCCTTTTTTCTCCGGAAAATTGAAGTTCATTTTAAACAAATTATGATGAAGAATCAAAAGCTCATAAAATAAGTATATAAACAATACCATGCATATTTTTTTGCACTATATTATTGAATTAAATTTATTTGTAGGTTTGATCTTTATAATCAAGTAGAAAAATATGGTCATGATGAATTAAAAGCTTGAAATGTGATGAAATTCTTTTCATTATTATTATTGTTACTATTTTTTTAAACTAAGGAATGATTAAGGAAGAACGCAATTTACATACTACCCTTATAATGATGGGGTGGAATTTACATCATAGCGTATAATGATGGGAAGGAATTTATATAAAAAAATTCAAACGATACCGTATTTATCAAAATCTGGAGGGAAAGTGGTGAAACATTTAGTAAAATAAACTCTCAATGCACTGGAATGGATTTCAAACCACCCAGTCATCATCAAAACTGATGATACTATATGACACCTTAGCCTGCATGCCCACCGGTTCGAGTAAAATGATATTGTGTGGAAGTAAATATGCGAAATGTTATACTAAATTAGTTGTATGTTGCATGTATTGTAATTAAACAATTTTTAAATTTTTTTATCACGCACTAGTTTACCTGTACCGGTGGTTATATGGTTTAAGGAATAATGCTTTTCGTAGACTGAAGTGTCTGCCGAGCTTAAGAACTCGACCAGGTTAACTGAGGGTTAGTTTTCCATACGTGATTATCAGTCTGGTTTTCATATCCCTACACTAACTTAGCTGCATTTCTTCTATCCACCCTTCACATATCTACCAGAATGATTGGGATGTTATATAATATACAGTAGCCCCACGGCTTCTTTGGTGCTGACTGACAGCTGTAGCTGACTTCTGACAGTCAACATTTAGGTATATACCTAAATGTTGACTGTCAGTAGGGACACCTGCTAAACACATGTTATTGCAGATCATTTTGTTCGACGTAGGGATACATAATTTGGTCTGGTAACTTTTCAAAGCCATCAGTCAGCACCAAAGAAGACATGGTGTTACTTTATATAGAGACTAAAATACAAGTGCAGCCGGTCGGAAGTAAAGTCAGACTCATGAGAGCTAGTCAATCATCTGAGACTGCCCATTAAATAAGTAAATCGCTGAATTAAATAAAACCCACTTCAGTGGCTGCATGGTCTAAGGCATAGGTGGGTAAACTCCCCCCCTCCCACCCCCCAAGGGCAAAGTAAACATCTGTAAGGTCTCTAGAAACCTGTATGAAAAAATATATATCTAAATTTACTAAATATTGAATTTTATTTTCACAAAAAATATATTTTTTTTAGCTATACAGCTACCGTAATTACCGTAAACAAAGTCTTATGCTTGTACACATGTTAACATTATAAGAAATCTTGCTCATTTGTTCACATGTTCAAAAACACGTACGGATTTTATATTTAATTTATCATTTTTGTTAGTAAAATCACGAAAGTTTTAAATTTGTGTGCGGGCCGCACAAATTAACTGTAATTTACCCACGGCTGGTCTAGGGCATCACTTCGCAATTATTTTTTATCACCATGTATTACTACCCGTTTGGTTTGTACGCATATGTAATAACTAGATAGCTGTTGCCCGCGGCTTTGCTCGCGTGGAAGTTGATTATATACAAATACGAAAATATACATGTTATTTACAGATTAATTTAAAATATTACGTTACGTTGATGACCATAACTTGTACCTCAGATCAAAAATAATGCAAGTCCGATAGAAACTTTCACCCCCTTTTTCATCCCTTATTAAATAAAATTTCCCAAATTCCTGAAACACGTATTTATTTGTTTTACGTCAATAACCGAAATACAAAATTTTGTTTATGTAACTTTCAAAATGACGGACTTTCATACATATATCATACATATTATCATCACCTATTTTGACCCCTTTGGGTGGAATTTTCTAAAATCCTTTCTTAGTGGGTGCCTACATAACAAAATGAATATACAGTCCGAATTTCATGCTTGTAGCCTTGATAGTTTGCGCTCGGCGATGATGAATCAGTCAGTCAGTCAGTCAGTCAGGACATGTTATTTTATAAGTATAGATTACGGTATTGGTTTTAAGGATGATTAAGATTAAATGTGTATAAAGTGTACCAGCATTTGCGTGGAGGGAGAGTAGAAAATCATTTAGGAAAATATCACTAGCACACCCGACTGAGATTATAAACCCGATTTACCCAACATATGAGGTCTAGTCTATTGTGAGAGGTACGTCTTAGACCATGCGTCCACCGAAGTGGGTCTCTCACAATAGACAATACCGTCGATGACGGGGAGTATCTTGGTCTGGTGTACTGAAGGTATGTTTCCTAAATGATTTTCCACTCGCTCTCCACGAAAATGGGGGTGCAATTATTCCTCAAAACTCAACTTTGCCGATCCCTAAAACATTATATTAATTAGTACATAGGCGTATAAATCGAATGGTAATTAAAGCACGCTGCTAAAGAAAAAGAAAAATCAAAATATATACTTTTATAAGGATATTTGACTTGTGTAAATATTTCGTGATGTCACGGTTAGTCCCTTGCCCTTCCCCCACCTAAAAAAAAACCCTCCCCTACCTTGTTTGACTCCATCACATCAGAATTTCCATCCCCTACCCTCCTCAATTCCCTCCCTTTTAACGATGTCATTTCCAGACGATCCCTATGCTGAATAAAAGCTCGACCAACATATTTATAGTTTGTAGGAACAAACTAGACTCGCGTTATTCACCTATTTCTCTTTCTTTTTTAAATCACGGTGAAGCTGATGGTCAAGGTAAAGAGGAAGAGGAAGAGGAATTGTTAATCAGCTGATGCGGCCCAGAAACGATGAAATGATGCAAAGAGCTTCATCTATTTCTCTCTCGCTCTAAAAACTTGCGGTGTGTGATGTGCTTCTTATCGAAAGTATAACATGTCACGTGCAAGACCGACGCTAGGTAAAGCTCTCAAGTTTGAGGACCAAAAGAAAAATCAGGTCATTGAAATGCTCAAATACTCAAAAGTTAATAAAGAGATGCCATTAACATTGAGTGTATTCACAAGCTCTTGTGTGTGTGTGATCTTATATAGATTACATGAAACTTTTCTTATAGGTAAAAAACATATTAAAACATTTTTCTCAAATGTAAACGTCAAGTAATGTGATCATCACCTGAAGTTTTTGTTAGAAAAATCCAAAACCTATTCAATAGTACCAATAATATAAAAAAGTTGTATAAATTCTGGTCGCAAAAAATACTTTTGTATTTTATAAATATTTCTTCCTTCCAGAATCGTGTTATACCTTTACGATTTGAGTTTAGGGAACGCTAGAAAATTCCAGGGTTTTTGCAGTCTTTATAGCAAAACATTTTCTTAGCCATAATAAATCAAGTATTTCTCTGATAGAATCATAAAGTTCAATTTTCTTCACGTAGTGATATTAACAGTTGTTGAATATCTGTCATGAGAATAATGGCAATAGATGATCAACTTTTTTAATGAAGAGAAAAATTGGTCATTAAATTTCAGGACATCCTTGACAGATATTCAAGAACTACTGTTGATATCATCTCATGATGAAAATTAAACTCTTTGTTTCTACTGGATAAATATTTGTTTTAGTTTGGTCAAAAAAAGTTTTGCTTTAAAAATTGAAATTAATACTGCCCTTTTCTCGCAATTTCTTCCACTTTAACAAGAATTTCACTCAACTTTGTCGTAACGTAGCTTAAAGTAAGGGGGCCGCTTTGGATAAGCGGGAATTTCCGTGCAGACGTTTAACTCTAATGCACTACTTTATTCTACGATACGTAATTTAAAAAATATTATTCAAGCCAAAATAAAATCAAAAGAAGGGCATTGCTCTTTTTCTTTAAAAACTTTAAATTTTGAGTTTTATTAAAAGAAAATTAGAGAAAATATAACAATAGCTCATTTTCAAGAATATTTAATCATATTTGAAAATCAATGAATCTAAGCTCGATGGAAAAAAAAGACTCAAGATTTTAGCATCCACAAACATTTACAGCAAATTTTATATAGGCTCACAACAGAAAATTTTAAGATATTCGAGTGCTATTAGTGAGCTTTCCTCTTTATCTTGAGATAAAACATTTCGTAAGATTTATTTCTCCTCATTCTTAATGACATTACAAAGGCCTAAAGGGAGTATAAAATCAGACAGAATGGCGAAGTAGTTCCAGAAAACGACAAAGAACTTTGTATTTTAAGCCATATGACAATTGATTTTTTTCTCGCTGACTGAGGGGGCTGCCTTAACGTTCCCTTAACTTTGTCGTAACGTAGCTTAACTTAATGTAAATATTTCACCATGGTTTTAAATGGAAGCTATCACGATACACTTAACTTAACGTTATAACGTTCACTTAAAGGTTAAGTGCACCTCGTTTTCCTGTCAACCAATCCTATGGCGAGAAACGTCATCGCTGTTATTTAGTACTTCATTTGTTTTCTTCTGATGTGCTGACGCCTTTTTTTAATGCAAAATTCGTTTTGTCCGTGTTTCGCAAACACCAAAACGTCATGCCCTTTTCTTACACTTAATTTTGTAGCCCGGTAGTTCTATTGCAAGTAATTTATATCCTTATCAACCTTAACTGATCAAGGGTGACCTGGTGGTCTAGGGTAAGGTGTCAGACTTCTGTGCTGGGGTCCGGGGTTCAATCCTCGGTCCGGCACAGATTTATCTGATTACCAAACCCTTCCTCACCTGACAAGACATCTTGTGAATGTGGGGAATCCAGGCCTCCACCGTGGTTCAGATTCCACGTTAGACTGTAGGTTCTTCATTTCATCTCATAATCACCCTACCATTACACATTAGTGTAAGTGCGTATAACCCGAATGGGTAGTAAGACGCGGTGCTAATAATAATAAATAATAAAAATTAACTGATCAAATTTAATTTCAGTGAATAATTTGTTTACAAACAGTCCAGATATTATATTTGCCATGTGTTGCTGAATCGTTACGTTATGTTACATACGCTAAGTGAATACTGAACATATATAAAGTTTATTTACGTTACGTGAAAGTTAATTTGATCGTGATCCCAGCATAAAGTTTGGATTTATTTATTCCTATGAAAATAACTTAATCTCATACGAAAATAAAAATAATTTTGTCATATTATTATTAAAGGGTTTAGATATGATAAAAATTAGATATATTTTCATTTTAAGCCTTATTTTTTTTAATGCATTCAGTTACATGTTCTGTATAATAATACGATTGTTCGTATATTTTTACAAATAATATTCAGTGAAAGTTCGTCCAGTCAGTCGCTGTAAAAAATAAACGAATGTTAAAAAGAATTTTTCCTTTTGATAGAAAAACATACTTAACTGTAACTAATTCTGTAAACTAAATTAGCATTTGATACAGTATTTTTTGATATTTTACAAGAATAGGAGAACTTAACATAAATGGCAATGGTCACAGCTATGAAGTCTTACAGATTGAGTTTAATGACAGTGGTTTGACATAAAAATAAATTATTTGTTTCATTGTATAATTTAAAATACAACAAAAACACACATAAATAGTTTCTGTATTTATATTACATGTTTTTTCATTATTGATATATTTTGACGTCTTATGACTCCCTAAAGTAAAAAAATTAAAATAAAATATGCTATAATTGCCAAAACCATTTTCCTGATCCAGCTGAAAATTATAATTACCTATAGGTTTTCATAATGTTTCCAAAATATTTTTTGAAATAGTTAATTTATCCTTGATATTAAGGGTAGTTTATTACTTACGGGTAAAAAAAGAAAGTATTGATTTTCTCAAAATTAACTTCCCCATTATAGTAACTCAGACTAAAAGACAGAAAGCTTTTAAAGTTAAAATTTAAATATGTATATAGATTTTAGAGAAAATCGCTACTTTAATGGGTCTTATATTTTGCTGTTTTAATATTTAAATAATCAAAAAAGTAGGCTTATGTAAAATTATAACAATTACATTTGGCACTCCTATAATAGATACGTTATGAAAAATTGCCCATAATAAACTATGTTAGTTCTTCTTTGACAACAATTTTCAACATTTATTTCCCATATTTTTACTTTAAATTAATGTTAATATTGTATAGCATTATCAAGAAAATCAATTTTATTTTTATATGTTGATAGTATTTACTGGAGAGTGGAGGATGTTACATACTGATAAGTTGTATATCCTGTGATAATCACAAATACATCGCTAGAATAATCAAGTCTAGTAAATTACGGTGGGCAGGATATGCAGCGTGAATTGGAGGATCTAGAACTGTGTTCGGGGTATTGATGACAAACCCAATGGAAAGAGACCATTGAGAAGACGTCGACGCAGATGGGAAGATAATATTAAATGGACCTGAAAGAGATAGGGTGTAATGAGATGGACTGGATAGAACTAGCGGAAGATAGAGATAGGGTGCGATGTGGTGGACTGGATAGAATTAGCTCAAGATAAGGTTAGGTGGCGTAATTTTGTGATTGCGTCAATGAGCTTTCGAGTTCCTAACGCCATAGACTAAGTAAATAAACTTGATGAAGTCAAATAATGTATATGTGATGAGCGACTTTAGAAAGCATTGTTTATCGTGTTTATTGTAATATATTGAAGTAGAGAATGTGATGCATAATGTGTTAGTTTCCAATTTATAATCCACTTTAGATTTCTTTGAATATAAAGTGAGTTTATACTTGATATACTAGTAACGTCAGTTTGAGTAAAAAATACACTTAAAATGAAGATTGACAGCCATATTTATAAACCTGCCCGGCCTAAAAGTAAATATCATTTCTCCTTCTAAAATAAATTCCCAAGGTATGCAAAGAGGGGTGGTTTAATAATATAATCTTTGAGTTTATTGTAGAGGAAGCTAGTATTTAGCATTACATGATTAATAATATCATTAATAAATGTGTTAAGCAGAGAGGTATAACGTTAAAGTATTGATACTTTATATAATATGTAGTAATTAATTGTCTGTACCCACCCGGATGGCCACATGAGCTAAGGCGTCACTCTCGTAATATGCTAGACTTTGATTACGGGTAGATCGGGGTTCGAATGCTGGTCGGGTGTACTAATGGTAGTTTTCTCCAAAGGGGTTTTACACTCTCCCTCCATGAAAATATGGGTACATTTCCTATAAATTCAACCTTACTCATCCTTAACTCATTGTCATAATTATTACATAAGCGTATAGTCCAAACGGGTAGTAAGACGCAGTGATAAAAAAATGTGTCCGAGTAAGGGGGTTGAAAACTTCATATTATGCTTTTTTTTTCAAACAATACATAAACTATGGTGTAAAATATTTTTAATTTACAAGTGATCATCAAATAAAAGTTGTATATAGCTTAACTATTTTTCTTAAGGTGAGATTGAAAAAACCAGTGTTTTTGCAGTTTTTTTTGAAAAACATTTATTGTCCAAAACAAATACAATATTGATTCAGTACAAGCATAGAGTTTAATTTTCTTCACATGTTGATATCAACAGTTCCTGAATATCTGTCATGAGCTTGGTGGAATTATTTAATAAACTTTTTAAATGAAGAGAAAAATTTGTTATTAAATTACAGAACAGCCTTAATAGACATTCAAGAAATTTTGAGGTCGTCACGTGAAGAAAATTAAATTATATGTTGATACTGGAGAATATTTTATATATTTTGGACCCAAAAAAATGTTTTGCTTTAGAAATACAAAAAAGCAGCGCTGCACGGATAGAAAGTGAATTACATACTGATAGTGAGCAATGTAAGAAATATTTTTAAAATCAATATCGTAATATTATATGTAAAAGATAACAAAAAGTACGTATTTGTATTCTCACGTTTCTCTAGTTGCATATGTAACATTAAGGCTGTTTATTTGTTTATAAGACATCCACACTGGTACTTTTATGAGGCCCCTACACGATCAGTCATACTGTCAGTATGCATCAGCATTTAAAACGAGACAGTACACGGTCAGTCCTCGTATCATTATTTTTATCAGTCTCAGCTCCTGCGTACAACGTTCTTAAGCTACCCGAACTGATAATCAGGACCTTGTTGTCCACACCGGTGGTCAAGTAGCCTAAGGCGTAAATATTTGAATGTATGTAAAAGTAAATCAAACACACCCAAAGCCAACAGTCTAAGTTCACGCTAAGTATGTAGATCTAAGCAAGTTTCAACTTGCTATATTTCCTGGTTTTAGATTCTCCCAAATATTCAGTCACGTTCTCTATAAGGTGTAAATCTCGAAATTAATTAATTTTAATGTAAAAATAAATATGCTTGAATTATTGATTTGAAAAAAAGTACACTGGAAGTAAAAATAATTTTCCATATATACTAATGCAAAGTTTCGGCTTTCAAGATTTCTTGATTTTGAAGTTACCTTCACTAGTGATCACTTTGTTTAAAGCTTTAAGCTCCAGGTGTACAACCTAAGGTTTCCTTAGATAAGTAAACCTATGTTAAGTTTCAGCTAATATGTTTCTTGTTTTAGCCTAAGTGGAACCTAACGTGTGGCCAAGAGATCTCAAGTTTTTGTTTTAAATGTTCATGTCAACACGCTCAGATTTCCTCAAATAAACATGCAAAGTTGAATATATTTATGTTTATTGTATTTGGGGTTACCTACACTTGTGGTTTCGCGGTCCAAGACGTTACATTCTTAATCAACTGCCTTTAAAAAAAGAGAAGTAATTTGTTTGTCTGAATATAAAAACATCAATGCAGATAAAATAAATAAATATTGTACCCACTAATGTTAATACGAAACATCAAATCAAACTGATCTATAATTTCTCTTTGTTTTATTTTTAAGACTGACATTTTCCTTCTGTGATTTATTTTTGTATTTGAAGTAGATTTTCCCCTGGTTATCAAGCTAGACAGAAAACAAATGAATACTAGATTCAATATTATATAATATCCCTTGAAATTATAAACATTGTTCATGCAGCTTAAGACGTCAGTTTCAATAAAAGTTTTAATAAAAGATAATAAGCCTGAGGTGCACACACTCAGGTTACTTTGTATATTATATATATGCCAAGTTTTAAATTTCTAGGTTTCTTGGTTTTGTAGTTCTAGCACCTACATACACACAAACACACATTCTATTTTATTTCTATGATTATGGAGTCTTGATAGTGTGTACATAAGTAAAATAAATATAATTTGATTTTAGATAGGAAATATATTTTCTAAATAAATAAGTGTTCAAAAACATATATTTCCCCCTTTTTTTCTACGCCTTAGTATCCATACGAGTATTTACGTCAATGGAGTAAAAATGAGGAAGATATAATTTAGAGTAAGTATATCCTAATTTGCATACAAAGAGAAGGATAATAATTTAATAAAAAGCATTTAATTACACTCGTTAGGGTTCTCAACCCTTACCTCTGCGTAGCCGGCACACCTGGGAAGATAAAACTTACCCCTTTATTTGCACTGAGGGTACGTCTAATTCACACAGTTTTTTTTTTTAATGTCACGTATTCAACTAAAATTAAATGATAAACCACCAAATATAACCTGCAAATCTAAACAAGATTGGTTATGGGGAAAACCATTAATTTCTATCACCGTTTAAATAAGAGTGAACATACTAAAAAGTATAATTTAATTCAATAATAAATTCTAAACCCTAGCCTACATTTCTCGAAAACGTACAAGTAATAGCATCACAGAGAAGCATAAATCACTTAAGATACTTAAGAGAGAGAGAGAGAGAGAGCTGTAAATTATTTTGTGGGTATGAACTAGATTAGTGTTTTAATTTGTTCTTGTACTGTAAATTTCGATGTAATTATATTGTTAAACCGCCTTGGAAAGAGAAATTTTAAAACTAGATTCGTGGAAGCTAGTCACTGTGACCTCAAAATAAGTTCGCTTCAGTAAAAATGTATTGCTTGGAGAGAGACAAATGAAAAAAAAGGGGGAAATGAGAAGGGTTGGGACGAAGTGGGGGAGGGTAAGAACTGACCTTCTCTTTAATGGAAACCTTGATGGATGTCCTGCGGTCCTGTTTTTCCACTTTAGGTCTAATTTCAATCTCTTCATCTCTTTTCAACTTACTTTCACAATATGTCTTTATCACTTTTAACGTTAACTGTTTCAGGCGTACCTATAAAATGAGATTTTCAGTCCATGGACTTAAATTTTAGGATACTGCATAACCAGTAGTTCTGTGCATCGAATCACATCAAGAATTTATGTAATATTCTTATCTATACTACAGTCCTAATTTCTCTTTGGTTCGAGATGAAATATCTCATATAATTTCTCCATGAATTTGAAGTTAATATTTCTCATGGGTGATCAAGTTAGAAAAACAAATGAATACAATATTCAATGATGCATTAAATCCATAGAGAATACCCGTTGTTCACATAGCTTAAGACGTAAGACTCATGATATGTGTCAAAATTAAAAACACTCCCTAGGCATTCAATTGATTTCTTAAGATTTTAAATTCAAATAATTTGAGATGAACAATTAAACGAAAATACTTTTGCGTGACCAACCACCACATTAAATTGGATAGCTTTATTTAGAAGCTAAGTACATAAACAACGTTCGGACTAGGTTTAAATTATATCAGTGCCAAATTTCGTTAAAATGGGTCAACTCATTTGGCATTCCACACAGAACCAACAAACAAACAAACAAACAGAAAAAAAAACACAATCAGACAGATTTTTAAGCTGCCGCCAATTTGAAACAGGACTCCCTTCTTCCATCTACAGCCTCAATTAAATAATGCGTATAGACCAAACGGGTAGTAAGACTTGGTACCAAAAAAACACTATCACTAACTAGTTAGGGTAGGTTGGGTTGGTTCTATGGTACCTAGTTTACACCAGTTCATTAATTAAGAACCGAAATTGGTGTCGATTTTTTAAGAATGTCGGTTCTTGTGCTAAGTTCGAGTGCAATCGTAAAATACCGGTTATTTGGCCGTGAAATAGGGTCTAAAGAACTGAAACTGTTTTTTTTATATAAGAAATTCACTTCTTTTGCTTGTCATTTATGTGTATTAAGCTCCAATTTTTGAAACCAAAACCAAATTTTGGTGTAAATCGATTATTAATTCAATATTAACCTTTCATATACACACAAGTGAGAGAATAAAAATAAAAATTACATCTGTCTCAAAACATATTAGCACAAACAACTAGTTTGAATGAAATTAATCTGACACCTTAGTTCAGTCGGTGGCGTGTCTGAAATGTACTATTGGTGAAATGAAGGTTTCCCCTTTCAAGGTGATGAATTAACGGCCGTAGGATGTTTTTTGTCGGTTCTAGATTTAAGTCAGTTTATAAGTCGTGTGCTGATATATTCAGTCGGTTCAGAAATTGCGCGTTAAATACCCCAAATACATAAAAATAAAGTTGATATTAATATAATTGAAATTGAATAGTAATATGTTTTTAATTGCAACTTGTTTAATTGAAGGTGAATTAATAACTACTTTGTGGCTTGGTACAAATTATTTTTGAGTCGACTTACAGTCAGAGTCAGAAAAGAAGATAATTTTTTTAACAGTTATCAAAGTTATACAAATAATGTTAATGCATTTATACGTCATGTCATGTAATATACACAAGTCAATTTTGATATACATTATCAATATCTAGTAAATTATACTAATAATATAGTAAGATTATAATAATTTTGATCACAAAAATGTGTAGATATTTTCTAAAAATCCTTCTTATCATAATGTTACTATAGTTAAGGAAACAACATAAATTATTTACAAACATTTCCTCCTTATTCAAATTAGGAACATTAGTTGAATATTTCAATTAGTTGAAAAATGACACCTGGACAAGGGGATCGAACCCTATACTACTGAGATATCCAAGATTTGTAGCATGGTCATAAATCTCAGCATTGGACTAATCCTGGCTAGCTCAGTGATAGAGTATTCATAAATTTGAAAAACTATACCAGGACACGGGACTTGAACCCAGGAGCCTTGGCTTAGTACGTCAAAACTCTACCACTTAGCTATCCAGGAATTGTAACGTGCTCAGTCATTCTCCACTCAAAGTTTAAGGCACACACATCCATGACGGACTCTGCCTTAAGCTATGAGTGAAGAATGACCATGAAAACGGGTAGATTCCTGATTACTGATTATCTCAGTGGAAAGAGCATTTAAGTACTAAGCCAAAAGTCCCGGATTCGATTCCTGTGTCCAGGTGCCATTTAACAAATTTACTAATATTATTATATTTGATATAGTTAAATCCATAGCTAAAAATCAGTCCCATATTCTCAGATTCGTTAGGCATGCACAGTACAATTAATTGTAAAGTTGTTTGCCTAGCTCTGTGTTGGAGTTGGATCATTGGCATGCTAAGTTTAGACTCCTGGCCTCATTTCCCGTGTTCAGCTGCCATTATTTTGCCTAATTAGAATATAATGTCAATGATGGCTGTGTTCGTTACCTAGGGTAATTATATTTTAATTTAGTTGAATAGATCAAGCTAGTTTGATATAAGGAAAATCCTCACATCCTCACATGGTTAATTCAACACACACACACACTGTTAACAATTCAAACCACACGACTCTAGTATTCTTCTTTTGTGCATCTTTACTACCCCTGTAATTTGATACAGTGCTATCATTTAATTGATTTAAATTAACTATTAATTTATGATTAATTCTAATACAACCATAAATGTTGAAACAACAAATCCTCCTATTATTTAACATTTCCATTCCTGTATTGGTAGTCACGTTGATCATAGATGGGAATCTCATTTAGTTTGGCTTTCTGGTGACAGAGAATTCGGATTTGAGGGATTTCTAGAAATAGTTTTTGTTCCTAAGAAAATTTTATCCCAGCTCGCAGAAGCGGTGGCCTAGTGGTTAAAAGTGTGAGACTAAAAGCACACAAGGTCAAATTTATCAAGGAGTTGAGTGTTAGAATCCCATTTGGAAACACTGAAGGGGGTTTTACCACCTTGCTATGGCTTTGGTAGAGTTTCCACGTGCTAATGTGCACACATTTCCTATAAATTAACCTACTCATCATCTTTTGTCGGAAGCCTTCGTTTTAAACATACAGATTAAAAATTAATGCAGTTATTCTCAAGATATTAGTGATAGAAAAACAAATTGATAATCTTGAAAAACCTGAATGGATTTTCCTTGAATTTATTAAATAATTCAGAATTCAATAAATCTTAATATATGATGACAATGTCAACAACATTTCAGAATAGGGAATAGAAGAAAGACATACCAAATGACACTTGTTCGTATTTTTTCCTTTTAACTCTCTTCAATTTGTCTAGTTTCGTCGTATTTTAGTTTCTTACTAAACAATTTTACAATGATGACGACGCGACTTTAAACATTTATCAAACACTTTGCTATGAGTTTTTTTATTTATTCTACACGTTTTAACAACAAGTGTTTGTTCTACTTGTTTAAACGGTTTTTTTTTATATGTTTACATTGGGAATTTTGTTTGTTCTGTTTGCGTCTTTTTGTGCATCCGCCTTTTAATGTAATGCAATGGAGAGCTTGGACAGTATGAGAATTTATTTATGAGATAATCCATTTTCCTGCAAATATCCATGAATTCAAAGCGCTAGAGTGGAATTGGCAGTGTTTTTATGAAGTAATAGGTTAAGTGTGTAACCTTACTCTTAATTAGATGGTTAGTATGGTATATTATGGGTATTTAAGAACCTACTTCGATTCCGGTTGGTGCTGGTGGAGCTAAACCCAAATTAAAATATTGGCTATTATTTTTCTATAATTTGTATATCAGGATTTTTTTTACGAAGACATATATTGACAACAAACATATAGATTGTTTGCTTCCAACAATGTTGATAGCACCTACATGGTCTAAGCTAGCGTACAATCACAATAAACTAGACAGCCGATGACAGTGAGCTCGGGTTTTGAATTCCAGTAGGGTGTACTAAGGTTGGTTTTCCCTTAGTGGTTTTCTACTCTACTTTCACTCAAATGCGGTTATACTTCCTATAAATTTAACCTTCATAATACTTAACACATTAGCCTAGTCAGTAAATTCACGTAACCCTGCCAAAAGACAAGACAACATGAAAAAAAAAAAAATTTTACATGAGGGTGGTTTGTATCTAAGAAAAATAAAGTGAACATTTATACACAATTTGTGATTCAAGGTAAATGCCTACGATATTTCAGTATTTTTTTTACAACACATGTCGAAGTTGTGTTTTAAATAATATTTTCTGTCATAGTTTTATCACCGGGAATGTAAATATTTACTTACTTCGACATTCCTATTCCCTCCTTTTTATATCCTTACAAAATTATATATATAATATAAATATTCGAAAACAAACATAGTATTATATATTTATTAAAATTAATTAATTTATTGGAAAAATAATTATAATTTTACTAGCTCTTATTAGTACATTTTAACAGGGGGTTCATTTATTAACGATTGCCTTATTGGTGTCATAAAGAGATTGAACACACAATTTTAATTACTGCTCCAATTTATGTCGAGATTAATATGGTTGTGAATTCAATAATGAGAGTTTTGCAGTGATTAATTTAAATTTTAAAATCCATTTACAAATAATATGTCTAGAGATTAACATATCAAGTAGCCTAAGCAGTCAAATACCACCAGCAATTGTTCGAAATATGGAACAATCCGCAGATTATAAATCCATTAAACGGAGTGCGAATTTAACGAGGAAGAGGAGGTAAAATTAGATGTTAAAATTATCCAAATGGTGGAAAGGTTGGTCTGTCATTTGATTAAATAATAAAAAACGGGAAATAATAGAAAACCCGAAAAGACTGTAGTTGATTAAATGTTATTTATGAGTTAATGTGTACACGTAACAGTTTATCAAATAAATTAGTCAAATTTTGCGTTATAGAACGTTTAAATATTAAAGGCACAGTTTATAAATGATTTTTTTTTATCTACATACTTGCTGGTGATGGGGGAAGTGAGGGTTTAGAGTTCGAGTCCCATCAGGGTGTATTGTACTGAGGGTAATATTTCCTATAATATGGTTTCCTACTTTTCCTCCTTAGATTTCGGGTAAATTTCCGCTTAATTCTACTATTATAAATTCCTACTCAAGTAGAAAAGTTAAAATGCATATATGCTTACAAACATTGGGTGACCTGCTGACCTAGGGGTAAGGTGTCGGACTTCTGTGCTGGGGTCCGGGGTTCAATCCTCGGTCCCGGCACAAATTTATCTGATTACCAAACCCTTCCTTCACCTCTGACAAGACGTGTATTAATCACAACTTGTGAATGTGTGGAATGCCAGGTCTTCACCGTGGTTCGGATCCCACGTTAAACTGTAGGTCCTCCATTTCATCTCACAATCACCCTACCATTACAAATTAGCGTAAGTGTGTATAACCTGAACGGGTAGTAAGACATAGTGCTAATAATAATTATTATTACTATATATTATATATAAAATAATTATTAATATATATATATATATATATATATATATATATATATAATAATATATATATATATTATATATATATATTATATACATTGCATGTATTCGTGTATTCATATTTATTTATGTATATACCTTTATATTTACTTACTATATTTATATCAACATAAATGACCGCATCTGTAGTCTGTCGGTCAGCGTTCCTGGCTACAGATACAGACGTAACAGCTTCGATCCCAGGAGCTTCCAAAATGTATCTGTGAAGCTATATGTTAGGAACGGGTTCAAACTCAGTCTAGTGAGGACAAATGAGGAGATATACCCTGATTTTGTTTAGAATAACAGTAGAAAAATTTCAAACATATTTCTTAGCGGCCAACATTAAAAAACGTTTCCAATATTATTTGTGTTATTTTATAGGTATCGATAGTATATATCAAAAGTGACATCTGAAGATAACACGGATTGATGTATGAAACATTAAAATTGTTTTAGTAACTCTAGAAACTAGCTTTTACTGTTCCTTCTACTTATGTCACACCATTTATTTGAATAAAGAAGTATCAGCTGCGGTTCATAAAACTGTGTTAAACGACCACATAGCTCATTGTGCTGACCACATGATACCCTCTATCCGCAAATGTTGGTGCTATAATCGCTTGTGGGTTCACACCATGGAGTTACAGTTATAATAATTGTAGA
The DNA here is from genome assembly GCA_039000515.1 of Timema cristinae. Lineage (NCBI taxonomy): Eukaryota > Metazoa > Arthropoda > Insecta > Phasmatodea > Timematidae > Timema > Timema cristinae. The sequence goes on from JBCFYV010000012.1 coordinate 105,620,099, forward strand.
AGTGGCAGCAATAAGCCAACTACCGAGTCGAAGGTGGCTGCGTTATCTGATAGCTCGTGATCAAAATAAAATTACACATTTGTAGCCGACGATTTCCGCACGTCCATCATAGACTCTGCCTTATAATATGAGTAGACAATGACCCCATTCACGGGTCGATACCTGGTTAGCTCAGTGGTCAGAGCATTGATATACTGAGCCAAAAGTCCCAGATTCGATTCCCATGCCCATGTGTCATTTTTCAAATTTTAGAATATGTTATCTAGATAGAATAAATCATCACTTAAAGCTTACATACATAATAGCTTTGGCTATTTTATTATTCAAAACTTTTTCTTTCTCTTTGCATAAACTGTACAAAGCATATTTATATATATACATATTCAGTTTGCAAATGATACATATTAAAATATATATATATATATATATATATATATATATATATATATATGTTATATTAAAATGTATATAGCTAATATATATATGTATATACATATGCATGTATATTATGTATAGAGATAAAGAAAGAGAAAAAAGTGTAAACATTTTTAAGACATATATAATATATATGTATTTAAATTTAAAACATTTAATAAATAAGAAATAAGTTTTTAAAAAATCATCTATGTTTTCACTAGCTTTAAACCACTAAAGAGGTATTTACATTTTAGATTTAATAAAAGCATTCTCCTATAAAATGGTCTTAAGGAACACTCTAGTTGAATACAAAGCAACAAACAATAAAATCTTCCTAAAGCCAACATTCAAACAGTTCTACTATATATATATATATATATATATTTATATATATATATATATTATATATATATTATATATTATATATATATATTTTTTTTTTTATTGCTGACACGCTACATTACGGCGAGTGCAAAGGAAGTAATCCAAATAACCTCGCAATAAATAAGAGGATTTGTCATGTTGAAAATAATACGTATAAGCTACGTGAAAATATCACTTTTTTTTCAATATTAATATTTTATCCTTCACCAACATGGATAAATCATGTCTATCACCGTATTTATACACATGTCTGGTAATTGTGGTACAATTTACACGCACTAAAAAATGTGTAGTCATTAAATAACAAACTAAATATGTAAATACGAGTTTTTTTTTAATCAAATAAGGTCTGACGCTTTTTAAGAGGATGAAAAATTATCAAAAACATTTACACTTAAACCAAAAACTCAATAGAATATATTTTTTAGGAGTCAACAAAATCTATAAACAAATATATTGGGATGTCCTGGGTTTGAAAAACACAATGTAGGCTACACAGTATAAGGAGTCAAGCTCACAACAGACCGAAAGGATGGAGATTGGGAAGTCAAGGATTAAATCTCGGATGGCTGATCTATGTTTGTTTTCACTAATGATTTATCACTTCTCCCTCTCCCCCCCTTTTACACACTAATTCTAGGGGAATATCCCTTAAAATACTCACTCGTCCCTTAAAACTTTTTTTAAAATCAAAATCTATTATATTTACACGCGATTCGGTGGCCACATGATCTAAGGCGCGACTTTAACAATAGACTAGACTACCGATGACGGGGGGATCGTGGTTTGATCCCATTTGGATTACTTAGGATTGTTTTATCATAATAGTTTCGCACTCTCTACCAACGAAAATGCAGGTACACTTCATCTAGATTAAACCGTACTGATCTCTGACACATTAGTTTAACTAGCACATAAGCGTATTGCCCAATGGATGGTAAGATGCAGTGCTAGTATATATATACGGTTATAGTATTATTATTATTATTATTATTATTTATTATTATTCATCTGCACCGCGTCTTACTACCCGTTCGGGTTATACGCACTTACGCTAATGTGTAATGGTAGGGTGATTGTGAGATGAAATGGAGGACCTACAATTTAACGTGGAATCCTAACCACGGTGGAGGCCTGACATTCCCCACATTCATAAGATGTCTTGTCAGAGGTGAAGGAAGGGTTTGGTAAAAAGATAGATCTGTGCCGAGGACGAGGATTGAGCCCCAGAACCCCAACACAGAAGTCCGACACCTTACCCCTAGAACACCAGGTTACCTGGTTTTAGTATCGATGTAGCTGACTGGCAGCGGTGAGCAAGATGATAAAGGATTTAGGCAAGCAGTGTTGCTTACCAGTGACGCTTAGTTCAGAGTGTGGAACACGGATGGACTTACAGTACATAGGTAGTTTTTCTTAGATGGTCATTTAATCTCCTTTCGAGTTAATGTGGGTGCACTTACTCTAAATTCAACCTCCTCGTCTCTATCCCCTTAGTGAAAATAAGCAGATGATCTGAATGTAAAGCGCACCCTAACTTTTCTGTCCAAATTTATGTGGTATAAGAAGATTTTCTAGTAAACTTTGATGCAAAATATTTATTTTGAATTTTAAAATTGTAAACAATAGAATAATTAGTATTCTTATTTTATTAAAAAATATTAAACTAAAACAAAGCTAATATTTGTTGGACAGTTTGGTGATTGGGGAAGTGTCAAGGGGGGCGTAGGTCTACACCTCAATTTACCATTTTTACAATTAAATTAAATTATTTTATTACTGCTTTGTATTTGTTTTAACTTCCAGTCATTACTCTTCCAAACATTTCTGAAATAAATGATATTTCTTATATTATTTAGCAATAATACATAGATTGAAGAGATATTACCAATATTTTTATTTTCCAATAAAAGTCTCAGTGTTAACTAGTGTTTACTATCGTTTTAAAATGCGAGAACACACAATTTTTAAATATAGTAAGTTCAACAACAAAAAAGTACTCCACTTAAATCCATTTTGAACTAGTTCTTTCCAGTTCACCTCATTACACTATATCCCTATTTTTAGTTAGTTTTATCCATTCTACCTCATTACATAATATCCCTATCTTTAGCTAGGTATATCCAGTCCACCTCGGTCACCATCTCTTTCAGGTCCATTCTAATGTTATGCTCTGATCTTTAGTCTATGTCTTCCCAATGGTCTCTTCCCATTGGGTTTACTAGTCAATACCTTGAACATGGGTTCTAGATCATTCCATTCCATCTGCATGTGTCTTTCCCCTTAATAGGCGATATTTGATTATTCTAATATGTTTTGTGATGAGTACAAAGTATGTAACATTATGTAACCTACTCCACTCCTTTTTCGGATCCAATATCTTCTTACGCACCTTATTTTCGAACACCCTAATATGTATTTTCGAACGTAACAGATAAAAACTAGACCACATTAAGTACGACAGTGTTTTTGCCATTAACCTTTGATTGTCTCACTTCCATTCCTTATCTCTCTCTGACATGAAGTCAACCAGACTCTTTAAACTTCCTAGGCCTTCTTGTCGATTTTATTTTAATGATTTAATACTTTTATTGGGTTTATTGATAGGCTTGTGTCCATTTTAGTATCGACGCGGGTTGTCCACCTACAGGAACGTTGACACATTCAGAAATCCTGCATTATTTAAGAATTGTTTTGTGGTTCCATAATATAGCTGACACAAAAAAAAAAGACAAATATTACAGTCCTATTTTCATAAAAATAATCTTATCTCAATGTTGTAAAAGTTACTGATCTACTTTCACGTATCCATATGTCAGGTCATTTTATTTACAGCTGTCACTTTTGACAGATAATATTAAATATCTATACAAATAAATTACCCTAATAAATTAGTAAAATTGATTATAGATTTTTGTAACAAACAAAAAAAAATATATTTTGTTATACTTTTAATAAGGCACCCGCCTCGGTGGCGTAGTTGGCTAACGCGCTAGACGTGTTGAGCTCGACTGCTGAGGACGAGGAGACCGAGGTTCGAATCTCGGTCGGGTGAACTGGGGTGGTTTTTCCTAAATGGTTTTCCACTCTCCCTCCACGCAAATGCGGGTTCACTTCCTCTAATTCGACCTCCCCAATCCCTAATCCATTAGCGTAGTTAGTACATAAAGCGTATAACCGAACGGTAGTAAAACGCGATGCTAATATTATTATTATTATTTAATAAGGCCCTTCCTAAAAAAAATTGGCTGCAATACACTCGAACCGGACGAAGCACCCTGTGGATTTTCTGTAATTTACTTTAGAAAACAATGTAATTGAAACCAGTGAAACGGTTTTACCATATTAAGGGCACAGGGGAAAAAGGGGGAGATTCACATTACACACATTTTCCAGGACAACAACATTTATTCCTCAAACTTCATAAGCCCCGAGCAGATAGATTTTTTTATAATGTAAATATGGCAGAGACCTCTTTTAACCATAATATATATAAAGTTACAATAGAAAGGTACCATGATTGTCTAACAGATGGCAGCACTAACTCAGTTTTAGTTAATTGGACTTTTCCCCTTTACCCTTAATATGTCAAGAAAATTTAATATATTCTAATTATTTTAAAAATAAACTATTAAACTGTTCTCAATTATTTCGTTGTCTTCAAATGAATTATTTTAAAAAAAAACCACTCAGGTTGATGCGTTCTCTGAACCGAGTGTGATCTTGTACAGTAGAACTTTTTTAATTTGAATCCCAAAAATATCGAAAAAAAAATCGAAATATTCAAAATTTGAATTAACCATTTTAATGCGTATCTAGGCGGCTGCAGCTTGTACACAATAAATCAAAAACCTCAATATATGCTTTATATAAGCACTAAACATTTATATATTCTATGTAAAAACACACCTACACAATAAACACAATATTAAAAAAAAAACAAGAAAATCTAAAAACCTTGGAAAAAACGAAATTGCAAACTTAAATCAGAATTGATGAAAGATGATTCACCACATCCACTATATTAGGAAACCCACTCGTCGCCGATATATATCCCCCCTCTCCGCCCTACAACCCCTGCCTTCTCATTTATTATGTGTCATAGGCAAACTCCAAATTTATTTAAAATTCTTGATACATAGATTTGTTTAATAAAGATCGTTAGATTAGGTTTGAAATGAGTGTAACCTCAAAAAAATTAGCGATGTGTAAGCAGTTATCCAAATAATTCCTTCTAAAATTCAAATTAATTGTTATTTTTTTGCCAATGATTTAATAGAAATCACATGGTAATCATAGTGGGTTCGAAGAATCCAAATTAACCAATGTTGAACTAACCAAATCCTATTGTATTTATTCCCCCGATTAATCGGCCATTAAATGGGCTCTTAAGCTACCCTATAAAGAAAATAGGAATTTCTTTCAAAGAAAATTGGCTAGTTAACTTGGACAGTGGTTACAACAAGAATATTCCTCGTGGTTAATGGGCAAGAAAAAGATCTTATGTCAGATGAAAAGACGTCTCGAGCGTGTGGGAGGTTTTATTACTGAGTAGGTGGGGAGGGGGGGGGTTCTAAATCCTAACAACCAAAGGGATGGAAGGAAATAATAGACTCTTAGATTAGTGGATGGGTTTCTTTGTTAGTCTAGTCCCAGGTGGCTGAAGGATGGAAGAAGGTCACATCTCTAAGAAGAGGTAATGAACATTATTAGAAACTACAATAGCAACAATGAAACTGTACCGGCCATTGAAATATTACATCATTTTTTCTACCATACACATATTTATTAACAGAACGAAGCTATTATTATTATTTATTATTTTATTATTATTATTATTTGTGAAATAGATTTTCATATTTAAAAAAAATTAATAAAGCTTCAATGCTTCATATGTATTTTTTTTAAAAATAATGTTACATATTTATTTGATAATGTTACTTGTTAAATGTATTAATTTTAATTAGTATTGGAATATTTGATGAATGTATATTAATATTCTTAAGTGTGTATATTCTATACACTAGATGTTGTAGGTAATTTCTAAAATGTGTGCTAATTTTAAACAATATAGTTTGCATCGTCTTATTTAAAAACAAGTTTGTTAATTTACTAATTTATATTTGATGCAGACATTTTTGAAAATTGTATGTTAACTTTACAGTGTACACCAGAGGTCAGCAATAGGTCAATCTCGCAGCAATTTTCAGTCGATCACGCAAGAAAACTACATCGTCACGCAAATTCAGTCTTACTTTGCATTATTCCATTATGGTAAAGCTTATAAGATAGGACCATAGTGTAATCCGTCAAGGTAAGTCTGCTAGCTTTCAAGGTAAACTGAGTGTACGTTTTATTTATTTTATGTATTCAATATAAAGGAAGGGAGAAAATAGTTAATATAAGGAATAAATACAAGCTCTATAGAAAAAAAAAAAATTAAAAGTAGAGGAGAGAAACAAAGGTTGATCACGGGACTTTTGATAAATGTAAAAGTCGATCGTGGACCAAAAAGATTACCGATCCCTGGTGTACACAGTTGTGGATATAGAAATACTTTTTTAAAATGTATGTTATATTTATGATTTATAGCTAGTATAGATATATACATTTATTTTTAAAGGTGCGTTACTGTGTTAATTTTATTCCGAGTATTTATTAATTTTTTTAATTAGGTGTTAATTTGACACACTGTTGTGGATATAGATATAATCGAAAAATACTATTATAATGAGGTCTTTGAAGCACGGCTTCTGATTTGGCAGTCCACCCCTTTGAAGACTGAGATATATAGGCTTTTGTGCAAATTCTAATAAACAACATTAATATTTTTCTTATTAAGGAGTTGCCTACCTGTGACGTCACGATGGGTCAAAATAGAATTTTCCATGTTAATAAATTTACGTTTTATTCAGCGAGTTTTAAATATATAACGTTGAAACAAAAAACACAGATTTCTTAAATATTATTTTTTTAAAGTCCTACAGAGTCACAAAACTATTATTTTCATATTTAAATGTGTATTTTTGAAAAAGTATTTTTTATATAAATCATATACAGCTGAGGCTATTTGGCTTAGTCACCGAAAATGGCTTGTAAGAATTTTCTCGCTATGTGTTGGCATATTTCTATAAGAACAAGAGAAAGGTAACTTTAAAAAGCAAGTCATGGTTTTCAAGGCGCAAATAATATGTGACTGTGTAAACTCGTCAGTGGAAGAGGGTGTGTTATCAGTATACAAACAAAAGGACTCACAGGGTGAACTGCTCCCTTTATTTCTATTTCGCTAGGTGACCTGGTGGTCTAGGGTAAGGTGTCGGACTTCTGTGCTGGGGTTCCGGGGTTCAATTCTCGGTCCGACACAGATTTATCTGATTACCAAACCCTTCCTTCACCTCTGACAAGACGTGTATTAATCACAACTTGTGAATGTGGGAATGCCAGCCCTCCACCGTGGTTCGATCCCACGTTAAACTCTAGGTCCTCCATTTAATCTCACAATCACCCTACCTTTACACGTTAGTGTAAGTGCGTACAACCCGAACGGGTATTTCGCACATTTTTGTATAAGTGTGATAGTGCTTATGTTATTGCTTCGATGCATCAAGTTAAGATGTCGCCCACTTTATAAAATAGCTACAAAATCTCCAAATAGTCAACGTCGTTAAAAATATTTTTTTAAATAAATCCCGCCATTTTATTAAACATATTCTTTACGCCCTTTACTACCTGTTAAGGCTATACGCACATATATTAATTAGTCTAACTCTAATGGGATCAGAATGAAGAAGGAATCATTTGCTTTGAAGGAAAGTAGGAAACTGTTTTTGGAAGAAACCCCCCTCAATAGACCCGACCAGGATTCGAACCCGGATTTCCCCGATATCAGCAGGCTAGTCTAACATTAGTGTGAGGCACCTTAGTCCGTTCGCCCACTGAAGCATGTCTTGATTTAAAATTGAAGGTCAAATGCACCCCTTCTCCGGATCTTTTGCAAACTTACCCACCTCCAGGACCTTTTGAAACGTCACAACATTTTTTTAAAATAAAAATTGTAAGTAAAATATCCCCAAACCCCGGATCTTTTGCAAACTTACCCACGTCCAACCCCTCTTAGAAACGTCACGTAATATATTTTCTAGAACAATACCCGGTTGAATTTGTTGCTGTCGCGGTTAAAGAACACGAAGAATGATTCATGTCGGTTGCACGAAATGTTCCGAGCACAAGTGCTCGCTTTAATCGCGTGTTGCTGTTTTGTGTCTGTTTTTTTTGCTGCGCATGTACTTCAATCTGCAAGTGAGCAAAAAAAAAAGTATCTTTTAATGGCTAGGTGAATAAAGTGTTCAGCTCCAAGTTTAGGGGATCCTGGTTTGATTCAGTTTGGGCTTATGAGTGTTTTCACTTTTTTGTACAGTTTCGACTGGTTATCGAATTATTAGTAAATATCTACTGTACAAGTTTTCATAGGAAGAATCTTATCTGAAAGATAGAATATTTACTAGACACCAGCTCCAGTTTCCGAATGGTGTAAAGCGTCACTCTCGTGTTATACTGTCCTACTGATAACGGGGAGATCAAGTTCGAATCCCGGTCGATTCTACTAAAAGCGTTTTTCCCTAAATTGTTTCCCACTCTCCTTCTACTCGAATGGGGTTAGATTAGCTATAAAATTATTTCTTCTTCAACCCTAATCCATGAGTTTAACTACTATATATGCGTATAAGCTGAACAGTTAGTAAAACGCGGTGATAAAAAAATAATATTACTAGATCTATGTTTACGTGTAGCCTATATCTTCACATAATGTGAGCTCGACTGCTGAGTACGGAGATATTGAGGTTCGAATCTCGGTCGGGTGAAGTGGGGTGGTTTTTCTTAAATGGTTTTCCACTCTTCCTCCACGCAAATGCGGGTTCACTTCCTCTAATTCAACCTTCCCAATTCCTAATCCATTAGCGTAATTAGTACTTAAAGCGTATAACCCGAACGGGTAGTAAGACGCGGTGCTAAATATTATTATATTATTCACATAATGTGGTCTAAATCTGTCTCGTTTGAAGGATATGGGGGAATGCAGGCCTCCACCGTGGTTCGGATTCCACGTTAAACTGTAGTTCCTTCATTTCATCTCACAATCACCCTACCATTACACATTAGCGTAAGGGCGTACAACCCGAACGGGTAGTAAGACGCGGTGCAATAATAATTAATAATGATAATAATAATAATATATTGAAGGATATGATCAATACCTATAAAATAACACTAATAAAATAGTAAGGTGATATCAATTCTGGCTACAAAAAAAATATTGTATTTTTCTAAAAGGCCTTTTCCTATGAAAATTTGAATTTTTCATCTTTAGCTATGAACTGAAAGACATGCCAGAACAAGGCTTATTGTATGTTTGCTTTATGGTTTTTGACTCAAGAGTTTTACACCCGTAGATAGAGAAAGAGCCTTTAAAAAAAGTAAGCTAAAATCTTGGCAAAACCTGCTTTTCCAACTCATGAAAATACGATGATGAGCCCAACGTCACAGGCTAAAGTACAGGAAACAAGTAATAAATACTGCAACTCCATTGAAGACATCAAACTATGATATGGGCAAAAGAATGGCAGACCACATGGTACGAACTTGTGCCTTCTAAAGGTCTACCCCTACAAGATACCACAGTTTTACTTCCAGGATTTCTTCTCCACAAGACCATAGACCATAGACATAAAAAATATACAATATTTTTTTCCACTAGCGCTGGGTTAGGCCTGTCGTAGTTTCATAATAGCATATATAAGAATATTTATTTTTCAAAAGTTTAATATTTATGCCTGTAATACTTTTATACATTTTATAATTGAATATATAAAATATAAAGATTATCTTAAGTATATAATATACGTAAATAAATAAATAGTATGGTGCACCGCACGGACTTTCTCTTGCTTCTATCTTAATATAGATATTTACTAAAAAAACTCGTAAGATTTTTGCAAAGAAATAATAATTGTTGTACAAATACTACACCAAAGATCATAAATTAAATAATATACACTTCTAATTCTTTACTATATGGCATTAACAACTATGAACACTGCTACAGAAAAATTGAAAAAAGAGAAACATCTGTGTCCACCAAAGAGCATAAGAATCAAATTCATTTCCAAAGATTAAATAGTATATACTTATATATTATTAGCTTATAGCTCAGAAATTGTTTTTATAAAAATATATTTCAAATAAAAGATTTGTATCTTTAGTAGTACTACAGTTTTACAGTGATAAGTTATTTCTTGACTCAAATAGTTGCAGAGAAATTATGAAAATTTGAAAATTTCCTCCAAGTAAAGTACCCTTAAAGTAATTTTCATGAAAAAATTATAGTTTCCATATTGTTTATAATGATAAACAATGATTAGATATACAATTAATCCAAATCGTTAGATCGAATTTTGAAAAAATCTATGTTTTTCCTTTTCCCTTTCATTAAATTATCTTTAATTTTAGGGTTAAAAATCTAATTACAAAAACTCCTCAGAGGGGAACTTATGAAAACCCAGATACCAAGTTTTATCCCATTTGGTAAAATATCGCTTATTCAAGGCATCGACAGATAGAAAAACAGACAAACGGCATTGCAAAAAGCCACATTTTTTGGTTTCAGGGGGACATGAAACGTCGACATTTATCAAAAATCTCGATTTTTTTTTTGACGATCACAATACTTTCTCACCGAGGTGTAACGAGAAAGTAAAGAGTATAAAACTCATTCCGCATTAATATTTATTTTTCCACAGAGTGGATTAAAAAAACCACTATAATGTGTTGGCTTAACATAATAATAATAGTAGAACATACGCAATTAGCAGCCAGCTGAAAATTCAATATTTTGATTGATTGTTTCAACATTGTGTTTCATATGGGAGAAAATAAAACAATTAATTTAAGAGTAAATATAAATACAGAATGTTATTCAACTGTTTATTCCTCATTTTCCTATTCATTATATTTGAATCATAGTCTATTAAAAGTGCAAACAATAGTTACTAGACCGTGTAATTATCGCACCCACAATCAGTGGACCATTTGACACACAGTGGCATTTGATTTCATGCTATTCATTTTATTTTAACGTGATTTTGTTTCACTCATATACATATAATGTATATGCAAGTAATATTGATAGGCCTTTATCTTGACATGTATTTATGTATAATGAAAATCAATGTTGTATTGAGTCTGACCCACTCAATCAGTGAGAGAGTATTTTAGGGGGTCTATTCCATGGGGTAAGATTTTAACCCCGGGTGGTGCTTTTAAAAAAATCCAATGGATCTTTCAGGACTGATAAATGTACGCTTGCACATAGTTAAAGAATTTCTTGTACAGTTTTTTTTTACTTTCTCTCGACTTCTTGGAGAAAGAAATATTGTGATTGTAAAAAAAAATGATCTCAAATTTTGATAAAATACGTCGACGTTTAGCCGTCCGTCTGTCTGTCTGTCTGTATCTCGGACTATAGCTGAAATTAATATACTAATTGGGATCATGATAAAACTTAATATTTAGGTTTTCATAATGTAGCCCCGAAGTATTTTTGGAATTAGATATCTAATTCTAAAATTAAGGGTTGTTTGCTGAAGGGCAAAAAAATGAAAAATCAGTTTTCTCAAAATCTGCTTTAAATAATTTAGTAAATTCTGTATCTGGACACTGTTTAGCATTATAAACAAAATGACAATTTTCTTTTCCCATGAAAATTACTTCAAGGGCACTTTACATTATTAAAAATTTCAAATTTTGATCATATATCTGCAATTATTTGAGATACGATATAATTTATCATTCTAAATATGTAATAATAATAAATATAAAAGTCTTTTGTTTAAAATATATTTTCAAAAGTCAATTGTTTCTGATCCATGCGAATATTTATATTTTTTATTCAAATTCCTGAAAATGAAATTGGTTTTCATTCTCTTTGGTGAACAGAGATGCTCCTCAATTCTCAATGTCTCTTTAAAAGCGTACAATATTTCATTTAGGCTCTTTGTAATATTGTTTTTGTAAGAATGTAAATTATTTCCTTTCACAAATTGTACTAGCTTTGAGTAAATGTCTTTATTTTAATATTAAAAAAAAAAAGAGAAATTCCGTGTGGTGCACCGTACAATTTTATTTTGTCACCGCGTTTTTTTAGCCATTTGAATTATATAAGTATTTGTATTATTTATTTAATTTTATTCTTACAAAGAATTTAAAATGCAATAGTTTTACTACATATTTTTTACGAATTTGTATTCTTGACCAACCAACTAATTACTTTATTTGAATACATTAGTGCACCTAAATTTGTTTCTGATTGGCTGAACGCGGCTACGTAATCGAAGAGATATGAATGTCCATCTCCTTTCGATGATTCCGACCTACGGTTGCGCTTACGTGAGCTTTTGTAGACAGACAACATTAATAACGCGAGTCCTACATGTGGATGCGACTGGCTGTAAACTGGGCCTCAAGGGGATTACGTCGTGAGGAAAGATAAATTGTAAAGCTTGACTATAATATGTCCTTGGTTTCTATAGCTAAAATTACTTCAACCGATAGTAAATATTGTGGTGTTTTTTTTGTTTGTTTTTTTGTGTAACACTACTCTCTTTCATACGAGAATGGCAAAAATTATAAAGCAGCAGTAAAAAAAAAGAGCTCTATCAAATGTTTCAAAGATGATTTAACAGGGATCCACTTTCTTTCACCTCTGACAAGACGTGTATTAATCACAACTTGTGCATGTGGGGAATGCCAGGCCTCCACCGTGGTTCGGATTCCACGTTAAACTGTAGGTTCTCCATTTCATCTCACAATCACCCTACCATTACACATTAGCGTAAGTGCGTATAACCCGAATGGGTAGTAAGAAGTGGTGCTAATAATAATATAAATAATAATAATAACAGGGATCCACAGACAAAACCAACTGTCCTTTTTTTTTTTTACTTTCTCGTGATCCTTCGGAGTGAGAACGTATTGTGATCATCAAGAGAATCGAATAATTCATTTTGAGTGACATGGTTTTTGCGATGCCATCTGTCCGTCTCTTACTTGTACTAGAGATTAAATAATTTTACAGATCGGGCTAAAACTTGAAATCAAGGACTTTCATAACATTCCCCCGAGGGTTTTTCAGAATTTTAACGGCTGGAGAGTTCATTGTGATGACCACATGACATCCACTATCCGCAGAAGTTGGCACTATTTTCGCCAACAGACGTTGGTTTCTTGATTGGTATGGCTCTATTATGAGCTGACGCCAAGGAGTTATGTAATATGAATGAATATAAACCTTGAATAATGCTTCATTATTAAAAGTGTATGATTAATAGTCCCAATAATGTTTTTAAAACAGTTTTTTTTGTGAAACTTTAGCTTTGCTGTAACGTGAAATCAGTCTGTGACCGACAGAAAACCATCAGTAGAAAACATTTAATGGTAAGTGAAATGTATACATTCTAACCGATAGCATCTAAAATAATGTTGCTGGAAACATGAATGGAACGAAACAAATCAAATTCATTCCGACTGCCACAGGGTTGTCGTTAGATAACTGGATGTCACGATATAAAAAAACAACACACAGCTCCCAAAGGACGCTGATAGATGGGCATTATTTTCAGGGATTGTGAGGGAGGTTTGGAGGTGAGGGGGAGGTTGTAGTATAGGATGAAGTGACAGCATATTTGTTTCACGCACCTACACTACTCCAAAACACCAATCCTTTAAACACCAACACTAGTAGGATATCTGTTTCCTAAACATCTCTTACAAGCCGTTCGAGTTATCCGCATTTGATTTTTCTAATGGAATAGTTTTTTTTTTATCGTATGTCACATATGGCTGGAGGACTTTGACATCCAGGTTTGGTCGCCTTTATGTGTAGACTATTAGCTTCTCTGTCGGCACAGAAAATTACCCAGGGTACATCATAGGAGGTTGTCTACAAGTCGTACCCGCAATGATGATAGTTATTATGATGTTATGGATCCGGGGTGAGTCTTAACCTAACCTAACCTAACCCAACCTAATTAACCAAACCCTGGTGACAGTTGGGATCATACCCCTTAAGAGAAAAATACCCACGGTACCAGTCGTGAATCAAACCCGGTACCTCTAGGCCCGTAGCAATGACCACCACTACACCACGGGGCCGGTTAATGGCATGTTGCTCAGCAAGGTATAGTTCTAAGAGGAAATGTACCCACATTTTGTTGATAAGAGAGTGAGAAAACATTCAGTAAAAAAAAAAACTAGGTAGACGTGGTTGGGATTCAAATCCCAAACTCTCTGTTAGTTGTAAGCAATGCAATGTGATATTAGTAATTTTTGAAAAATTACACCTGGACATGGGAATCGAGCCCGGGACCCTTGGGTTAGTGCACTAATTCTCTACCACTAGGATATCTAGTAATTATCCCGTGCTCAGAGTAATTCTTCATTCATAGTTTAAAGCATAGTCTGTGATGGACGTGTGGAAATCATCGACTATCAATGGCGACTCGGTTGTGGCTCTATGCTGACAATAGTACAAAATACATTTTACATCAAAATGAATAACATGGAGAAAGCATACACTTTCGAAGTTAATTGTGCAACCGTATGGTTTCCCCACAATAATATACGAACATGTCATTTACCCTGCGTTACTACCGGTTCTGATTATTTTGTATTAAACATCAGTTTAGTTGTACTTGTTGAGTTATTCGACGTGCACTTTCTGAACCAACTTATTATATCAACACACGATCATTTCTATCAGATTTGCAGGTAAATGTATTTTTAACCTTCCTTCCAGGATTCTTTTACATGCCACAATCGAGACGTGACTTAAGGTTTTATTCCCCTTCCACAGGAAATTATGCCACGGATTTTTTTAACGCTAGAGAAAAATCCCTTGACCGCGGCTGGGTTTGAACTCTCAATCAACAGGACCTGAGCCTAACACTCTACCCCAAGACCACCGAGGTCAACAGTCTAATAATAGAATTGTCTTTGAACATTTTGAATTGGGTCATAATTAAGTAAGTTAAAGCCTTGATGTATTATTACCTATAAGCCGTTATCTTAATGGGGAATATTCTTGCAGTATCTCTACACATCACTAGAAACTGCCCACAATACAGATGGGTCTTGTCATTTAGAGCCATATATATAGTTAAGAATAGGGCTGTCAATCCCCCATTAAACGTTAGCATCATTTTATTTCTTTTACTGGGATATCGGTTTACTACCGAAATTTAATTACTTACTTTATGGCACTAGGAACTCCAATATTCATTGCCGCACTTACAAAAGTATGCCACCCATCCCTATCTTGAGGTAGTTCTATCCAGTACATCTCATTACACTCCATCCCTATCGTGAGCTAGTTCTATCCAGTACATCTCATTACACCCTATCTATATCTTGAGATAGTTCTAGCCAATCCCCTAATTACACCTTATCTCTACTTGAGCTAGTTCTATCCAGTACACTCATTACACCCTATCTCTATCTTGAGCTAGTTCTACCAATCCCCTAATTACACCCTATCTCTATCTTGAGCTAGTTCTATCCAGTACACCTCATTACACCCTATCTCTATCTTGAGCTAGTTCTACCCAATCCCCCTAATTACACCCTATCTCTATCTTGATCTAGTTCTATCCATACACCTTCATTACACCCTATCTCTATCTTGAGCTAGTTCTATCCAGTACATCTCATTACACCCTATATATTGAGCTAGTTCTATCAATCCCCCTAATTACACCCTATCTCTATCTTGAGCTAGTTCTATCCATTACATCTTATTACACCCTATCTCTATCTTGAGCTAGTTCTATCCAGTACATCTCATTACACCCTATCTCTATCTTGAGCTAGTTCTATCAAATCCCCCTAATTACACCCTATCTATATCTTGAGCTAGTTCTATGCATTACACCTTATTACACCCTATCTCTATCTTGAGCTAGTTCTATCCATTACACCTTATTACACCCTATCCCTATCTTGAGCTAGTTCTATCCAGTACATCTCATTACATCCTATCCTTATCGTGAACTAAGTATACCCAGTCCACCTCATTACACCTTACCTCTTTCAGGCCCATTCTGTGGTTATCCTCCCATCTGCGTCTAGGTCTTTCCATTGGGTTTACCATTCAGTACACTGAACAAGGTTATATAATCTCCCATTCGTGCTGAATGTCCTGCCCACCGTAAGCTATGAGACTTGATTTGTCCTAACAAGGTATTGTGATTAATTTACAGGGTATGTAGCTCATCATTAAGTAACCTACTCCACCCCCCAGTATCTTCATTCCTTTTTGGACCAAATATCTTCCTAAACCCTTTGTTTTAGAACACCCTAAATTTTACCGAGACTAGAATATAAATACGGTGCTCAGTGCGACTTGTCCTGTTCTTCGGCTCTGGTCTTCAGCAGTGCGTGTGAACAAGGAAAGAAAGTGTCTGCAAAGAACACTCCGAGGATGTATATGTTGAGTGTTATGGTCACACAGATGGTCAGCGGTAGAAGTTAGCGAACCACTTCCTCTTCCCCCGCCCTCTTCATATCTCAACCCATTGTCTCCATGGAGCAATAAGGAGAGGAAGAAGACCAGAGACAGAGGATGAATTTGGTCCATCAAGAGACTACTGGCACAAACTCCCGAGGGAAAGATTTGATTCGCGTGAAACTTTCAACCTCCCCTCCCCTCGTGGCCCTCCCTTAGTGTTGTGCTAACGGTGCTGTCCCACAGGGTCTTGTGATTTGAGGGGCCCCGCGATTGCTTAGGTGACAGACTGGGAAAACAAGTTACATGCATAACTAATCACAGCGTTCCCTCACGGGATAGGCAAGAAACTGTTCATAAAGCTATAAAAAAAAACATAACTTTGTACTTAATAAATCATTTCTGACTTTCTCCACACTTCCCTATCCTAGCATACTTCCTTCGCTTCAACACCATCCATATACCTAGTCATACATGCTATTTATTCTCAAAAATGATAATCTTTCTTTTTTTCACACATTTGTTTACCACATTTAGACACGTTTCACATGGCCTATCTCTTCCTTTTGGTCCCCATACTCTACCTTCATATATTTGCGTTGTCACTAGATCCATAGTCATCCTCTCAACATGACCAAACCACCGTAAAATGCTTCTTTCACATTGACCAATTGGATTCCCTTTCAAACCACACTCCTCATTACTGACCTTGTCCATACGAGTTTTTCCACATATCTCTATTAGATATCTCATTCCAACCGGATTCACCTTGCTTTTATGTTCCTCCTGACATACCCACGCATCACATTCATGAAGCAATTTTGGCGTTAACACAGTTAGGTATACTGCAATATTCACCTCTTTTGATACTTCATTCTTTGCATTAGTAGAATCCTCACATACATTAAAATACTCTTCGCGATACATTCACCCATCTCTCGATTTCACCATCAATCCTTCCATTTTTACAGACCATTCTGATCAGATACACATAATCATTCACTTGTTCTAACAATTTTCCATTTATACTAAGCTGACAATCATCTCATAACCAATCCTTAATTATTTATTAATTTATCCTCACCTACCTGTCTTGATACTTAGTATACAACTCAGGATATATTTCTACTTATTATGTTTTGTCTACTTCAATTTATTTTTCTAATTTTACAATATTAGAGTATGTAAAGTAACACTTAAACTAGTTGTCCTAAATTCCTAATTTATAACTTTATATCCTACTAGTTGGTCCACCCCGGTACCCTGGCCCTCGGATCTAATAGTCCCTAGATTGTCGGTAGATCCAGTGGGGTCGAACACCCCCCTACCTGCCACATGGGGAGACAGCCTATCGGAGACTCCACTCCACCTACTTCCTATTGAAACCACCATCTATATGGACCAAATACTAACATAAGCTAACAATAATAATTATAACAAAAGTAATCATTAAAGCTAACTTAACCTAATTACATAACATTTTTCTTATGTGGCTGCAGGGTTTTTAGTTGTTGCTAGTCACATCTTTCGTACTGACCCACCCTTACCCATCCTTATCAAAAACTACTACCCTAGTTTTGGACACATTTATGTGACGATCCATTCTGACTGTTACTACAGTCAAGAGATGTACAGGCGCACCGCTAGACAGCCACGTTAGCGTTTTGTTTTGCTTAACCTAAAACGTTTATCGTTCCTGTTCCACGGTTGTCCGTTGTGATTTACTTACAGTAAACTTTAAAATACGTTTGTGTTAGTGTTCCAAGTGGCACACGTGAATGAGCTATTTATTATGCTACGCTCCAAATTTTACTTGGGCTGTGGTGGTGACGTAATTAAGCCGTTTATAGTATTTAGTGTTTGTCGTAATATCTTGTGAGCGTGAAATTTTACACAAATATTTTGGGAGAGGGGAAAGGCAGAT
The DNA here is from genome assembly GCA_039000515.1 of Timema cristinae. Lineage (NCBI taxonomy): Eukaryota > Metazoa > Arthropoda > Insecta > Phasmatodea > Timematidae > Timema > Timema cristinae. The sequence goes on from JBCFYV010000012.1 coordinate 105,638,377, forward strand.
AACTGGGGGCCCCGAAAATAAATTTGCCCATGTACCCACGTCTGCTACCTCACTACCTCCCTTCCCCCACAGTGTCGTAGTATTAACCAAGACTATCCGCATATCTACACTAATAAGATAAGGACGATGAAGTTATATCCACTGTTGCATGGAGAGAGAGTGTAAAGTCATTTAGAAAAATAAAGTACTTCAATATATCCTGCCCCGGGAATCAAATCTCAACGTCACCGTCAAACCATTCAAGGTGATACAGACGACTTTCTACGAAGGTCTTACTACATTAAAGGCTGTTTTCACAGTCATAAAAAATGAATGAGTTGGCTTTACTTCCATTTCTTGAAATAGCAGTTAAAAAAGGACGCAGATCTTTAAGTGGGTGCTAGCATATTTTTTTAAATAAAACAAAATCATTGTTAGGACATAGCAAACTATATTTTCTGCTAACGTTTGCTCTAGAGCTATTTTATTGACGTTACAAATGCGAATATCTGACCTCTCTGTCATCAAAACTCGCGGCTGATTTTACATCACCCCATTCCAGTTTTAACTTCGGCCACCCATGATGGCCCGCGTATAGTTTCAAAGCGTAGCCTCACCACGTAATTTGTCACCTAAGTATTACCTCACCAGCTCGTTACGTCCTTATAGGTTTCACGTGACCAAGGATTTAGGATTTGTACACGTAACAGTGGTTACACGGTATAAAGAGTAATACTTTCAATATACTGGATTACTGGTAACGAAAAAGTTGAGGTTAAAATCTCAGCTGGGTGCATTAGAGGGTGATATTTTAAATTTGATTCATCACTATGGTTTTTACATCTTCTCTCCACACTAATACAGGTAAATTTTCTCCAAATATACTTTTTAATTTGTCGGATCAAGCCAGTAATAATCCTTGTGTTACCAACTTCGGTGGCCACATGATCTAAGGTGCTACACTCTCATTCGGCTAAATTGCCGATTATTGGGAGATGTAGGCTAGAATCTTGTACGGGGCACTAAGGTTGATTTTCCAAAATGGTTTTCCACTCTATCTACACGAAAATTCGGGTACACCTACTATAAATATAACCTTCATCATCTCTAAAACTGTTATAGTAATTATTACATAAGCGTATAACTTAAACGGGCTGTATGAATCTGGGATTAAAAAATACTTGTGTTAAACTTAATATATATATATTTTTAATCCGTGATTTGGTTTTCACGAGCCTAAAAGTTTATGTTTTGTTGTTGGAAGGAAAGAGTCATTAAAGCTCTACATTTTTAATACATTGTATTAATGTTTCTTAAAATAAGGCTGCACCTAACATTTTAAAATTAATTTCAATATTTGAGTATTTTGTTGTAAAATTAATATAGATAAACAGTCCATCATTTTAAAACAATTAGTATTTGAAACCATTCACAATATTTTCTTTGTCACTTAAATTGACATATTTATTAAGATACGCATATTTATTAAGCATTACCACTTATAACCTTAAAGATTAAATAAGCATGTCAACATTTTGAATGTAATATTAAAAAAAAACATTGTAAAAGGTTCTCAGAAATGTGTTTTTTATGACTTTGAGCTGTTCATTTAAAAAAAACAGTTATTTTCTTACCAAAAAATAAATAATTAGAATGCTAAAAGCAATTCACCTACAAACAAATGCTATCATTATGAACCGGCCTTGTGGTATAGTTGTGAGAGACTCTGGCTACTGACCTAGAGGTACTAGTTTCGATTTCCGGCTGGTACAGGGGATTTTTCTCGACAGGGGAATAATCCCCATGGTCACCAGGATATGGTTAACTAGTCTTGAGTTAGGTTAAGTTAGTCATTTGCTTTACCCCATCATATTTAGTATCATCATCCTCTCACCTAATCGGGACATGGAAATAACCTCCATGGAAAGAATGTACTATTGATACATTCGGGTGTACCCTGGGCAACGGTTCATTAGTACTGGCTAATCTTTCCGTAAACTGTGCTTCACATTGTTGTAACCCAGACACATTATTATTATTATTATTATGCTAAACCCATTCTTTGAAACTTAATGTTTAAGAAAAAATTGTATTGTTTAAAAACTACAGTTATTATTATTATTAATATTATTATTATGTTAAACCCATTCTTTGATACCTTATGTTTAAGACAAATTTTATTGTTCAAAATCTACAGTTATTATTATTATTATTATTATTATTTTTATTAATATTATTATTATTATGTTAAACCCATTATTTGATAGTTTATGTTTAAGACAAATTGTATTGTTCAAAAACTACAGTTATTATTATTATTTTCCTTTAAACTGCCCAACTGCGAATGGGAGAGTCTAGAACCGTATTCAGGGATTGACTGGCAAACCCAATGGGAAGATACCTTTGAGAAGACCTAGACGCAGACCCGAGGATAGCATTAGGATTGACCTGAAATAGATAGTATATTGAGGTGACTAGTTAGAACTAGCTCAAGAAAGGTATAGTTGGCCTACTATTTATTTTAACTTTCGGGTCCTTAATACCCTATAGTAAGTAAAGTAAGTAAGTGAGGACATTTGGGAGAATGTAATCGAGCATTTTTTGGTTATTTAAAATGTATCTGGTGATTTGGGTCTTTCGAACCGAAGTTTTCTTTGGAGTGTATTAAAAAAATTCAACGAGATTGAATATGAACTCTTAATAAGTATCGTGGCTTTTGCCCTAAAAATTTGAACGTTTGTTAGATGATAGATAATACCCTCACAGAATAATTATCTTAAGGATCTGATTTGAAACAAATCATTGTTCCTCAAGTTTTGAAAGCCTATGATATAATACTCCCAGCCAATTAACCGGGAAATTAAATCAAATATTTTATTTAAACTAGAAATCACATAAAAGCACGATTTTCTGCGTTATCTTTTTGACAACATTGAAATTAGGATCAGTGATTTTTTCTTTTAATTTAAAATGTCAATTTTGATTTTTGACTTTGATGCTTGTGAAAAAAACCGCAAATAGCAAAAGAAATAGGACTACTGTTGTATGATGATATTTCCTTTCAAATAGGTGACGCCCTTAATTATGAATTTCCCCATATTTTCGCGGGACCCTTTGAAATCCATTGCGGCACTACCTTTGGGAACAACTGAATCAAAATCTCTTCCTATGGAAATTCTAGTATAGATTTACAGTATCAGGAACACAGGAGGAGGAGATGACCACAAGACATGGTCCTGCTCTTTTGACACGTTCGAGGAACGTTACGGAAAGGAAAAGGGTTTTTCCCTTCTTTTGAGGCTTTATTCTAGATACTTTTGGAAGGCGGGAAAAACAATATCCTCTTCAAATATCCTTTCAAGTCTTTGATGTAGTGTTTTGGTATTCCTTTTCGATCGCGAAAGTGCTAAACCATTTCCCTCTCGAACACTTGTCCAACTTGGGCATCAAATAAGTTGTTCATGTGGTAATTTAATTCAGAATTAGCTGACAGTTCTTTCTTACTACCTTTTAAGTAGAGCTAAATATGATAGCGTCCCAAATAAAACAAATCTCGCAGTAACGTTATTTTCGGAATATGTAATGATAATATTTTTCCCTTTTAATCAATTATGTAAATTATTATTATTTTTAAATAGGATTAGATTAGGTCCAAAAATTATTAAAACGGTACATTAGAAAACTAATAACATAAATTTTTTGTTGCAGTACAAATAGGTTGTAGTTCATTAGTGAATTGAACTTAATCAATACTAAAATTTATTTAATTAATACGTTTAGCACTTGGTTCACTAAATGCTTAGTTTGAGGGAATGTGTTAGTAAATTACAGTGTCGTTGAATGCTGCTAGACTAGGAACGTGTTTAAACTTGTCTATAATATGTTCTCACAATTTAAGTCTCCCATTCAACCAATCATACAGTGCATGGTATCCGTTCGTCCTGGGATTTTTTTGATTGGTATCTTACATATAACCGTTCTACTGAGTGATAAGAAAATTTCACGGCTACATTTTAAACTATACCTTGATTTTCTTGCGAATGGGCAGTTTAAGTACCTTTTAGAAAATACCAACTTATTTTTTGAAGTTCACATTTAATTATTTTTATATTATTTGTGTTAGTACACCTGGCCAGGTTTCAAACATAGACACTCCCCAACCTCCCCAAGCAAATCAGAATGTATTAGCTTATTATTTAGTCAAATTGGCCACTTGTTCGGCCAGCAGGTTCTAAAAGTTGATTTATTGCAACTGAAATGAACGATAGATTGAATATATTATTCTGTTCTACGATTTAAAAAAACACGTGTTCTTTTTAATATAAATAAAATAATTTAACCATCAATCATCTTTCCTTATGAAACTATCCTTTCACCTGTAGTTCAAACATAAATTTGTGATACATTTTAAAATATTATTAGTCCACATCTAAAATGTTTGGAAATGTTTGTGAGTTAGTCAATCAATAAATAATGCCTGAATAAAAATTATATTTTAAATAATTAAAAGCTCTTTCTATTTATTTATTTTCATTGCATTTATTTTAAAAGTAAATGTGTCCTACTCAACTATTTTGAACAATATGTACTTTGTCTAGTAAATATGCTCAAAATTACCCATTCGGTATTAAAATAGTAGCTAATAAACACCTTACGTTTTATGACGTGTTAAAAGTTATAATAGAATTCATACAACAAATTAGTTTTATCATTTTACTTTACTTATATTTTCATGTTAGGATTATAAGAATTATTTGATTTTTCTAGTAACTTTTTGATTTTATTGGATAAATTTACCCTCGTTAATTTTTAATTTATATAAAGGATTTAATATTATTCCTCCCTTAAATGAAACAGCGTAGAAATATTTTAATACATACAAATTTCGTTCAAACGGTCTAAATCAAGAATGCAAATGATGTTAAAAATGCTTTTTTTTTCTTGTCTCTGCAATGTAGTATTTATTTTTATCGATAACCTATTTTAAATATTAACAGTAAGTTTCAATTCACCTTTTATAAACTTAGCGTTTTTATTTAAAATAACGTTTTAATATCGTAACCATTAAATAATAAATTAGCATTATATAATTTTAGTATTAGCATTATATAAGTTTTTTATACGACACTAAGTTATAATTTTAAGCACAATTCAACCAGACATTTTAATCTAAAGTCATTCAATTTGCATTCTAAATATTTTTTAAATGAATCTATTTTACTTATTTATATTATTACTGAGTGCTTATCTTGGATTGTATCTAGGCCCTAACCACATTTTTTATATAATTAAGTTGAGAATTTTTTGATGGTGATGCATTTTTATCAGTAAGAACGTATACATAGGTGATTTTTCACCTGGTTATGACGAATTTTATGTATTAGTTACGCAAATGGGTATGGTTGAGGAAGGTAGAAATGATAAAAAAAATACCTGCATTCTCGTTGAAGGAGATTTAGAAACACTTTAGGAAAACAACTTATAAATATACCATGCTGGTATCCTATCCCCAATAGCCCCTTTACTGGCAGACCAGAATAAACTCGCTTTATAATTAGACAACGTTTCTACCGATGCGAATGAGAAAATAATAGTTTAATGTGGGAGTGTAAGGAAAGCGAGTTAATGACAGTATTTTCGCAGTTTTTATAGCAAAATACTTTCTAAGCCAAAATAAATAAACTATTCCTCCAGTAGAAATAAAAGTGTTTAATTTTCTTCGCGTGGTGATATCAACAGTTGTTGAATATCTGTCATTAGCATAGTATTAGATTAGAAACTTTCTAAACGCAAATAAAATTTTGTTATTTAATTCATGGATGCCCTTGACATGTATTCAAAAAATGTTGAAGCTAACTTGTGATGAAAATAGAACTTTATTCTTATAATGGAGAATTATTTTATTTATTTGACCAAAAATATGTTTGGATATAAAAACTGTGAAACAATTACCTTTTTTATCGTCCCCTACAATTCCCTCTTAAAGCAAAGCATAAGGGAAGAGCTGCAACAAACTAATGGAATGATTGTTGACAAGTATCCAGGAAAAAAGTTGCACAAATCAACATTTTTACATGTCTAAGTCATATGATTATAATAAAGTCCAGCAAGAGCGCAGAAGTTTGATCTTTTTTTTTTTAGCAAATATACATCCAAGACATTTATTTCTAAGGGACCTCAACTACTTTTTTTAATGGCATTTATTATCATTCATACATATATCTACTAGCGTAAATTATTTATAAATTGTGGTTTCACTTCTAAAAAATCATAAACATTTATATGATAATACTAAAAGTAAAGGCTTTTATTTAAAAAAACAAGAAAATTAAAACCGTTTTAATAGAACTCGAGGTATAAATGTAGAGAGAAATTGTAGTTTTCTTAAATTCCAGATTTACTATTAAATATATTTGAAATTTGAACATTTCGGTACATCATCAGTGTAGAAGCTTTCATATATTTTTCTTTGTTTAATTATTTGATAGTTTATAACTCTGAGAAATATTTTACGAATGGACTCGCTTTACATTTAAAATGTATACCTAGTTTTCTCCAGATAAAGACCGTATATTACTTTCAGTGAGTGAAATCATGCTAAGCCTTGGAGAGTACTCTTTAACCCTATTATTGGGGTGTACCCTACCCGATCTCACGTCTCCAATTTAAACTCTTCTAACTACTTTCTGCGGATATGAGGGTAATATATTTCTAGCAAGTACTTACACCAACGTGAGAGGAAAAATACATTGAGTTGAATGAATGGCACTCGGGGATTAGATTTATTTGGAGAGGGGGAAAAAAAAAGAATGGCATGAAATTTAAACTTAAAAAAAAGGTTCATTTCCCATCCCAAAAAGAATATGTATTAATCATTTTTCATTTATTCTTCTCACGTATAGTGCAATCTTAATTAAAACAGTTTGAAGGTACTTATTTAAAATTCAAATGAGTTGAATGGTAAATAAGATTATTAAAATATATGAATAATACTCAATTAAAGGTAAAAAGTTAAATTCATTTTAGTGACAAAATGACATTCTGGACGTCATTATCGTACCCAGAATCTTTAACTTTTCTCACCAGTAATTTACCAAACTTAAAATTAACTATTATTAAAATTTTCCGCTTCGGTGGGAATGCGTACTAAACGTAATTTCTTGTCTAGTATGGATTTTCTGTGGCAGAGTGGTCACGGTTCAGATCTCGACCGGGTGTAATGAATGTGCTTTTTTTTAAAAAAGACAATTTCTCCATCTTTCTAACTAAATTAGGATGAGTAGTAAGGAATTATGTGGGGGGAGGGGGGGATATTGAAGTAAAAAATGGGACGAATGGTGTATGACACGGAGTAGAACCAGGAAGACTCAGTAATAGCACATCGGAACCTAAGAGACCATCCCTGAGGACAAATAAAACCTCATTTATATCCTATCTACGGAAAGAGCACTGGTAAGGGACAGCTAGGAAAATATATCATGTAAAATTCACCAAATCACATGATTTACAAGACCATATGATGTTACTTTTGGTAGTCATAACAACTAATTTGTGTTTAAATATAATTATTTTTTACCGTTTTTACATTATTAAAATACAAACTTATAAAAATAACCGTTTTGGTGTTTATTATTTTGTGAAAGCTGCTTATGTTGTTTACTAAAAAATGCTTTTCAAACGAGTGTTTATAAAAGGCTGTGTTATCTTCATAAATTAAGGTGGTGAACCAGCCTTGACAAGAGCAATTGATGAGGTCTTAACGTGATTTGTAGTGCCCATGCACTGTTTACAAAATACAAATTTTAATTCTAAAACTAATATTTTTGTGTGTGTGTGTCTTTCTTTAAGTTTAAAAAAAAACTTTCTGATAGATGCCTTCACCTCTTCTACCGTCGATAGAATGTACGTAGGGAATACAAATAGAACCAAACGTAGGCTTGTGGTTTTGTTTCCTGTATTATAATTAACAATAAAGGTGGAATTAATATAATTTAACAGTTTTACAATATTTTAAAGATATACAACATAAGTTTAATTATATTTTCATTATATTAAAAAATCTATCAAGCTGATATTTATTTCACTGTTGTCAAGTTAAGAAGGCTGAAAACACTTTCTAATGCGATTTTTGTTCGGAATGTGATAATCTACTATATTTAGCGATTAATAAGACACAAGTATCTCTATGTGTCTTAAAAATGAAAACCTTAGCTTATATATGTAAATAGACGTACAGATTTAGCCTTATATCTTAGAAATCCTAGATAGATAGATGTATACACCTGTTGTATCAATGTTCATTTACATTTTATAATTTACCTGTTAGAATCTATAAATACATAGCGTTAATTTAATTAGTTAGGTATTTAATTATACAAAAATAAACATTTAAAATTGTATATGAAGCTAGAATAATGCGATGATGAAAAATATGTTGGGATATAAAGATGTACTTAAAATGTTTTCGTGAAAGTTATTATATGAATTGTCTAGTGAATGAAACATACTGACAGTTTTTTTATCATATTTTTCAGACATTTCTCCGACTGAGTCAACTTTGACCACCACGTTCAAATCAAAGGCTGTCAACGACTTTCTCTAAAGGAGGGATGAAGGCTGTATTTTAAAGGAAACATAGCCAACGGATAAACCATAGAAGAGTTAAAATAAAATTGTAAGCTATCCTTCACACCTCAGTGCACTCGTCCTTGGTTCGAGCTCCAAGAAAAGTCTATAAATTTTCTGATGAATTTTCCTTCTAAGAAAGCAACAGAAAATTGGATCTTCTTTCTAAGAGAGCAACAGACACTTGAATCTTCTTTCTAAGAGAGCAACAGAAACTTGAATCGTCTTTCTAAGAGAGCAACAGACACTTGAATTTTCTTTCTAAGAGAGAACAGACACTGAATCTTCTTTAAGAGAGCAACCGAAACTTGAATCTTCTTTCTAAGAGAGCAACAGACACTTGAATCTTCTAAGAGAGCAACAGACACTTGAATCTTCTTTCTAAGAGAGCAACCGAAACTTGAATCTTCTTTCTAAGAGAGCAACAGACACTTGAATCTAATCCACTGATATATGGCATATCATTTCATATAAGGCCGATAACACGCGGGCCTACAATTTCTCACAAAGCTATAAACTTATTTCACATTAAAATAATTCTGAATATAGAATAAACATTATAATTATTTACTCTAATTTCAGAAATTACAAATCAAGATCAAAAGTTTTCTCCTAAGAAAAACTTAATAATTAATTATACTAACAAACATTTGATATTCATTTGATATTATTATTAAGTTATTTAAAAAATGTAAAACATTTATTATAATTATGTTAAATTTTAGTTTTTAAAATACTTTTTATAAATATTCTGACAGTTAAAATTGAAACTTAAACTCATCCGCAATAACGAATGGATTCTTAAAACTCTTTTACTAAGAACTTGCGTTTAAGAGTTTTGCCCATTTTAAGTATTACATTCATCACACAATGGTATTTATTATGATAATAACACCTCTGAAGCTTCGAAAACACTTAAGTAATCCCGAATTATCTATTAAAAAAATGTGTTTAATGTCTGCTGGATAGACAGAAATTTATCAATATTTATCTTAATCTAAGAACTTCTGCATGTGGCGTAAAACGTAGTTTAAAAATTAAATTACTTTAGAATTTTAATACTTGTTTGGAAAAATTAGAATTTAAGGTTGCTTTATTTACATTTTTCTACTTACCACTTTTATTTTGGAATGAAAAATAATTTAAAATAACATCTATTCTAATTAATGCACGATTTCTAAGCGTTTGTATTACGTCTGAGCATTTCAATAGGCGGTCTTTTAAGTGAGTACCAACAAAATAAAATAATAGTGTCATCACCTAACTACGTATAACCCCCTTTGGTGGTCGTATGGCTTAAGGCACCAACTTAAGAGTGGAATATTGATTCTGGGGAAACTGGGTTTCTAATCACAGTTGGTTGGATTGAAATGGTTTTTTTATAAATGGTTTTTCCCTATCTCTGCACGCAAATGTGGATACACTCCATAGACATTCAATCTTACTCGTACCTAACATATAAACGTAATTATTACCCATACGTACAACCCGAACGGGTGGTAAGGCACGATATTAAAAATACTATAACTATTTGAAGGCCATATCATTATAGTGAGTTAAAGTCAAAAACATATTTATTTTTTTCTTCCCACTACGCTATAGATTAAAATATGTTTTTGTGGGTAGAGATAAGGAGGGTAGTTAGAGCAAATGCACTCACATTTGTGTAGTCAAGGAATATGAAAACCATAGTGAAAATAAACATTTGAATAAACATCTCTAGTGTAGCAGGCCAAGATTATAAACCTCGATATCTTGGTCATTAGAAATGTATCGCTAGCCTGACTTATTTAATCCTAAGAATACTGGTGCCAGACATAAATAACAATAATAATAATAAATAGAAGAATAAGAAGATAAAGGAGAACTATAAAATTACCAAGACCACTAGAAAGTTGGCACAGACTTCTATCCTACTATTTTCTTTTTAGTTTAAAATAGTTTCTCGCTTCATCCGGCTAGCATTTTAAACTCTAGTTTCCAAGCGTCTCAATTTATCTGATGAATTTTAAATTATAATTCCGTAACATGCTAAAACGTTGAAATTTCCCTTCAAACCCTCGCGCTTTCCTTCGAGTATTAAAACCATGTTTTTATTTTAGAGAAGAATGCATGAAGGACGAGGGGGGAAAGGACTTTGGGGCAGATCTATTAGTCATGAGGTTTGTTCAAACATCTCCCTTCTTCCATTCCCTTCCTCCTCCCCTACTCCCAATGTACGGTACAGCGAAATCAATGTGTTTTAAAACGAGCAGTGGCACCCCGGACCTGCTCGCCTCCACTACCTTCTTAACATTCCCGCTTAGAGGGTTGCAGTGGGTAGGATAATAGGGGTCAGGCCATGCCAGCAAATCATCCTCGACGACCTGAACGAAAACATTCCATTTGTTAAGAAGGTGTGAATAATCTTTGAGTTGAAATAATTCAAAAAACTTGAAGGTAATTATTTAAAGGACATACAGTACATTACAGTGGTATTCTTACAGTAAATACAGAGTTTTATAAAGTTGCATGGAAATGTTTTTGTCGATAATATAATATATATAATATATATTATGTTATATATAATATATTATATATGTATAATAATATTAAACATAACATATATTATTATTTATAATATTATGTATAGTATATAATTTATATTGCATATCATTTTATATAAATCATATCGGTTTTACATATAATATAAATAATATTATGGATAATATATTACACTTAATATATATTGCTTTCAATTTACATTTATAAGAGGGCTAGCTTTGAATAAAATTAAAAGGGTAACTAAAACTTTACACTCACGATGTGATCAAATCGACATAAACTGTAATCGGGCCAGAAACACCATGTGAGTATCTATTTGGGCAGATGTTAACGATGGTGGCTATGATAATTTGTGTTATTCATATAGTATTTTCACATCAGACAACACACTTAGTTTTCTATTAGCCCGCGTGGCATAAGATATAATTCCTAATAATGCTTTCAGTGTGACAGTCATAATTACTAGACCACTGTACCACCCTCCCAGGTGACGTGGGAAAGGATGTTGAAGATTTGGGCATATCCGCATACAAGAGACCATGCGGTCACCAAAGAGGGTTCATTAATTATAATTTATTATTATTTTTATTATTATTATTATTATTATTATTATTTATTATTATTATATTATTATTAGCACCGCGTCTTACTACCCGTTCGGGTTGTACGCACTTACGCTAATGTGTAATTGTAGGGTGATTGTGAGATGAAATGAAGGACCTACAGTTTAACGTGGAATCCGAACCACGGTGGAGGCCTGGCATTCCACACATTCACAAGTTGTAATTAATATACGTCTTGTCAGAGGTGAAGGAAGGGTTTGGTAATCAGATAAATCTGTGCCGGGACCGAGGCATAGTTAATTGATGACACTATTGTTATAGTTTGTTGGTACGCTCTTAAAAAGAAACCTATCGAAAGGTTCATACGTAATACAGACGTACAGAAATCGTTCGTTATTTAGAATGGTTGTTATTTTAAATTATATTTCACACCAAAATGAAAGTAGGAGGTAGCAAAATGTAAATAATGCAACCTTATGTTTTAATTTTTCCAAACAATCATTAAAAATAAAACTAATCTCATTTTTAAACCACATTTTAGACCAAATTTAGTATCTCTTAGATTATATATATATAAATTTCTGTTTACCTTGCTGACCTCAAAAAAATGTTTTAATAGATAGTTGTAGATAGAAAGTGTAGGAAAATAGTTGGTTCAGCACATGGTCTTACTGGGCCTGTGATCGCTGGATCGGTAGAAAACTACCCGAAAACTTTAAAAATGAATTAAATCTGTTTTGAAATATGAGTGTACTTAAGACAATATTTTTAATGTATGGCCTACACAAAAACCACTTTGAATAACTAATATTGGTAGAGAATGCATTTTATAATAACTTGAAGTTGGAAAACCTTTTGTAGACAAAATAATTATATGACCTACAAAATATCAGTAAAAATATAATTCTAGCTAATTATATTTAATTAGCCTGGACAGCGATTTTACCCTTAGGTTTCACAAAATTTAATAAATAAATATAGTTTCTGATACATAGTGAAACCTTTGGTGCAAACTAATTTTTAATTTTCAAGGCAACCATTTAAGTAGTATATAAAAGTCGTTAAGCTTACTGTATTTTAAACGCTTCAAATAATTTAAACATAAATTAACACGCGTGTATATATATATATATATATATATATATATAATTAAGTATCAATGTAGTGTTAAGATTAAAATATATAATTAAGGGTTCTAAGGAATATTTTATGATGAGGGAAGTGTATTATATCATTTCGAGCTTTTGAAGACATACAGTTATTTGAAACACAAACCTGTAACCCAAAACTATAATTTTATATAATTATTTTGTTCCCACCTTGTAAAAAACTATAATGAATACTAAATAATGATAGCTACATAGTTTTGTTTATTAGATTTCTTTCTTTTTAATGTCAACGCATGAACTCAAATATTATGATAAGATGATACACCATTGCTATTAATACTACTCAGGTATTAATAATTTGTTATACAGAATTTTAGATTAATTTGTAAGGACAATTTAAAAGGGTTGGATAAATGTACAGTGTTACATTGGTAGAACTTACATAATAAGAATTTTTACTACATTAAAATATCATGAGAACCCTTAAATAAGGAGTTTGGTCAGTCAGTCATCACACGCTTAAACGTTAGAAAATTTCCACGCTTTTCTGGCGACATTTTAAACGTCTTATAAAACATGAAAAGATTCAAAAGAACGGAAGTTCTTAACACAAAAATAATAGTAAAAAATAAGACTCTGTAAAAAGATGAATATTTCCCCTGTGAGAAGTCGAGGAAAGCTGACAAAGAGTAGAAGAATACAAGTGGCCGCAGAGTTTGAAAGACGGCAAGAAATATTATAGGCTTCGGTGGATAAGCGGGCCAACTCATAAATTGGATAGTGTACATTTTGTTATTGAATCGAAACAAATTAGTTATAAAATGTTCTATGCTGTTTTACGCGCTCTGACAAATTATTTTAATATTCATATAGTCAGTGTAATTGAGAACACGGGTAGTGTTTAAATTGTAACCCGATAAGTAGGGTTTCAATACCCACCAGAAGCACTTAACGTCATTCGAAAGTAAAAAATTTTACTTCGCAATTTTAACAAGTGTATAATTTTAAGCTATAAATAATAGTTCAATGTTTGAAATCATTACAGTTCACGAGTTATAAGAAATCAAACTTAATATTTTATGCTTTTAGCGTAACATTATTAAGTTAAAGTAGTTAATGTTCGGGGCTGAAATTTAGTATAACCAAACATTCATATGAGGTGTACACAATAAAATAATAATAATAATAATAATAATAATAATAGTAACATTATAAACATTTCATTGTGTACACCTCATATGCATGTATAGTTTTACAAAATTTCAGTATGTATATAACCTGAACAGGTAGTAAGTATGACGCAATGCTAAAAAAATGTTTGTAGGCGTGCACTACAGAGGTCTTTATTTTCTCTTCAATCTTAAAATAGAGATATTTATTAAAAACTCATACAATTTGTGAAACTAAATAGTATACAGTGTTGCAGACACAATCCACCAAAGATCATATAGAAATAGTATATACTGTCACAGAAACATTCATAAAAAGGAACATCTCTGTCAACCAAAGAGCATAACAATTAATTTAATATTAACTGGTATTCCGTAAAAAAAAAATATACCTAGGTGTTTATAGCTAAAGAAACTATTGGTTTCATAGAAATATATTTTAGATTAAAATAATTTTAAATGTAGCAAAAAATTTATAACACCACGTCTTACTACCTGTTCGGTTTTATACGCTTTAAGTAATAATTACGTTAATCGGTTAGAAATTGAGAAGATTGAATTTAGAGGATTTGAACGCACATTTGTGTGGAGGGAGAGTGGAAAACCATTTATGAAAAACCACCCTAGATCACCCGACCAAGATTTGAACCTTGTCTCCCCGTCCTCAGCAGTCCAGCTTAACACGAAACTAGTGCGTTAGCTAACTACTCCATCGAGGCGGTTTTTAACAGTATTTCAACTTTACAGTGATAAGTTATTTAGGTATCTAAAGTTGCGGATATATGATCAAAATTGTAAATCTCTGCTTATGTAAAGTACCTGCAAATTCCTTTTCATAGAAAAATGAAAATTGCAATTTTGTTTGTAATGTTAAACAGTATGATATAAATCCAAACACAATCGTTTGAGTGGATTTTGAGATAATCTTGTTGATCTCTTTTTATCTTTCAGTAAACTACCATTAATTTTAAGGTTAGATATTTAGTTCCAAAAATTTCTCGGGAGAATCTTATAAAAACTCTAAATACCAAGTTTTAACAAGATCGGTAAAATGGTTTTGGCTCTAGTTCGAGAACAAACACACGGGTAGACAGATCTAATGGCAAAAATCACCCTTTCTTTTAAATTCAAGGGGTCCATGAAAAGTCGATATTTATAAAAATATCGATTTCAATTTATTTGATAATCACAATACTTCTCTCTTCGAGGGATCGAGAAAACCTGAAAAGAGTGTAAATTTCAGCCCCACGCATCAATTACTTTACCTTAACAATGGTACACAAAAACACAAAATAACAAGTTTGATCCCTTTTAAAATTGTGAAATTACATTTTTACCGTCGAATGAACTTTAGTTTTTTTTCCCTCTCTACTATAGTTGCCCGTCTGTTTAAACTAGATATCCTGATGTAAAGTAATAATTTTTCAATAGTTTTCTGGCAGGAAGGATCTTATGAAAAAAAAAATTATAAACAAAAGGGTACTAGGGGAAAAGGAGGAAAGTCCAATTTTAACTCTTATTGAGTTAGTGCTGCCATCTGTTAGACAAACATGAGACCTTTAGATTATGTTTAAAAGAGGTATTTGTCATATTAAGATAATTTAAAAAAACATTTTTTTATGGGTCCTTAAGGGGTTTGAAATATAAAAGTGGCTGTCCTGGAAATTGTGTTTAACTTTGACTATTTATCCCTTATAACTTTTGCAATCAACTTTGAAAACATCTCACAATATTATTAGTATTATTTCGTAGGTATTGGTACTATCTATCATAAAGAACTGATGCAGACCACATGATTTGATGTATGAATATATACACATATATGAGTAGATTTAGTAACATTTGTAAGTATCAGGTACGATTCTTCCTACATATACATATCTGCACAGATGACTGCACGTTACACAGCATTAGTTTCAAATAATGAGAAGGTTAGGGCTTGAAGCCTGGTTGAGTGCACTGAGGCTATTTTTACACACATAATTTTAACATTAATTTTTAAATCCTCTATTCATGCTAGTTTGAATGCACAGTACTTATTTTCTCATTTCTTAATAGGAATTAGATTATTCATTAATAAGGCATATAAAATTAAATGTACTAATTAATAAATGGTAGGGTGCATCACACAGAATGTATTTCTCCTTTATCTAAATTATACTTATAACTCTTAAGATATGTGAAACGAGCATTACATTTCACCAAAGGGCATACATAAAACAAAAAGACACTCTTACATAAACATTTCATTTGTTCTGTGCGTTCTCAAGTTCTGTTTTCACAAGGCTATATTTAAAAAATGTATTTTTTCTTGTAACTCTGAAAATACTGATCTAATTAATATAATTTCAGCTAATAGTGGTTATTATTTTGAAGTATTACAACTTTGCAATGATTAATTATTTCGTATCCCAAAAATTAGTGGAAATATAATCACAAATGGTAAATTTTCTCTTTCGCAAAGTAGCCACAAAGTCTTTTCATCGAAAAAATTAGATGTGCCATTTTGTATGTAATGTTAAACAATTCCCAGTTACGAGTTTTAATCTAAATCGGTAGAGCTTATTTTGAAACATAGATTTTTTTTTTCTTATCCCACAGTTAAGTAAACTACCCTTTATTTTAATGTTAGATAGATAATTCCCCAAATCTCTTTATGTAGCCTTATGAAAACCCTTGATATCATGTTTTAGTCTGGTCTGTGAAATGGTGTCTGTTCAAGTCCGAGTAACAGACAGATAGTTAGCATAGCCAAAAGCACATTTTTGGGTTCAGGGGGTCATTAAAAATCAACATTCATCAAAATTCCTAATCCAACTTTTTTGACGATCACGGCACTTTCTCTACCCGAAGAGTTACAATATATTTAAAAAAAAAACTAGATGATGGACACGAGTGAGTTCAATTTTTATAACTAGTATTGGAAATTGGTCTACGTATTAAATATTATCACACGTTACAGAAACATTGCTAGTACCAGTTTTTAATGAAGAAAAACTGATGGGTATTAATATTTTACTAACGCTTTGAAAATAAACTATTTATTACAAGGAAAAAATGTTTTTATTTTAATATTATGAAAGTATATCCAAACGTTTTGGAGGATTTAAGGTGGTGGATGTATGTAACACGAGTTAAGGGTGAAATCAACAATTCTTGAATATCTGTCAAGAGTGTCCTGAAATTTAATGATAACTTTTTATCTTCAATTAAAAGGTTTCTTATCTGATGCCGCTATGCTCATGACAGATATTCAACAACTGTTGATATCAACATGTGAATACTATTAAACTCTATGTTTCTATTGGAGAAATATTTTATTTATTCTGTCAGATAAAAGATTTTTCTATAAGAAAAACCTTGAAAAACCAATTCCCTTAACTAATGTTCCCTACCCTCTCACCTTAACAAAAATATTGTAAAATTTGATGAAAGAAGATTTGATGGAATAAAATGTATTAAAAAACGGGATCTCCTGAGCATAAGGATACCTTATGTATAAATGTAAAGAATAAAAAAATACAATACATTTTGTTTTTTCTAATTTTTTAAACAGAAATTAATTGTATTGCCACAGGCAAAAAGTACACGATAAAATAGGAGAGTTCATTTACAAAACCACCCCAGAAATATGCACACACATTGCATAAAAAATAAAAATGAGTTAAAATATGTTATGAACAATAGTACTTGTTTAACTACTGTGTATGAGGTGACCTGGCGGTCTAGGGTAAGGTGTCAGACTTCTATGCTGGCGGCCGGGGTTCGATCCTCGGTCCCGGCAAAGATTTATCTGATTACCAAACCCTTCCTTCACCTCTGACAAGACTTCTTGTGAATGTGGGGAATGCCAGGCCTCCACCGTGGTTCGGATTCCACGTTAAAATGTAGGTCCTTCATTTCATATCACAATCACCCTACCAATTACACATTAGCGTAAGTGCGTATAACCCGAACGGGTAGTAAGACGCGGTGCTAATAATAATAATAATAATAATAACTGCTTTGTATTTATAAATAATTAACACCAAATTAGTTTAATGATCCAACCGAAGTAGTTACTTTGTTTAATCTAAATTACAAAATACCTTTTATCGGCAACATCAACTTTACTGGCGTTTGACCGTGCAATTATTCAATAATCCGATTTTAACTATTCACAGCTTCCACTTAACCTTTTATAGGGCTGTTTCTTGTAAATTCCTTTTTACAGTCAATTTTACTACCTACTCAACGCTAAGGCTTTACACTTTACATTGCTCGTAACTTTAAAAATCGTGATTTATTTCAGTTTAAGTCCCACTTGGAATATTTTTTTTAACCAGAAACTATGGGTATTTTTGTCTACTATGGAATTTAAGGCTTCACCTAGTGTTTCTTATAAATATTGTTTTCATACGCATATATGATAATCACGCTAATGGAGTAAGGATAAGTTAGGTTGAATTTAGAGGGAGTGTACCTAAATTTGCATGAAGGGAGAGTGCAAAAACATTTGGGGGGAGGGGGTGAAACACCATCTGTATACCCGATTGGGATTCGAACCACGATTTCCCAGTCATCAACAGTCCAGTAGGTTATGTTTTGAGAGTGTCACCTTATAGTCGGACCATTCGACCACCCAAAGTAGGTTATATTTGATTAAATTTACCAGATACTTGTAGAAATAAATCATTAATAATGGGAGAAAGCAATCTTAAAATATAAACGGGTTTGGTATAACTGAGGAAGAAAAAATATTGTAGGTGAATATTGCAGCATATAAGAGGATACTTTAAAGAATAAACTTAATTTGTACGTTCACCAAGTCTTACTTCCCGTCCGGGATATCATTCTGTTTGCACCAATAGTTTGGAGGGTACAAAGATAGACTTTAGAGAAAGTATAACTTTATTTTCTTGTAGGGAGAGTAGCCAACCACCTAGGAAGATAAATAATCGTTTACTCGTTTGAGAATAAACCTTGACCTCCCCATCACCAACAAACCAGGCTAGACGAGATTCATGCCTTAACCTCCCAACGATAATATAATATAAACTACAAAAATAATACATTTAAAAAAATACATATTTTTAAATATACATTTTTGATAACTTTGCGTCGGTGCACACATGGTCTAACGCGTCCCTCTCGTGATAGACTAGATCGCTAATTAAGAGGTGATTTAGTGTTCAAATCCCGGTTGAGTGTGGTGAGGGCGTTTTTATCGGCTGGTAATTTTCCTCTTAATTTTACTTTCCTCATCCCTACTCTATTAGAGTAATTATGATACATGAGTGTGCCATTTAATACAAACGGGTAGTTGGAAGTGGCTATATATATATTATAAATTTAAATTTGCTGAGAAAATACGTGGTATAGAAATCATATTGTTATAATTTTCCAAATTGAAAGCAATATATATTATTATTTATAATATTATGTATATTATATCATCTATAATATACATCTATATATATCATATATATCATCTATATTATATGTAAAACAGATATAATTTATATAATATGATATATAAATTATATATAATATAATATATTATAATGTATATAATATATATTATATACTATACATAATATTATAAATAATAATATATATGTTATGTAAAATATTATTATACATATAACATATATAATATATGTTATACATTGATAATGTATAACATATATAATATTATATATTATATTTATTATAAGTATGTATTATAAATAATATTATATAAATTATATATGTTTAACATATAATATATTATATACTATGTATAATACATACTTATAATATATATATAGATGATTATCTTATATTCCTACCTTCCTTCTGATTTTACACCTTTTTTATTTACCCTTAATAAAAATTATTCATAAAATTTTATTTGCAGAGCTGTGATTCAGGTGATGTTAAACCATCTTTAAATACCATGGTTTGAATCCTGTTGGGATCAAAAATGAAGAATTAGTCACAAATTGGTGAAGAATAGCTAGGAAGTATGCTGGTTTTAATGAATTATACCTTTCTTGCTAAGCACCTCAAAAATAAATTACTTTACAAATATTTAAAATGTAATATAGTTTTTAGCTATAGCTATAGCTTGATAATTATTTTTTAAATACTTTTATTTTTGAATGGTTAATCTTATGATCCTATCAGCTGTATGGAGAGTAATTTTTTCCAAGTGGTTTCCCATCTCTCTCTCCACGCAAATGTGTCACCTTTGAGTGTTGCCTCCCTTATCCCTACCTTATAAGTATGACTAAATGCTAACAGCCCAGATGGATAGTAAGGCTTGGTGCACAAACATAAAAGTTCAATGATTCATAATTTTATTTTATTTATAATTCAACATAATCTAATGTTATCAAATAGTTTGAAACTATATGAAATGAAACCCGTGTTAAAAATAGTTTATTTCTCGTCTGATTCAGTTTTTTTAATAATGTGAAATTTTTCTAAATTAAATATATTCACAAATAAATAGGCCTACTAGTGGAATAAACATTATTATCGTTTGTTTATGTATATATAAGACGTAACAATTACTAGGTCATTATTAATTGAAGTGCCATAATAATATAGAACCATTAGACTTGAAAATTTACTACAAGGCCTGTTATTTGTAATAAAGAACACACACACAAATTAATTGGAAATGCTAGCTCAATTTTATATTAGTTTCAAAGACTTCAGGACTGGTATTTAACCAAGCAGAATAAAAATTAAATCAAAGATATTCACGTTAAATATCGATATGACCTCTCTACATTTTCACTTTAAAAATAAGATTAATTAAATACTAAGATGCACTTTGAATGTATTGATTAATTCTAGTGCCGCTATAATTTTGTCAGCCTACATATTTATATTTTAGCGTTTACATTAAACAGTGTCCTTGAATAACCATTAACCTGATGAATATTACTCTAATCCGAAAGGTTCTCTGTTTGATTCTAGGTGAAGGCCCACATTTAATCTAAGACATGAAATAAGCCACAACATAAATTAGTGTTAGAAATTGTTTGTCAATTTTCCCCTTTAAATTTTAGGCATAAAATTGTTTGAATTTTGTGTGTGTATATAAAACACACCTTAATACCCGTCCTTCTAGAATATCCTCATATATAATCTAAAGGTTATAGTTAGTTAAAATGGAATTTTAGAAGGAATTTAGATGTATTTTTGTAAGGAGAGAGAGAAAGAGTATAAAATAATGTAGGAAAAATTACCGTCAGTACACCTGTAGAACTAGGACATTCCTGTGCCAGGACATGAAACCAGACTAGGTTGACGCTCTGGCCTGCGTGGTGTCGATGTACGTTTATAATTAGTTCATATATTTAAAATGTATACATCAAATGGTGCAGAGGGTTAATCAAAATATGATATTGACTTCCAAAAGCCTAATCTCTATCACGGTGTTCCTCAAAAACACGTGACATAAATAAATTAATCATATCAAAATAATTATTTCAAAATATAATAGCAAGTGTATTTATAACGTATTCGTCCTTTGTGACTTAAAAAAAATAGATTTAACGATCGTATTTGCTATGATTAAACAATTGTTTGTTATTCAAATTAAAAATATAACTCTTTTCCGGTGCTTTTGGTTTTCTTCTTAACGGACCTTTTCAAATAAAACGTGCTATTTTCAAAATTTCTCAATATATTTGGTTATTTATAGAGAAATAAAGAAAATTAATTATGAATAGTTTTAATAATAATGAAAATAAAGTTAACTTTTAAAATACCAAGAATAGAATGTTCCAAGGAAACATATTTACTCTCGGTATTATCTAATTATTTTAAAGACTCGAATTATAGATTTCAACGTTAGTTTATAAGTACGGATAGTGTTCACTTATTTACATTGTCAATTTTTTTTTTACAGTCACAAATAAATTTGTATTCAAATTAAATCCGAAAATAAAACCCATCTGATATAATATGTTTTTAGTACTTTAGTTGTAAGGAATTTCGCTGTCAACATTGAAAACACTTTTATTTATTAAAATGACAGTTTCGGATTAAATGACTTGATGTACAAATTACATGAAGATTATTTTGGAAACTCTTAAAACTGCCAAAAAAATTTCCTTCCTATCCAAATCAAAATGTAGTTTAGGTCTTAAAAAAAACGTCTACATAAATGAATGAATAAATTGCTTAGGTTATTTATCCTACCTTGATGTAAAGTGATGAAATACGTATAAGCAACCAGGCGATGAAGTTGAAGTTCTCTTCGTGTGTGTGTATTTATTATTGTGAAGGGGTTAAAAGGTGTTTAGGGGACGATTACTTCTTCCCTTCACGGTATCAAGTTGTGTGAGGCGGGTGGACGACTAACCAGGCGACTAGCGGTGTGTTGAAAACTCGCAGATTCCCGCCTTGCCACTCTGGTTTGTATACTCCCGGCGGTCGTGACGTCACGGAACTTCTCGACCAATAGCCGCGCGATTCCCAGCCCCCTCCCATTCCACCTTCGATAGCGTGGGAAATGTGTGCGACAAGGGGTTGGTGAGAGAGGGGGAGGGGGGTTATATAGGTGGGTGACGAAGACAAAAAAAAAGGAAGGGGGATGATGAACGATTCCACCTCCCCCACCCTTTCCACTCTTCTTTTGACCCCTTATATTTTAATCGTGTGTTTTTGTTTTATCTTATTTTATTTCTCTTAAAACTTACCCCCTCATCCACTTTAACATGTCCATAATCCCGTCTGAAAAAAAGATATATCGTATCGCAAAGTAAACTAATCAACTCATTGACAGATTACATTGTATTCAAATTTAATAACTTGACAAAAAGAAGAAGGAAAAAAAAGTTTATATTTCCCTGAATGAAACTTTTCAACTCACGTGTCAACACCGGATGACGGTTTTACCCGTGAAGTACTATCTCCTCGCATATCTGAAACAACCCTTCGTAGACTCGGCAAATTAATGATGGCGCCGTTACGATGATTCAATTTAGATTTTACTCTGTCATAAATATGTTTAATTAACTAATTTCTTACCCACTTTGGTGGCCGCATTGTCTAACGTGGTATTCTTGCAGTAGAATAGACTGACGACGACGAAGAGATCGAGGTTTGAATCTTGGTCGGGTGTATTGAGGGTGGTTTTTCTTAAGCTGGTTTACCACTCTGCCTCCAAGCAAATACGGGTATACTTCCCATAAATTTAGCCTACCTAGTCCCTAAAACCATTAACGTAATTAGTATATAGGCGTATAACCTAAAGGGGTGTTAAGACGTGATACTAAAAAAAACTAGTGTTTTGAGCTAAAAATAATAGTTGTGCATTTATTTGTATGCGTATATATGTAATCAATGTAATTATATAAAATAACGAAAATTATATGTAATTTTGATCAGTTTAATTAGGGCCTAAATATAGTCTAATTGATTACAGACAGTTGGGATGGTAGTAAAACGCATTGCATTATATAAGATATTTGAACTTTTCTCACTATATATTTATTGCAACGTGACAGTCCAATTTTCATAGAAAGAAGCTTTTCTGATCACTAGAAAAACTACTGAATCAATCTTCACGTATTCCTACTTCGAATAATGTGATCTACATATGTCCCTTTAAATAAATACTTTCAATACCTATAAAATATATCAATAATACAGTAAAAAAATATCAATGTTGACCACAACATTATTTTTACTCCCTCCAACAAAAATTAGATTCAATCCATCTCGGCTATCTTTAATTAATTACGTACACCAGAGGTTCACAAATATTTAAACAGTTTTTTTTCCCTTCAATATTCTTTTATGGATTTTTTTCCCCTTACCATCCCTTACCCAATAATTAGAAGGAAAATAAGTGGGGACAAAACAGTTACGTGGGACAACGAAGTGCTTAAGATTTTTTTCTCTATTATAGGTTTAAGGTGGAGGTGTAAGGGATGCGAGAAAAGGTTGGTGTGTTGGCAGTTTCCATATCAACAATTTTTTGGCCAAAATAAATAAATTATTACCCGCCTCGGTGGCGTAGTTGGCTAACGCGCTTGTCGTGTTGAGCTCGACTGTTGAGGACGGGGAGATCGAGGTTCGAATCTCGGTCGAGTGAACTGGGGGTGGTTTTTCCTAAATGGTTTTCCACTCTCCCTCCACGCAAATGCGGGTTCACTTCCTCTAATTTAACCTTCCCAATTCCTAAATCCATTAACGTAATTAGTACTTAAAGCGTATAACCCGAACGGGTAGTAAGATGCGGTGCTAAATATTAATTAATTAATATTAAATAAATTATTGATTCAATAGAATATTGAATTTAGTTTTCTTCACGTGTTGATATTAACATTTCTTGAATATTAGTCAAGGGTGACATGGAATGTAATAACAACTTTTCTCTTAATTTAAAAAAATATATCAACTTATCAGACAGATATTAAACAACTCTTGATATCACCATGTAAATAAGATTAAACTTAATGTCTCTATTGAAGCAATATTTTATTTATTTTGACCAAAATAATATTTTGGTATAAGAAACTGCAAAAACGCTGACATTCTTCTTGCTTTCCTGCATCCCCAAATATAAATTGGATCATATCTATTTATTGTAAACCAGAACCTTATACATTGAAATAATATTTTATAAAATCAATATTTTCTGAGTTTTAATTAGGCAAGTATTATTATTTTAAATAGATCTTTGGGAAATGGCGAGTCGATAATGCACATAGAAAATGCGGTAATATTATGTTCCCATAACAATGCCTTTTATTTCATGCATGCTCTTTGGTGAAATATGATGTTCTTTTGCACGAGTTATAAGTATAGTTTAGATAAAGTAGAGAATGTCTGTGCAGTGTACCGCATCATTTATTTCACTTTACTCCATCCCAAGTTGTATCTATGTAAACGCTCAGTATAATTATTGTTATTATAATTATTATTATTAATATTATTATCATTAGCACCGCGTCTTACTACCCGTTCGGGTTATATGCACTTACGCTAATGTGTAATGGTAGGGTGATTGTGAGATGAAATGGAGGACCTACAGTTTAACGTGGAATCCGAACCACTGTGGAGGCCTGGCATTCCCACTTTCACAAGATGTGATTAATCCACGTCTTTTCAGTGGTGAGGGAAGTGTTTGGTAATCAGATAAATTTGTGCCGGGACCGAGGATTGAACCCCGGAGCCTTAGCACAGAAGTTTGACACCTTACCCCTAGACACCAGGCCACCCTCGCTCAATAATAAATGGTAGAGTACATGATAATGATGATGCAATTTAAGAAAACAAACTGTTGTCCATCTGGAAAAATATATTTATGTATATGAAAATACACTTCTGTGGAGCTCCTTCGATATTCTAGCTCCCGGAATCAACAAGTATGAGTCCAGCCCGCAAGCGCACTAGCCAGTAAAACAAAAAAATGAGCTCTGAACATTTTACCTCCGATACATTCATAATAAATGAACCCAAAACCCCTAAAAACCTCTTCATCTTGGTTATATCTGACATCTAAGAAACTGTTCTACAAATACAAAGGGCAGTGCGTAGCCCTATTCCCCTTTGCTCCCTAGCTACTATAAATGCCCTTGTATAAAATAAAAGAGCTACAAATCGACCAGATCATTGCACTTCCGTACATACAGCTAAAACATAGAGAAGCCATAGTTAGGGGTCATCCATAAACCACGTAGCACCCAGTTCTTACCTTTTTTTGACAACCCCCTGTTCCCCTAGGTAAATACTAAACATGATCCCCCCTGTGCTATATAACCATCAAGAGTGAATTTAATTATATCATAAGGAAGGATTTAAATTAGAAGGAATAGACAGAACATTTACCTTGATACTGGAGTAAAAATTAGTTAGAAAAAACACTAAAACACACACAAACACATTTTTAAGGGCAAGCTTTCACTGTCACAGACAGCTTCATCAGGTCAAGAGAGTAGATTGAAGCTCTTGGTTGAACTGCAAGGTTATCTGTCCACAGCTTACTGTTTTTCAGGTATGATATCATTGTATATATGGCAGCACTTTTAATAAATAGATAGATAGAAAAATAAAAGTTGTGTTATATACTGTATTATTATTGTGACAATGAATGTAATAATAAGTATGCTGATAGGAAGGTGAGGAATTACCTAAGATTGAGTTTAGGGGCTTTTCTAGATTTGATGATATATTGATGGGCCAGTTCCCATATTCTTAGTTGTGAAGGGTTGCATATTTCTTGGTTCAGGTATTTGACACTATAAAAGGGACCAAGATTTAATATTATTTTGAATTAGTTTTAAATCCTGAATATAAATTATTACAAAACATGAACAGTATTATTATTTTTGTCAGCATTAATATACAGGTATAATATTTATGTTACGTAACACTGATATATCCAACCTACCCCATGTAACAACACGTAGACATTAGAATCTACCCCTTTTTCCCATTCAACAGCGTTACGTGGTTTATTGATGACTCTAATATGTGCCGAGATTTTTTAGTTATAACTTTATATTTCCACCGACAATTTACATTTATACCTTAGGAAACAGTATCTGAGTCGATTTTAATTAAAATTCGCCAACTTCATCGTGTAAAAATTATGGGAGGGGGAGATAAAATCCCTCGTAAAGTTAGACGCATACTACGGCGTATATCCTATCGCCTCTTATCACTGCACACATAGTCCAAATTTTCATACAAAATAATGTAGAAACGAGCCAATTCGATTTGATACGTAAAAATGTTTGCCAACATCAATAAAATACTGATCGAATCGAAATAGACTGATGACCGCCAGCTAATTCATCCAGCTAGGGACGTTCTTGAACTTGATTTCTCTCGTGCCGACAATATGGAGTAACAATACCAATAATTATTTATTTAAGGGTGGTAATGTTTATTTTGAGTTCCAGGATATTCACCTATTCCTTATCATTTTGGTTGTTTGAATCCTGGCCTATTTGTAATAACTAGGGGTATTTAACGCTCACTTACAAACCAACCGATTAAAAAAGTGTACGATGATTCTCACAGGTGGACACACAGGGTAGGTCATCAACCTCATCTGTTCTAGTTTTTTGGTGTACTAGAAGGTCATATTTCAAATCCTGACCAAGTGTGTTAAGACCAATTTTATTTAAATTATTTCTCTCTCTTCTTCTACGCAAATGTGCGTACATTTTATTTCAAATATCCCTATATAATATATGTACTCTAAGAATGAAAATGTTGTGGATTTCCTGGCTGGTTTAAAAAAACATGGTTCAGAAATACAGAAAATGGTTCATGACTTTAAAGCAACTTAAATAGTAACTAACAAAACATTCAGTCAATTTATTACTGTGAAAGTGGAATCTATAAATTCACCAAAGATACTTTTTAAAGTCATTTTGGGAATAGAATACAATCCACTAGATAAGTAGATAAAAAGCACAACCAAGTGTATGAAGGGTTGGTATGCAAGGACAAAGCTGTGTGTCGTTTTAATGCTAGTGTAATGTTAATGCAGTTTTACAGCCCAGACTAACTCACAGCTAAGACTTCACTCACGGTCTGATGTTAATTCTTAGTCAAATGTTCATGCACTGCTCTTAAAAACCCGTCTCACCCCTGGAATAACCTCTAACATAGGTAGATGATAATGATAATAATAACGATAATAATAGGATGTTCGAAAACAAGGTACTTTGGAAAATATTTGGTCCAAAAAGGAATGCAGCTACTGGATAGTGTAGGAGGTTACATAATGATTAGTTACATACCCTGTACTCATCACAAGACATAATCAGGATAATAAAGTCTCATAGATTACGGTGGGCAGGATATCCCTCATAAATGGGAGAATCTAGAACCTTGTTCAGGGTAATGACTGGTAAAACCCATGGTAAGAGACCATTGGAAAGACCTTGACGCATATGAGAGAATAACGTTATAATTGACCTGAAATAGATAGGGTGTAATGAGGTGGACTAAAGAGAAGTAACTCAAGACAGCGATAGAGTTTAATGAGGTGGACTGGATAGAATTAGCTCAAGATAGGGATAGGTGGCGTACTTTTGTTAGTTCAGTAATGAACTTTCGAGTTCCTAGTGCCATAGAGTAAGTAATTATAGCAATACGGCTTTAATAGCAAAGTTAAGGCTTCAGCCTTATCTCACACTTAACCAAAATGGACAATTATATGAGGATTGAAGCTAAAAAATAAGGCCTATACATTATAAATATATAATAAATAAGAAACTGTGACATATCAATGACTACAACTAAAATATAAAAACGATGACAAAATATAGAAATACAGTAAAAAATATTATTAAATCGTGTGTGGTTAGAGTTATTTTGAGTTAAGCCTAGATTGAAGCTAGCACACACACACTCACACCTACAGACACAAAGGCATATCGCAACAGAAGTCGAACAATGCTGTGGTTTTCTGCGTTCTATTTAAATAACAGTGTAATTGAGACCGGGAATAACAGTTTTAGAATTTTTATTAAAAAATAAAATATGATTGGAAAAGAATTATTTTAAAAATATGGAGAACTATTAAAATGAGCACACTTTCAGTATTATAGAATATAGAATTGTAGCGTAATTATGTCTATAATTTCTATGTAAAGAGATGGGCTCATAATATGCAAATTTAGTCCCTAAAACTACACTAAAACTAGCACTCAAAACAACAATCAAACGGTTCCTCTGTTCAGGTGTCATTCAACCTCCTTCGGTGATGGCATAGTTTAAGGCGTCACTATAGGAACACAGTAGACTGCTGATGACAGGAATATTGAGGTTCGAATCAAGGTCAAGTTCACTGAGGATAGTTTTCCCAAAATGGTTTTCCACTATCCCTCTATGCAAATGCTGGTACACTTTATATTAAATTAAACCCCTAATAATCATTAACCTATAATCTTGATTAGTACATAGGTGCATGACCCGAACTTATAGTACAAAGCCGTGCTAATAAAAAAACATACAAATCTTTTTTTATGCATACAACCCTCAAACTATATCACTCAACCAGTATAAGCCTCGTTTTAACATAATGCAAAAATTGTCGGTCAGAGGGAAAGATTTATCCCCACAAAACTGTTTCCATTCACATAATTAACATCACCTCCACTGATACAATGTGTAAACAAATCACTATCATGAAAAAAAACCATGACACGTGATTATATTTGTCGCTGCAGCGTTAAAAATATAAAGGAAAGTAAATATTTACACACACAAAAAGTTTTGCATTTTGAATACTAACTGACCAAATCAGGCCGGTCTCACGCGCTGATGTTATCAGACGACAAGTCAACAGTGCCTGTTAAATGTGGCTCATTTTCAGACCATGAGGTGAGTTGAATAGGGCAACTAATGGTCCGGTGCGTGAGCAGTATAATTACTGAAGAGATGTGTATAAAAATCGTAAATGTCAAACCAACTGACAATGTTTCTGTTAAATGCTTGTTGTTTAGTAAATTAGAAATATGTTAAGATTTTTTTTTAATAAACGTTTAACTAAAAGGGCCAATGTTGTATTCCAGATTCCAAGCGGCCCAGATCCACACATTTGTTGGGCCATAAGTTGGGAGTATAGGTCACACCAGAAAATGTGTATTTTTAGTTTTTATATCAAAACTTTTATTTTGGTCTGAATAAATAAAATGTATCCCAGTAGAAACATATGGATTAATTTTCTTCACATGGTGATAACAACGGTTGTTGAATATCTATCATGAACATAGCGGCATTAGATGAGAAACTTTTTAAATGAAGAGAAAAAGTTGTCATTAAATTCCAGGACACTCTTGACAGATATTCAACAACTGTTGAGGTAATCATGTGACAAAAATTAAACTCTAGATTTCTACTGGAGAATCCTTTTATTTAATTTGTCCAAAAAATTGTTTGATATTCAACAACTGTTGAGGTAATCATGTGACAAAAATTAAACTCTAGATTTCTACTGGAGAATACTTTTATTTAATTTGTCCAAAAAATTGTTTGGATATAAAAAAAATAGGTGTGTGTACTTATGTACGCGCGTGAGAAGTTATACTTCTTTGGCATCATTAAATAGAGAATTAGATATTAGAAATTAATAATAAATATTTAAAATTGAAAATTAATAATTTAATAATATATATATACATATATATAATTATTAAAAATAAAATTTAGAAAATAATAGATATATATGACATAATTTGTACTAAATATAATAAGATTCTTAATTTTAAATATTTATTATCGATTATTTAATATTTTAAAAGTAAATGAATAAATTTAATAATAAATTCAAAAGTTGAATCTAAAGTTATTAATTTTTTAAATATTTATTATTTTCTTAATTTAATATTCACTTTTCAATTTTATCAAAAAGTTTTAATTAAATTTGTTCATTTATTTTTATAAATATTTATTATTTATTCAATTTAATAATAAATATTAAAAATTAATATTTTAATTTGATGTTCGATTAAAATTTTTATCACAAATTTTTTATTAATTTTATTTCTTTATTTTGTAAATATTAAATAACCAATAATAAATATTTAACAATAATAATTTAATAATATTTAGTATTAATTATGTTAAATAATAATATTTTAATTTATATCAATAAATAATACATACGGATAGTTAACCTCAATTATATTGGAGCACTTGAAAAAGTCTATAAGCACAATTTTTTTCACTAATATTTACGAATAGTAAATAATATTAATCAAAATATTCAATTTAAATCACTACTGAATATAATTTATTAGCACATATATAATTCGCACTTGTATGAAACTAAAACACGTGTTGTGAATGTAGAAACTAGAAACATGTGGATAAATATTATATATATGAAAAAAGTGATCAGAGGCGACGAGCGTACCATAGAGAAAGGAATAACATAGTATACATTTCTCTATGAGCGTACCAACATGCGCGACTCACAAAGGTTCTATTTCTATTTTGTTGGTAGCTTTTTTTTTTCGAGACTTAATGAGCGGTTTAACTTCAACCTGTTACTTTTGTGTTACAGTGATGCGCGCGTATCTTAAAATTTCACTCTCATCATTTTTTCATAACGCGCCTAAAGAAGTATAACTTCAAAATGTAAAAACACTGTTATTTTCACTGAAGCTATGTTTCAGTCTAATCTGAAGCGTTGAGGTGAAGTATTAATTTTTTTTTTAATTTCAAAGCACCGCGTCGTACTGCTTGTTTGTTGGGTTATACGCTTATGTACTAATAACACAAATGATTTTAAGGATTAGGGAAGTTATATTTATAAAAAGTGTAACAGCACTGCGAGAGTAGCAAGTTAGACCACGTGGCCACCAAAGCGAGTACTAGTTTTATTACCAGCAAATTTAATTCTTACGCATTCTATCTATAGCTCATCTACGGTGGGAGTGTAGGTAAAGTAACCTAAAAGAAGGTTATTTATATCAAACATTGAACTAAAGTTACTAATATCAACCTATTTGTAAAAAGTTATTTCATAATAACTAATACTACATTATCATTTTTTTTAATGTTGTAAAACAATTCAAATGATAATTCAGGATGATTACGTCACTATAAGTCCAATTAGAACATCAGTTTTAAATTTATACTGACATAAGCGAGAATACTTCTAAATTATTGGACAATATATGGGAGTCTATTTTTGAAATGTTGAAGTTTATAAAATTATCCTCCGCCCACAACTTGTGTTGATTACAAAGTTAGTAAGAGTAAGTATTCACCAAAAAAATGTTTATACGTTTTATTTAAGAAATTGTTTTGTAAACAACATCAAGAAAAAAATCAAAGGGGTAATCTAACATATTTTAGTGCCATCGTTTATTTTCACAAATGATGTATTTAAGGCACCCTAAGATTTAATCACTAGAACTTATGATTTAAATTTAGTACAAATATTTATAGTTGTATTGATAGATTTATTTTAAAGTAATTGCAGTTATCCGGATAAAACGGCACCTCAGGGCTCATAGCCTTTGTCTAAACTATTTAATTTTTAATTTATTTGAGGTATTTAACGTACACTTTCTGAACCAAATGAGTATATCAGTACACGATAATTTCTATGAGCGAGAGTGAAAGGTCCACCAATTTTGCCGGGAAAGATATTTTCTCATACCTGCCATGGTTATTTTACTTGTGGCCTAAGGATTTAATTCCCATCCAAAGAAAGTTGTGTGCTTGGGGTTTTTCTCGCTAAGCAAATATTCGCTGACCCATGCTGGGTTTGAACCCATGAATATCGGGTCCTGAGGTGAGCAATTTATCCCAATACCACCTAGGCCGACTTTTTTATACTACAAAGGTAAGTGGGAGGAAGTTGGAATTTAAATTAATGTACAGTACCTACATTTACATGAAGAGAAAGTGGGATAAAATTTAATTAAAAAACATCCTTAGTACTTCTGGCCGAGGTTCGATCTCATCGCCGAAAAACCCGACTAGACGGGCTAGACGATTATTCCATATGACTCTTGGCGCTGGTTTATTAACTACTTGATCTTAGGGATGTGGATGAGAAGGGTATAATATATAAATAACACCAGCATTAGCGTGAAAATAGGATGGAAAATCTAGAGTGAAAATTATATATATATTAAACAACTGCACACCCGGATGAGATTAGAACATAGATTTAATATTAAATAAATTCATTATAAAATCAAATATAGCCTTCCCCTTCGCCAAGTAATTATAATTATCAATCATGTGTCTAGGGTTTGATTCCAGTTGGTGGTTTAATTTTGGTCAACGCGCCATACTACCTGTTTAGGTTAAACGCATATTTGATAATTACTATATTGAATGAGGGTGGAAGCATTTTTAAGTTAATCTACTCTTATCTGCGCAGAAAGAAAGTGGTAAAACATTTAGGAAAAAAAAACACATTCAGTAGAGTCCCTCGGGATTTGAACCGCGACCTCCCCGTCATTAGCAGGCCAGTCTAACACGAGAGTGGCTACAGTTGGTTCTGACAAGGCGATGGTCTTTTCACTTACGTATTCATCCTGCTATCCCAATTATCAAACAGCTAGGCACCAGTAAATGTATTCCTGAGAGCAGTCAGAACAATTTAAAATGGTTCCTCCAATTAACTTAGGTGAAATAGTTCGAGATACTCGAGAATTCCCTCGAGAATATGATATCAAGGCTAGATGTGTACAACTAACTGTATTGTCTGATTTAAAATGCATTTTTAATTGTTGGGCTAGTATGAATTGTGATACGTACAGGGGGGCACGTTGACAAAGGTGTCAGTTCCATCAAGTCTGGTTTTCCAGTGCTGTAGTTGTTGTGATTCGAACCCCGGCCATGTGTGTTGAATGGAATCCTACTAAATAATTTCTCACATTTCCTTCACGTAAATTCAAGTAGATTTTCTAACATGCTCATCTATCTACTACCTCCCAAACACATACGTGTGAATATGTGTATAGCCCTGACTCAGTGTGCACACACAAACAAACAAAAGATCTTGATAGAGTTGTAGGTGACCTGGCGGTCTAGGGATAAGGTGTCGGACTTCTGTGCTGGGGGTCCGTGGCTCAATCCTCGGTCCCGGCAAAGATTTATCTGATTACCAAACCCTTCCTTCTCCTCTGACAAGACGTGTATTAATCACAACTTGTGATTGTGAGGAAATCCAGGCCTCCACCGTAGTTCGGATCCCACGTTAAATTGTAAGTCCTTCATCTCATCTCACAATCACCCTTCCATTACACATTAACGTAAGTCCGTACGCACAGAACAGGTAGTAAGACGCAGTGATAATAATAATAATAATAATAATAATAATATTAAGAAGAAGAAAGTTATTATTATCACCGTGCCTTACTACCCGTTCGGGTTACACGCACTTACGCTAATGTGTAATGGTAAGGTGATTGTGAGATGAAATAGAGGACCTACAATTTAACGTGGGATCCGAACCACGGTGGAGGCCTGGCATTCCTCACATTCACAAGCTGTGATTAATACACGTCTTGTCAGAGGTGAAGGAAGGGTTTGACAATCAGATAAATCTGTGCCGGGACCGAGGATTGAACCCAGGACCCCAGCACAGAAGTCTTAACACTTACCCCTAGACCACAAGGTCACCTAAGAAGAAAGTTCTATTCAAACGTTTGACCCGCATCGGTAGGTATGTTGACTTAACATCAATATCGTCAAATCTTATTTGATGATGACGGGGAGGTTTTGGTTAGAAACTAATGGAGCTGTACCAATAATAGTTTAACATGCTCTCATCGTGCGAATTAAGATACACTTACTCTAAATTATACCTTCCTCTTTATCTCATTAGTTCATATGTGATTATAGATCTGACGAGTATAAAGCACAATGGTCCAACATTTTATCTCAGTCGGTAACGTGTCTATCTACTTGGCTTTATTGCCCCAGGGCACAGACAAGGAAATTCCTTGTCTGTGCCCCAGGGTTGATTCTCAGCACGGATGGAGAATTGAACATGGGTGAAGTGTTAAGTTTCCCCTTTAACATGGTTGAATTAACGTTGTGTCTGTTCTAGATTTAAGTTGGTTTATAAGTCGTGTGTTGGTATAATCACTCAGTTCAGAAAATGTACGTTAATGTGTGATAGAAGGGGCCACGAGAATAGAATAGTTTTTTTTTATGGCAACAGCCTCTTTTGGCCAAAATAAATAAAATATTATTACAGTACAAACCTAGAGTTTAATTTTCTTCACTTGTTGATATCAACAGTTCATGAATATCTGTCAAGATCATGGTGGCATTATCTGACAAACGTTTTAAATGAAGAGAAAATGTTTTCATTAAATTACAGAACAACCTTGATAAATATTCAAGAAATTTTGAGGTCATCAGTTGAAGAAAATTAAATTTACTGGAGCAATATTTTTTTTTTTAATTTTGGACAAAAACAGCTTTGTTGTAAAAACTGCCAAAACACTGGCTTTTTCTCGCGTAACCTTCAATCCCACCTTAAATACCTCAAATAAAATTTAATAAAATAGATGTTTCCAATACACAAACATTTGTTTTACTAGAACAGTCACCTCCATTTACAAACATTGATGATAATTTTCTAAACTAAAATATGTTGAGATTTAAAATTAAAACTTCTGATGGCATATTCATAAACACACACACACATAAAATAAAAAAAGCGTATATAAATTGTGTAGTCTATTCAAATCAATTCATCAATTCATTAGGTAGTTCCTGCACTCAGTTTTTAATGTATGTTAATTGGTTCGTCTGTTTATTCTAATGGTCTACTATTCATTCGTGTAATTGTTCCACTATGAGACGCAATGAGTTCCGCTACACCGGTCGAGCATATTTTAACCATCTCCAAATAAAGTGACGTCACAAGTTATTACCAAGCTCAAAGTTTGTTTTTAAATTAATAAATAGAAAAGAAAAAAACAGATAATATGTAAAATATTGATAGCCTTAAGGTGAGGAGAATACAGCTAACAAGAGAAACGGAAGCGCGGGAATATTCGCTAACCACAGAATGAGGAGGAGGTCAGAATATACATGAAAATAAATTCATCAAAAAGTACACGGAGAGCGCCCGAGTGGAAAAAATAAATCGTATGATGCACCGTATAGAATTTCTCACTCTTTTATCTAATATTATACTTGTAGCTCATCAGATATGCAAAATGAAATACTATACATTGATATAGAAACATATTATTTTGTTCTGTGTATTTATTTTCAAGTCCTCATTTCACAACTTTATCTAAAAATATAATATATATATATATATATTTATTTACCTATAACTCCAAAAAATATTGATTTTATTAAACATTATTTGAAATAAAAGTTGTTTAATTTTAATATTCGTATAACTTTGCAATGATAAATATGTAATCTACTCTCAAAGTCATTTTCATGTGGAAAATGAAATACACCATTTTATTATAGTGTTAAATAGTTCCTAGATACGAATTTCAATCAAAATCGTTTTAGCCAATTTTGATAAAATATATTTTCCCTCTTTTTGCCCATAAGCAAACCACCCTTAATTTTAGGGTTGGATGGATGATTATAAAAACATTAGATATCAAGTTTGAGTCCGATTGGTAATAGGCTACATCATTCGTAGCTCAGTAGGAAAAACCCAGTACTAATTTACCGTTGTCCAGAACACTTGAATATACTAATAGTACATTCTTACCGTGGAGGCTCTTTCCATGTCCCGATGAGATTAGATGATGGTGATAGTGAATATTAGGGTGTGCAACCAGTGGAAACACTCAAACCTAGCTTAAACCTAATAAACCGAGCCCTGGTGATCATAGATGTAATTCCACTTTCGGGAAAAGTACCCAAGGTACCAGCCGAGAATCGAACCTGGGGCCCCTAGACTCGTAGCCAGGTGAACTGGAGCAGTACACCACCGGATTGGTAGTCCGATCGGTAAAATTGTTTCGTTTCTAGTTTCAGTAACAGACATACAGACAGACGGCATTGCTAAATCCACTTTTTCGGGTTCAAATCGTCGATATCCATCAATATCTAGAAATCAGTTATTTAGACTATCACAATACTTTCTCTCTCAGAGGAGTAGTGAAAAAAGGAGGGGGTGAACAGGCCATATGTCAAATATTGTTAGCCAAGCGAAATGGAAGGGTGGAAATCATGGCGAACCACAAAACAGAGGAGAAGTCAGAATGTACAGCACATGAAATAAACTCAACAAAAAGTAAACAGAGAGCACTTCAATGGATAAAAAAAAAGGTAAGGATGCAAAGTTTTGAGATGAAAATAACACGTACATAATAAACTCTCCCTTAAAACATATGAATAATGACCCCTGGATGGCTCAGTGTTAGAGCATTGGCGTACTGAGCCAAAGGTCCTGGGTTCGATTCCCATGTCTAGGTGTCATTTATCAATCAACAAATATATATACATAAAAAAGTTTTACGAAAGATCCATGGCATCTTCATCAAACGTCTGCCTCACTAACTCTAGGACACCCGTATCAGCGGGCAAGTTGACTTTGTCTGACTCCCACTTCCTTTCTCCATCTCTTCTCTATACGCGAATACGGGTACATTTCTTCTGAATATTACATTTTTTAGCACTGCATATTACTACCCATTCGGATTATACACTTATGTACTAGTTACGTTAATAGTAATAGGATGAGTAAGGTTATTTTTATACAAGTACACCAGAATTTGCTTGGAGGGATAGTGGAAAACCATTTTGGAAAAACCACCCCTCAGTATACCCGACCTAGATTCGAACCTCGATAGTATATGCCTTAGACAATGCGGCCACTGAATCGGGTGGGTATTAACTAATAATTACAATAACGTGCAAGGGATGAGCAAGGTTTAATTTGTATAAAATGTAGCCGTACTTTAGTGCTATCTAATTAACAGCGTTAAATGGTGTTAACACAAGGTATTTTCGTGTTCTATAAGTAAAATAAATGTTACGGTGCATCTCACAGACTTGCTCACACTTTTAACAGGAATTTACTAAAAACTCGTGTAAGATTTGTGAAATGAAATAATGGGTCTATACACCTACATTGTTGTAGAAAAAAATAAACCTAATATCATAAATGAAATAATAATATACACTGTTACTTCTAGAGATGGGCAGAACTGCTCAAAGTGATTCAGTTTAGTGAAATGTTGTGAATGTGGGAATGCCAGGCCTCCACCGTGGTACGGATTCCACGTTAAACTGTAGGTCCACCATTTCATCTCACAATCACCTTACCATTACACATTAGCGTAAGTGCGTATAACCCGAACAGGTAGTAAGACGCAGTGATGATGATAATAATAATAATAATAATAATAATAATAATAATAATAATAATAATAATAATAATTTAATGAAATGAGCCGTTCATCTTTATCGTTCAGTCATTCGCGAGCGAATACTTGTTTTGCAGCTCATTGTCCACGACCGACCGAACTTCACCTGGTGGATCTTCGTTCGTGACCGACCTATACGGCTTTCAATCATTCGTTTACCGGAGAAACACACCGTGTAAATGAGTTATTCCCTTCGCATCAAAGGCCTGCTTTCAGGGAGAAGAGTTTAAAGTTTATTAAATTAATTATTGTATTATTTATGCTCGTGAATCAAATCTAAAACTTATTAAAAGTAGCACTTTACTTATTTTTATTATTATTATTATTATTATTATTATTATTATTATTATTATTATTATTATTATTATAGCACCGCATCTTACTAACCGTTCTGGCTATACGAACTTACGCTAATGTGTAATGGTAGGGTGATATGGAGGGCCTACAGTTTAACGTGGAATCCGAACCACGGTGGAGGCCTGGCATTCCCCACATTCACAAGATGTCTTGTCAGAGGTGTAGGAAGGGTTTGGTAATCAGATAAATCTGTGCCGGGACCGAGGATTAAACCCCGGACCCCAGCACAGAAGTCCGATACCTTACCCCTAGACCACCAGGTCACCCCTTATTTAAATTAATTACGTAATTTATTCAGTAGTATAATTGTATTTAAAAGAAAATTAGTTTTTTTTAATGTCACGAATAAAAAGTAAACTTTGGGATCACTTTTTCGAAATTGAAGACAAAAAAGCAAAGTGTAGGTCATCAGCATAGCTTGTGCTTCTACCAGGAACTTAATGAGACACCTTAAAGCAAAACACCCTACTTTCCCTACTTTCGGAAGTGAGCTTCCACATAAGTCAGTACCATCAGTTTATCAAGCCACAATGAATTTAGTTAGCAAACTGTCAATGATGTAGATCTTATAGCGATAGAAGTGAATTCAGACATTAACCAACCGTCTACGTCAAACCAGACCTCTCAGTTAACGCCTCAGATTTAGCCCGCGGGCCGTAGGTTGCAGTGCGCTGTCTTAAAGCACGCGGGTTGTGATAGTTTTAAAATATTGGGTTTCTAAGGCGGAATTTAAATTTGTAGCATTTATCCTAAACTCTAAAGATCACTCCTACTTTTGAGGACAATGTTGCTTATCGTTTGGCTTTATTAACGAGGGGGAACACATAGGAGGTAGATTTACTGACCAAGGAGGGTGAAAAAAAATTATTGTCCCGTTATTTTTGCGTTGGCCGAAAAATCTTGTGTTGTTAAATTCGAACTAATTCATGCGATAAGGTGAACTCACCTTGAGGAGCTGTTCAATTTAAACCATTCGTTCGCGAACAACACATCTCATACTTACTCTATGGCATTAACACTGTTACAGAAAAATTGAAAAAAGAGAAACATCTTTGTTCACCGAAGAGTATAAGAATTACATTTTTTTTCAAATACCTGAATTGAAAAGTATACATATTTTCTTATACTCAGAAATTATTGGTTTTATAAAAATATATTTTAAATAAAAGATTGTTTGTTATCTTTAATATTACTACAACTTTACAGTGATAAGTTATTTAGTTTTTTAAATAGTTGCAGAGAAATGGTGAAAATTGGAAAATTTCCCTAATATAAATTACCCCCAAAGTAATTTTCATAAGAAAACGCTAATTTCCATCTTGTTTATAATGATAAACAATCTTTAGCTATAAAATTTAATCAAATTTTCTAGAGCGAATTTTGAGAAAATTTGTTTTTTTCTCTTTTTGCCCTTAAATTTATGGTTAAACATCTAGTACCAAAAATCACTCAAGGGAGACCTTATGAAAACCCCAGATACAAAATTTTGGCCCACTCGGTAAAATAGTTTCAGCTCTAGCCTTGTTACAGACAGATGGCATTGCAAAAAACACTTCTTTTTTTTTTCGGAAGTTCAAGAAACGTCGATAATCTCGAGTTCGATTTTTTAACGATCACAATACTTTCTCTCCGAGCTATCGAGATAGGATAATAAAGCTTAGTTTAAGTATTGATTTGTCATTATATATATATATATCCTACACCCATCATGTTATTGAACTTAAGTTATTATAGCCCGCCTCAGTGGCCGTATAGTCTAAGGCGTCACTCCAGTAATAAACTAGACTGCCTAAGATGGGGAGATCAGGCCATGTATACTGAGGTTGGATTCTGTCAATTTTTTCACCTTTCCTTCACGCAAATGTTGGTACAATTCCTCCAAATTTGACCTTCCTTATCCCTAACTAACTAGCGTGATTAGTACATAAGCATCTGGCCTGAACAGTGTGACGTTATTTGCCACCCTACCATTTATTTCCTTATATTTTTCTAATTTTTTAGAATAGTTCCCAATTTATTTTTGTTTGAAATTAAGCACTTCAAAGTTCGGCCGCTTAATTGCCGGCCAGACAAATAATACTATTTACATCCATTTAATAAAATAAAAGTACTGAAGGAACAACGTATAACATTGTGTTAAATAATTTAAATAAGGAGTTTTGACTTAAGGAAGAACACTTAACTTTTATTAAACATATTAATTATCTTTCTAAGAAGTTTGTTGACTCTTCTTTATTTACTTTCAATGTCGGTCATGGTTCATTTCGACGCATGCGCAGATCTGTCAAACAAGTGAGTGGTGGGTCTCGTGATTATAAAAGAAGAAAAAAAGGAAACAAGGCAAGATAACTCCAAACTAGCGCGCTTTTCAATTCTGACAGATAAAAATAAATATTTAATTCTTTAAGGAAAACATTGTTCACATTCATTGGGATGTATTTCAATATTTATATTAAACCTGCATTGTATTTGATTTTTATCCCTAGTCCATAGCCAACATCTTATCTTTTGTTTTAATATATTTGTTTTCTCTTTGGACTTGGAAGTAGATAATAGAAAAATTTTAAATTTTATTTTGGAAGATTTTCTGGAGGAGACGGGGTCTTCTTCCTCGGTGTTGTTCTAACATGGAGCCAAATCTGTGGAGCTCTTAATTTAATTTATTTTAAAAGTAAATTAATGGTTGTTAAGTAAAGAGCGGGTAGCAAATGGAAAGCTAAGTGGATGTGCAAGAGCTGGACTGTTTATTTTTTTAAGAATTGTGGACGAGTTAACATTAATAAAGTGAATAATAATAATAATAATAATAATAATATTGCATCGTGTCTTACTACCCGTTCGGGTTATACGCTTTAAATACTAATTACGCTAATGGATTAGGAATTGGGAAGGTTGAATTAGAGGAAGTGAACCCACATTTGTGTGGAGGGAGAGTGGAAACCATTCAGTTCACCCGACCAGATTCGAACCTCGATCTCCCCGTCCTCAGAAGTCAAGCTCAACACGACAAGCGCGTTAGCGAACTACGCCACCGAGGCGGATAATAATGTGAAAAAAATTACTGAAGTTGGTGTTGTTTCAGCATGGACTAATTCATGGGTGAGGTCAAGCCAACTCTTCAACTTTAAAGTCATATGATTATATTTTTTCTTTTATCAAATATCAGAATTCATGCAAGAACTTTCAGAAATACTATCTAATTAAGAGAATTAACTAACGTTTTATTTTATGTCTAAATAATAATTGTATTGATTTATTTTTCTCTTCTTCTTTTTGTCTCAACAATATTATTTTATTTTGTCAAATTAGAATTAAAACTATCCGGAATTCTATAGGTAGGATTAGGATGTGGTAAAAAAGGAAACAATAATAAACCCACAAAAGTTTCAATAATTGTTATTTTATACATTTATTTTTATTGTAGTCTAAATTACACTATATTTCAACAATCCGTTTTTATTTAAATTGCTCATGTTTTATTTTAAGTATTCCACAGTGGTCTCGAGTATTGAGAGTCGTCGTGCCACTGTCTGAATTAGCCGAGGTAAATGTTTTTTATTATTATTACTATTTTTCTCCCAGATCCTAGTAAGGTGTCCAGGCGGTCTATGGGTAAGGTGTCAGACTTCTGTGCTGGGGTCCGGGATTCAATCCTCGGTCCCGGCACGGATTTATCTGATTACCAAAACTTTCCTTTACCCCTGACAAGACTTGAATTAATCACAACTTGTGAATGTGGGGAATACCAGGTCTCCACCGTGGTTCGGATCCCACGTTAAACTCTAGGTCCTCCATTTCATCTCACAATCACCCTACCATTACACATTAGCGTTAGTGCGTATAACCCGAACGGTTAGTAAGACGCGGTGCTAATAATAATAATAATAATAATAATAATCCTAGATCCTAAGAGTGGCGCCCAACAAATAGCACAAATTTTATACATCTTGACAGTAACTGTTGTTATGTAAACAAGATTCAGAAGACACTGATAAATGACATAGAAAATTATAATTTATACAATATATAATACATTATTTTTTATGAAATACCACAACAGGTAGTAATACGAGGTGCAAAAATATATATTATATATAATATGTATATTATATAATGATCTAATATTGCCTAGGGGCGTCCGGGTTAAGCACTGCATATCTAGTTAGGAGTCCTTTTGTATCTTCCTGTTATTAACCTAATTTGTTCTTCACTTAAACTTCAGAATGATGATAATTATCTAGTCTACTCTTGTGGTCTTTCATATAGTGGCTCTTTTCGCGAATTAACTTTCTTCATAATAGTTTAGGATAAGGAGGATAAGGAATCTAAAGATAAACATATCAGTATTCACATTGACGAAGGAGGGCAAAAACATTGTGATAAATATCCCCCATTACCCTCTGTTATACTGAACCCTGACCTATCAGGTGAAAGCCTGGCGATATTTACTATTTTCACCGCATCTTAATACCCACCAGGTCTATTCGAAGTTAATTGCACTATTATGTTAAGAATGAGGAAGAAAGAAGTTAGAAGAAATGTGGGAAGATATTAAGGTGGGATGAATGGAGACGCGAGAAGGGTCAGTGTTTCTGCAGTTTTTATAGCGATACTTTTTTTTTTTGCTAAATAAACAAAATAATACTCCAGTAGAAACACAGAATTTATTTTATTCACCTGGTGACCTTAAATTTTTTTTAATACATATCGAGGGTATCCTGGAATTTAATGACAACTTTTACCTTAATTTAAAAAGTTTGTCATCTATTATCTCTATAATCTTGACAGATATTCAAGAACTGTTGATATCACCTTGTCAGCAAAATTAGACTCTACATTTGTACTGGAGCAATATTTTATTTTATTTGTTCAAAAAAATTGTTTTGCCATAAAAACTGCAAAAACACTTACCTTTTCTCGCGTCCCCTACACTCCCACCTTAATGAAAAACCACCCATAGTACACCCAACCGTGTATCGCGTCTTACTACCCCTCTAATAACACACTTATTAATTACTTCAATGGTATTAAGAATAAGGAAGGTTTAATTATAGGAAGTGCACCCGCATTTGCGTGGAGGGAGATTAAAAAACCCTTTAGCAAAACCATCCTCAATGCACCCGACCAATATTGGTTCTCAATCTCCCGTCTTTGGCAGTTTAGTCTATTGCGAGAGTAGCCCCTAGACCATGAGGCCACCGAAGTGGGCCACCCATCAGTATAAGTCAAGCGTCGATCTTCTACAGTAGCCCCATGGCTTCTTTGGTGCTGAATGACAGCTCACAGCTGACTTATGAAAGTCAACATTTAG
Organism: Timema cristinae; assembly: GCA_039000515.1. Lineage (NCBI taxonomy): Eukaryota > Metazoa > Arthropoda > Insecta > Phasmatodea > Timematidae > Timema > Timema cristinae. The sequence goes on from JBCFYV010000012.1 coordinate 105,681,868, forward strand.
GTATAAACCTAAATTTTGACCATCAGAAGTGACAGCTCTAAACACATGTTTTTACAGATCATATGGTTCGGCGTAAGGATACATAATTTGGTCTGGTAACTTTTCAAAGCTTTTAGCTGTCAGTCAGTACCAGAGAATCCATGGGACTACTGTACCAACAGCCAATTAGACGAGACTGATAATGTCTTTGTCCACGTGTCCACCGATTCAGGTATTATCTCTAATGATCTGATAGTTATTTCACCCTGTTGGTTATCAAACTTCACCATTAAAACAGATATTGAAAAGAGATTAAAATCGGCTGGTGTTGATTGAGAGAAGAATATTTGGTTTATTTTTTAGTTATTTGAACGATATTCCGGTCATGGCTGAGAGACAAAAACAAGACTAAACAAAACAAGAACTTTTCAATCCCATGAGCAAAAAAAAAAAAAAAACCTGGCGGGTTATAAGTGGAAGTAGATTGCTTAGGGATGGTGGTATGAAGTAGTTTACGGCCAGCGGGACTTAAATCAAATAGAGATTTGATCGTGGGTTTTGCATCCTGCCCTAGCCACCTCATATATATATTATATATATATATATGCATGGGGCTAGGTTTTATAGATTAGGTTATAAAAAACATCTTTGTGGTCTAGTGGTCAGAGCTACCGGCTACAGATTCAAAAGTCCCGGGTTCGATCCCCAGTGCTCCCAGACTTATATGTGAAGCAGTGGGTCTGGAACGAGGTTAACTCAGCCTAGTAAGAGGAGCCACTTGGATGAAAAGGTAGCGGCTCCGCTCTATAAAATCGAGATTAACAACCGGAGAGTTCATTGTGCTACCATATTAATCCTCAATTCACGTAAATTGGCACTATCTTCACCAAAAGACGGCAGCCAATTGGTATGGATTTGTTGCGGGTTGGATGCCATGGAGTAAATTTTGATTCAAACTTTTGCCCAAAATAGAGAAGGAATCTGCCTAGAACAGCTGATTATCAACATATTTTATTTTCTATCGGATAAATATTTATTTTAAATCATTTTCCCGATGGATGTTTTCAAATAATAATGTTGTGTCGTGGCACAATCGAGCAAATCAATACAAACGATTTCTGTTTAAAAGCTCCTCACAAAATCCAACGAATGAGTATGCTTGCTTCTAGCTCTACAGCACACATCCTTTTAAAATGAGCATGCGCATTGATTTGAGATGGTAGATATTGAGAGTTGATTGGTTCCCCCGTGCCGGACATCTCAGACAGAGCGGACCAAGTAGAGATGGGTTGAACTTTAGCGGAATAGCTCGCCGCTATGAGGCGGAAATCTTGTGATTGGTTCAGAGCTCGTCACATGACCCTGTTTCTGTTCTGAGCTGGTTTTTCGGCGAACATGTGAATCCATTTAGATTATAAACACGAAAATGCGTGTGACAGCATCAAAATATTCAATAGAATGTTTTCTGTTTTGTGCTCTGTCCTGGCCACATTCTATAAATACAGTTTGATATGTTTAGTATATTTAGGATAGGACAGATTATTTTATACAAAATAAATTGTTTATGGGGACCGTAGATCATACAATATTTTCGATGACCTCAAACACAACGAAAACAAATGGTACTATCTAGATCCTTTATATAACTCGTAAGATATGTGAAACTAAATAATATATATTATTATTGAAACTCCAATAAACTTCAATAAACTCCATAGCGAGCTATACCGACCGAGCGGCCACCACTGTTAGCGATTATAAAGCCAACATATGCGGATAGAGGGTGTCATGTGGTCATCACAATGAGTCCTCCGATTATTAATAATAATGTCGGTTTTCTACACTGTAGCTACTACTTCTTTATTCAAGTAGCTCTTCATTTGTCCTCACAAGGTTGAGTTTGGCTTCGTTCCAGACACATTCTCTGATACATTTTGGAAGCACTGGAAATCGAACCGAGGACCTTTGGATCTATACCCGTGGTCATTGTTATAGAAGCATAATGGGGGTAGGGGATAGGAACATACACATATTACAACCAGCCGAGACTAAAACCTTGACCTCCCCAACTTTATATTTATCATCACTGCTTGGATTTTGATGGCATCATTTTTCATATTTTTGTTTTATTATTAATATCATTAGCAACACGCGTCTTACTACCCGTTCAGATTATACACACTTACAATAATGTGTAATGGTAGGGTGATTGTGAGATGAAATGGAGGACCTACAGTTTAACGTGGGATCCGAACCACGGTGGAGGCCTGGCATTCCACACGTTCACAAGTTGGGATTAATACACGTCTTGTCAGAGGTGAAGGAAGGGTTTCGTAATCAGATAAATCTTTGCCGGGACCAAGTATTGAATCCCGGACCCCCAGCACATAAGTCCGACACCTTACCCCTAGACCGCCAGGTCACCTATTTTTTGATACATCACAGACAATACTCATGTGCACATAAATTCTGTTCATGATCCTCTGGTTGTGAAAACATTTTTCTATGGGCCACTTTTATTAACTTTTTAACATTTTTTATATTTTAGGTCATATTTTCTTGGTTTGCATCCTTTTTGAGTGATTTTTAGTTATATTTGAGTCTTTTTAGGTGTTGACAGTTATATGTTTAAATACTATCGATATTTTATAAATTTATAAACTCTCAAGAATCAATTTTTTCAACCCAGAGCTGTCTGAATGAGATGATAATGTAGGCCATGAAATTTGTATTATCTTTGCTTGTTTGCTTATATAATACACATTCCTGGTGAGACTGAAACTAAGCTAAAGCTTAAGAGGGTTACTTTGGGAAGGGGTAGCTATTACTTCTGAAACAGATATTTCTAAAGCAATATTATATTTAGCAACTTGTAAGAGTAGAGTTTTTTTTTATTACTTATCACCACGTCTTACTACCCATTCGGGTTATAACGCCTATCTACTAGAGCCCCCCAAACACCCAGTGAGTTTCTTTGTAAGTGGATGTAAACTAATGTAATTCCAGAGCCGTTTTTTGACAGGTCTTATCGTTTAGCCACAAGCGACCTCCAAAGAAAGGTCCACACCGACTTTAAAGTCGCTCGAACATTTTGAATTTGGGGGGGGGGGGGGTTTACAAGTAATTTTTTATTTAAAAAAATTATAACGTCGGTTACAGGCTAGAAGCTATAATTTTTCCAAATTTCATCTTTCTAGCTCATCTGGAAGTGTGTAAACATTAATGTCAGTGAGTGAGTCAGCCATGTGGTTTTATAGTATTATATATAGATATATAATATGTGTATGCATATCACATATATCACTTTGGCAACGTGTAATGTATCCCTCACATGTACTACCTGTGTTTTTTGTTGTCCTGTTTGCTGTGGTTGGGTTGTGCTATGTCATAGGTCAGGCGGGACAAGCGACTTGACTTAGCCGACCACAAAAAGAGGGCTCAGCTCTCTCTATTAGTGACGGGCACTTTTTAATGATGAAAAACGTTGTTTTCAAACTATCAAATGATCAAGATTTCACTCGATAGTCACCAAGAGCAGTTTGTATTTTGTATTTGAAAGAAATGAACTATATGTTCGCTCTCTGGTAGCAATCGATAGTCAACCTTGCGTGTGTCATAATCTCTAGTGCTAACAAAGCAGATTATTAAAATCAATAAGGTCTATTATCAATATCACTGTCGCGTTATTGTGCCGTAACATGCAAAGAAAACTTAAAAAAAAAATAGCTTAATAATATCTTCTGGTGTAGGAATATTCCAAATTATACGTTGTATTTGATGAGGCCTAACCTACATTAACTGCTATCATACAAAAACATTTATGTGCTGTCTCTATAGTAGGTATAAATGTTTGAAAACCATAAATAGAATGTTAAAAATTACTTTTAAAAAGTATTCACATAAAATTATGAAAATGTAATCACTAAAGTGAGATAGTAATTCAATTTGTAAAGAACCATAAACAATAGTTGCAGAGAAGGAAGAGTAGAATATTTGATCATCCAAGTCTAATTTAGGCCTGATTTGTAATAATAACCTTAATAGCAACAAATTTGTTTCATAATAACAGCAAGGAATAAATTCGACTTCGTAAGGATGACGATCGATCAGCAAAGAAAAGCACGGTACTGTTTCCTGAAAGTGGGCCTTAAGTAAAATAATATTTTGTGTGATATGACTAGTAAAACATTCACATCCAGAAAGGTTGACCTTCGATCAACACCAATGTAAACGAATTTAATTTTTTTTCGAATGATTTTTAAACCATCGAATAGGTAAATAATCTGATATTATGGAATTATTCGATAGTTTTAATTCGATGGTGCCCATCACTACACTCAGCCAGTGATTTTGTCTAGTATTCTGGTTAATTAGGTGAGCTTAGGCGGTAACCTAGGGCACAAAGGTCATAGGGACGCATTCCAACAAAATGTAGTTTTTTTAGTGTTTAAAAAATAATCATTAAAATTAAATAAGCTAATATATATTTATAAATAAAAATAACATATCAATAATTTATATAATTTTAAGAATATATTTAAAAAAGATTTACTAACAACATAGACCCTAATCACTTTAATGGTTTTATGATATTCGGGGTCGTTTTGTCGTCATATCAATTTGATAGTATAATTAAAAGCTTCCGAAAATATTAAATGAAAGTAAGGGAAGGAGGATACTATTGTTTCAGTACTCTTCGATTAAAGGAGTTGTGGGGGTGGACAAATATTTTGTTATTTTTATAACTAGGTTTTGTTTAAAAAAATGCTGTCCTATATTTTGGAATCTTATTACTATATTATTATTATTATTATTATTATTATTATTATTATTATTATTATTATTATTATTATTATTATTACTATCCGTCACGTAGGGTGCGTGGTTTAATTATATATTTACCATCGCGTCTTACTGCCAGTTTAGTTTATACGATTATGTACTAATTACGCTAAAGGTTTTAAGGATTAGGAAGGTTATATTAATTGGAAATGTACCCACATTTGCGTGGGGAGAAAGCGAGAGAGAGAGTGGAAAACCATTTTGAAAAAACCACTCTCAGTACACTCGACAGAGAGGCGAACCTCGATCTCCCCATCATTGGTGGTCTAGTTTACTGAAATAGTAACGCTTTAGACCATGTAGCCACCGAAGCGTGTTTTAATTATATTACCTACTATACGGACTACAACCGAGGCGCAAATTTTAGGCCTTGCCTAAGGCAGTATGAGGAATACTGTTTCAGACAGCAATCATCTATATCTATGTGGTTAGTTATTGATCTTTGGATCACATATATTACAACCGTCCAAGTGGATTAAACAATCACAAGCAGAATAACAACTAGAGAAATAGAGAAGGTATTTTTCAAACGTGTCAAAAGTGACAGCTGAAGTTGAGCGCAGGATTTGCGTATAATTACTTGAAATTGGATGTGACAATGGTTAGGAACACGAAAATTCTCGTATGGTACAGTTTATCGATGACGAGGTAGTTTAAGGTTCGAATCCCGGACCGGTGTACTGAGGCTGGTTTATATTTGATGGTTTTCTAACTCACCCTCCACGCAAAGGTGGGCGTACGCTCCATTTACCCTGAAAATTATTAATATTACCCTACAGATTACACTATCATGTAGCTTATAAACCATGCCATAGTGGACTCATGCAAGGTAATCTTTCTACTTTTCAGGATAAACGAAGGGTGCATTTCCTCTAAACACTCCATATATTCTTTCTAGGATCAATCTAGATCACCCTGATTTTAGAGACAGAAACTACGAGTGTTGTACAGTACATATAGCCACAGATGTACCAACACATGTGGGACAATCCCCACCTCCTTTTATCGGTGAACAGCAGACACAAAAACAATGAAAAAAGTTCATATGAACATGTGTCCCATTTGACCTTGTTTCCGAGCTATAGTAACGTTTGTACTCCAGTTATTTTATATAGCATATGTCAACCTTGATCAGAAAGGAGATAATTTTCTAGTTCGGTCACCTGTGTGGTAAACATTTAGTCGCTCTGATGGCACAGAACGTTGCCCAGGATACATTTATGAAGATCTGTCTACATTTCGTTTCAGCAATGAGACGATGACATGTTGAAAGTTATTAGAAAGTTGTGGAGCAATCCTAAACCTAGCTTAAGCCTAATTGACCAAACACTGTTACCCGATGCGATAATTCTTCTTTCGAGAAAAATACTCATGATAACAGCCGGGAATCAAACCCGGGTCTCCTTAGTTCCTAGCCAGGTTCATTTACCACTATACAATGGGATCAGTTTGTACTCCAGTAATATGGAGCTGCTTTACATTATAAAAAGTGCTCTAAATTCCCACCTTTGACCTGATGCAAGCCTGAAGTCATCGTATCATAGAAAGCCGCACTCTTTCAAAACAAATGGACTTTCTCAACCCATTGTTTAAAATTGTAGATATTTATTCAAAACTCGTAATATATGTGATACGAAATAATATACACTAGCAAACCCGAACACAAATTACGCTATAATTACGTAAAACATTTTTTGACTCCCAGTTTTAAATTTTATAATTTTATTTTTAAGGAATTTAAGTCTTCATTATTATATTTTGACCAATAAAAATAGATCGATTTTTGGTCCACAAGGGTCAACACTTCGTATTAAAATATTGACTTCCCGTTAAAATGTTCGTCATTTTATTAGGAGTTTAAAATCTTATGTTTATGGCATTTGCTATTAAGTCCTCATTTATAAATTTAGACCAATAAAAAAGGTAGATAATCGACTAGTGAGTCTAAAATGAAATATATATTATGTATGTAGATCATTACTGTACAAACATTTCCTCTAAGAGGTTAAAGGAAAAAGAACATTAACTTTTTGAGAGACTTTCTTATTTGCTTACTCTATGGAATTAGAGAATTATTGCGTTAAAATTTAAGTAGTATCTCTTTACAACTACTAACTGCCGTATAAATATTGCTATCGGGAGGTTAAAGTTAGCGACCAGATAAAAGTTATCAGCCACTTTAATGTTTTACGCGTGTTTTGAACTGAATGTATCTGCCGGATAGCTATCTGTAGAATAAATATATTTGTATGCAGAAAACGCAAATATGTTACTATTTTTAATGGTACGCGCATGCGTATAAGCCCTGCTGATAGCTGTACAACCTAGCGAGTGGTGAGAACACTCAACATTTGTTAAATAATGACGGCTAAACGAGTGTGAGGAAACAGATGGCGTCACGTGGGCGCAGAAGCTAAGTTGTCTTGCAAGTATTAATTTCGGTGTTTGCCAAAATGTGAGCATATTTGTATACAACGTTTACAAAATTTCATTTATTGTACTCACATTTTGATCATTTGTTCTTATATAAATATAACTCTACAAATAACTTGTCAGTTTATATAAAAAATTGAATTAAATGTTCTAACTTTATATAGCCTGTGCTTATTAAACACGTGAACCAAGATTTTAACCTAAAAACAGATTCTGATAGGCGAAACCTCATGAAAAACAACGCGTCATTATGGCAACGCCAATTTGAACTTTCAGATAAACGTTATCAGGTATTTAAACCTCCCGATAAAAATGGGATGGATAAATACATTTTATCTGGTGGTAATACGACAGACTTTTAACTTATCAACCAGATAACAATATTTAAAGTCCAGATTAATATTTATCCAGGATTCATAAGACCAGCCCTAAGGCTCATAAAATTGTGTTAATATATTTATCAATATCTCAGAAACTATTGATTATATAAATATATATTTCAAATAAAAGTTTTTTATTTTTAATAACACTACAATTTTGCTATGAAAAATTAATTATTATCTCAAATAGTTGCGTAGATAAGAAAATTTCCATATCTGTAAAGTATCCTATAAGTAATTTTCTTGGGAAAATCATAATAGACATTTTATTTATAATCTTTATCAACGCCTAGATACGAATTCTAATCCAAATCATTAAAGCCGATTTTGAGAAGCACGATTTTTTTTCTCTTTTGCCATTTATTAAACTACTATTGATTTTAGGATTAAACAGACACACAGACAGACGGCATTGCAAAAACAATTTTTTAGGGTTGGGAGGTCATGAAACATTGGCATCCATCAACATCTCGGTTTAGATTTTTTTACGGTCGCAATACTTTACAATACTTTTACTGTTCGAAAAGTTTAAATATATATATGCTTATAGCTTGAAAATTATTGATTTTATCAAAATGTGTTCAAAATAAAAAATTAGAATTCACGCACCAGTTCGGAACCCTCAAGTCATTTTGACGAAAATTGAGAGTAGGCATTTTTTTTTTGGTAATATTTATCAATGCTTAGAAATGAAATTTAATAAAAATCATTAGTGCCAATTTTGATAAAATCGATTTTTATCTTTTAACCCTTAAAGAAACTACCTTTAATCTTAGGGTTGAATATCCATTTCCAGAAACCCTTTGGGGCAGCCCTATGAAAACCCTAGATACCAAGTTGTAGCCAGATCGTTAAAATGGTTTAGGCTCTACTCTGAGGTGTACACAGACAGACGGCAATCTAAAAACCACTTTTCCGGTTTCTGGGGCTCATAAAACGTTGACATTCAACAAAATATCGAGTTCGATGTCAGCGAGAAAGTAAAAAAAAATTACATTGTAATTCTTGCATTCTATCTGAAGGTGGCCATTTTGAGAACTTCCTATAATGTTAATCAGTTCCACATTACCGGAGTACAAACATGGCTATAGCTGGGGAAAACCCATTTCAGTGACCACGTGGTCTAATGCACTACTCTCACAGTAGACTAGACTAACGATGATGGGGAAATCAAGATTCGAATCTCTACTGAATGTACTGAGGGTAGTTTTTACAAAATGGTTTTCCACTCTCTCTCCACACGAATGTGGGTACACCTCCTATAAATATAGCCTTCTTAATACACAAAACCACTTCCATAACTAGTACATAAGTGTATAAACCAGATGGGTAGTAAGACTGGGTTATTTAAAAAAAAGCCCAGAAACAAGGTCAAATGGGATATATGTTTATAAAAAATTTTCATTGTTTTTGTGTCTATTGTTCTCCACTGAAGGGTCTCCGACAAGTTATTATTATTAGCACCGCGTCTTACTACCCATTCGGGTTATACGCACTTACGCTAATGTGTAATGGTAGGGTGATTGTGAGATGAAATGGAGGACCTACAGTTTAACGTGGAATCCGAACCACGGTGGAGGCCTGGCATTCCCCACATTCACAAGATGTCTTGTCAGAGGTGAAGGAAGGGTTTGGTAATCAGATAATCCGACAAGTTAGGGTACATTCTGTATTTAGTACCCGTTAGGGATATCCGAATATTTGCTCTATTTGTGTAGGCATGAGGAACGTAGCGTTTAAAGTAAACATATCCAAATTTATGTGTAAGGAGAGTAGAAAACAATACAAGGGAACAAAATATTCAGCACACTTGACAGAGATTCTAGCCCTGTTCTCCCCGTACTTAGCAATCTAGTGTATTGTGAGAGGTACACCACATAACATGTGACCACCGAAGTTGGTTATACATTTTATTATAATTTTTTATTTGAGGTATTTAACGTGCACTTTCTGAACCGACTGATTAAATCAGCACATAAGAATTTCTATGAGCGATAGTGAATGGTCCAACCAATCTTGACAGGAAAGGTATTTTCACAAACCTTCCAAGGTTATTTTATATACCACAATCGACATGGGACAGACAGCTTTACTTCCCCTCCGAAGGAAGTTGTGCTAGCGATTTTAATCGCTCAATAAAAAACTGTCGACCTCGGGTTTGAACCCACGTACATCGTGTCCTAAGGTGAGAACTTTACCCCAAAACCACCTAGTTATAAATAATTGAAGCGCCTCAAGTTAATCTGCATCCCACAGTTTCTAGCTCCTAAAACAATTTAGGTTTATAGCAATTATTTTTCAGTTTAATTTGGAATAAACTTTATTATTCTGGAACTGAATATGTCACGAAACTACCCTAAGGGCTTACGTAATAAATGAGTTCACCCCATACACGTATGTATTTTATATCGATTTTGTGTGAATAGCTTTGCGTGTTCCATATACATCATAGAAACAATATTCAACCTCATGCTGTAGAAATATCCTGAGCTATATTAGATGTGTGTAGCGACCAACATTATTTCTTAAGATAATCGGTTTTTAATCAATTAATTAAAAAGTATTCGGTAGTACACGACACCCACTTCGGTGGCCACATGGTCTAAGCAGCCAATCTGGTAAGTAAAGTAGACAGCCTATGACGGGGAGATTGAAATTCTAATATCGGTTAGGTGTACTTACTAAGATTGTTTTTTTCCAAAATGGCTGTCAACCCTCCCTCCACGCCAATACGGTTAAACTTACTCCAAATATAACCTTCCTAGTCCCTAACATTATCGTAATTTGTACATAAGCCAAAAGGGTAGTAAGACACGTTTCTAAAAAAAAAAAAAGTACTACACGACAACCCGCTTCGGTGTCCTCATGAGTTAAGGTGTCAATCTCGTGCTGGACTGGCCTGCATATGGCGGGGAAATTGGGGCTCAAATCCTGCTTAGGTCAACTGAGGGTGGTTTTCCTAAATGGTTTCCCATTCTCCTTCCACGCAAACGAGTTTTGTGAGCAAGTAAACCTCATATAAATACCTCGATAAAGGAAGAAAAGATTTTGTTTCCATCCTTATCTCCTTATATAAGATATACGATTTAAATATAAAGTAATCATGTGATACTAAATAAATTTATATCGGGATCACGATCAACTTAATATTCACATAACGTAACGATTGGCTGGTTGTCATTTAACTTTATAAATATAATAGCCCCCTTCCCCGTTAAAAATAATTGTAAAGAATCCTGTAAAACAAAGCTTCAAATCATCCATCATGTCAATATAAGAACAAAACTTTTTTTGACTTATTTTTTTGAAAATACAGTTCTACCATCACTGTATAGCCGCCTCCTCTTTTTATCCTCCCTCCTATTTTCATCTCATTCCTTTATAATTTTGTTTGATCTAGGCGCGAAAGGAATTAGTATACACCAATCAAACAAATTGTTAACTAAAATCGCTTCATAAGATGATATTAATTTACACATTATGTTTTTTTAGCACCACGTCTTACTACCCATTCGAATTATACGCTTATGTACTAATTACGCTAATAATTTTAAGGATTAGGAGGTTAAATTTAGAGGAAGTGCACTCGCATTTGCGTAGCTAGAGAGTTGAAACCCATTTAGGAAAACCACCTTCAGTAAAGCCTATCGGGATCGAACCATAAGCTCCCCATTGTCAGTAGTTAAAATTTTGAAAGAGTAGAGCTTTAGACCATGCGACCACCAAAGCGGGTTTAAGTTTCATTAAAAATAATTTTGAAGTTAATTTTTAAAATACACATTATTACAATATAAAATTGTTTTAACATGAAATTGAAATATGACTTCCCAATCTTTAATAATAAAACTAATAAGTCTTCAATCCGAGGATTGGTCCTGATGTATATCTCATCCATACACCGTCTGAGAGAAAGCACCTGTCCTAGAAAGGTGCGGTAGTTTCCCGTTGCTTTCCACACTGAATTTCTACGAACGAGCGAGAAAGAGCCTACGCATTTTGCTGTAAATGTATTTTCATATACCTACCTTCTTTTACATGCCACAATCGACATGGGACCTACAGCTTTACTTCCCCTCCGAAGAAAGTTGTGCTACGGATTTGTATAGCTGAGTGAAAATTGGTCGTCCTGGCTGGGTTTAAAACCGCGAGAATCGGATATTGAGGTGAGCACTTTACCATAAGACCCCTGGGGCTCACCCAGATAATATTACCACAACCAAGTTTTTATAAAATCAATTTTTAGCATCTTTTTTTCAATTTAACAATTTTGTCTACATTTCTATAAATGTTTACTTATATTGTAAATAACAATAATCCAGACAGTCATGTGTAGATTATTTTGATTATTTAGCTATATATAAAAATACATCTAAAGTAATATTGAACATATATCTTCATGTACAAACATAGTAATTTTGAAGTATAATTTATAAACTTCACTATATTTTACGTGTGTGTATACACCGAGTTTATAACAATAGAGGGAAGTTTGTGAAATGCGAACGAACGTCATCATTATACACTCACACACGTCCATCCCACATTGCGTTTGTGAAACACATCCTCAAAGTTGAGTACCATGAAACGGAAGTCACAGGACGGAAAACGGAAGTTTCAACCCAGTTCTGGAAAGTTTAGTGATGGGTGAATGGTACGATGATAAACATTCTGGTTTATTTATCACTGTTAGTGTGAGTACAAAATATTTTATTACTGATATTGACACGATAAATAAAAGAGAGGGTCATACAAGGACAAAGTTAAAGTTATGGTTTTTAGTAAAATATTTTTACTTCATATCTTTAAGGAGGGATTAAAGGAATTGTTAGTTAATTTAGATATAGTTTATCATTTTTTTTACAAATAAATAACATTTTGAGCAAAGACAAATAAAATATCGCTTCAGTAGGTACTGTAAATTTAGTCTAGTTGTGGACCTCAGTGTCTTGGGGTAAAGTGCTATCTCAACACCTCAGGTTCATGGGTCAAACCCAGCCAAAATTAACGGATATTTTTTTAGCAAAAAATATCCGTAGCACAACTTCCTTCGGATGGGAAGTAAAGCCGTCAATCCCATGTCGATCGTGGCATGTAAAAGAACCCTTGAAAATACCTTTCTCGATAAAATTGGTATGTCATTTTGCTCTCGCTCATAGAATTTCTCGTGTACTGATATACTCAGTCAGTTCAGAAACTGCACGTTAAATACCTCAAATACATCGATAATTTAGTTTAATAGTCTACATGTAGTAATCCAAAAAGTACTTGAATATAAATCACGAATAAAGTGACATTTGAACAAAACTGTTTCTCTTCACTTACTAAGTTTCTGTTCAAACTACATTTTGTTCATGACAAATATAAAACAACTGTAGAGGTTAATATGTGAAAAAATTCAAACTTAATGTGTATAATAGAACAATATTTTCTTTATTCTTACTAAAATTATTTTTTGAAATAATAAAAAAGGAAAAAATGGACATTAATTCAAACTATCTTCCACCCTACCTTAATGTTGTCCAAGAGAATTTTTAAACTATTTTAAATTTATTTTGGTTTATGTTAAATTATTTCTCTTTAAATTAATAAAAACCTATTCCAAGATAAACATTTAGTAGAAATCTTCTCTAATATTAGCATTGCTATGTAAAAGGTTGAGGTGTTAATAGTTAATTAGAGAGATCTAATTAAATTATAATAAATAAGTTAAAATTGTGTTTATAACATAGGAATTGCCAGGAACTTTCCCAAAACTGTTTAATTTACCACAGAAGTTTTTTAATCAAGAATGTACAGAACCTTTTTCAACGAGAAAAATAAATTTAAACAATACAAGAGTCCCTTGAACAAATTCCCTGAAAGTTTATATTTGGCATACTCGTTTCTTGATGGTCAATAATAAAAAACATTAACTGAAAACTTTCATAAATCACCCCTTAGGGGCGTAAAAGGAAATCTTAGACTCTCATAGTACCCAAATGATTTCACCTAGTTCCTGCTTAGCCCAAAAGCTGAAATTTGTCGTAAATATAATCTATGAGTCAAAATAAAAGTTAATATAAAGAGAATATTTCTGAGAAGATTCGTGTTTAGTTTGCTTGTAAGGGATAAGTCTCCATTCGAATCCAGGTCAGATACACTAAGTGTTTTTCTTTATTAAGCTCCTTGCACTCAAATGCTGTTACATTTCCTCATGATTCTATCATCCTAATCCTTTCTCCCTTAGTGTAGATATATGGTTAGCTTAGATGGACAAACGTACACAATGTACTGTAAAAAAGAAGTATGAACAATTCGTTTATTAATTTTATTTGTTAGCATCGCATAGAAGATCAAGTGGACTGATAGAGTACCAATTAAGTTCTAAGAAGAGTGGATTGTAAAAAACTATTTTGGATGTGATTCTTTGGTACGAAACAAACTGTATCGGACACATCCTCAGGAGAAACTTTCTTCTACACGACGTCATAGAAGGAAAGTTTGAAGGAAATAAGAGCTTATAAAAAAGGAGAATTTAAATATTTGATGACTTGAAGGAAAGAAGAAAATGATGGGAGTTGAAAGACGAGACAGAGGACAGGGTGCTTTGGCAGTCGAAAATTCACTGACAATAGGTATGGACCTGTGCTAAGACAGAACACACAAGAATAGCATTTTACTTCCCTTTCGGTCTACACGCATATTTACACTAATATGTTAGGGACGAGGAAGGTTGAATTGAAAGGAAGTGTACCTTCATTTGCATACAGTACATATACATACAGTATAACCTTGTTCATTCGAACTAATAGGAATCGAAGATGGCTCGGGTCATCGAAAATTCGGATTAACTGGAAGAATACGGACGGGTCTGCCGGTAGACAGTGTTTACACGTATCAACACTTCCATAATTTTTTATTTTTTTAATATGTGTTCTGTCTTACGACAGGTCAATTCCTTTTGTCATTGAACTTAGGCAGCCAATGATCCATGTCCTCTGCCTCCTCCTTCAGTTCTCTGTAAATATTAAACATTATTATCATTGTTTCTAACTATCTAATTATTAACATTGAATTTATTATATATAAAATATTTCACATTTGACTCAGATTTTTTTTCTCCGTTTTCCTGAAATCTTGTTTGAATCATCAGAAATTTCAGACTACTGAGGTTCGTACTAAACTAATTTTACTGTCTATTTAATGGCGACCTAGGAGAACAAAATTTAACAGTATTTTTTATTATTATTCTTATAAATGTTAAACAAAAAAATCCCTTCACAAATCAGTGTGTCTTGTTCAAACCTTGATGTTTCGAATTAAAAATAGTCAGGTTTCTCACTCTCATGAGCTTGTTGATTCCCCCTTCCTTCCCCCTCATGTTTTGCAACGTTTAATGAGCGCGTACAGCAAGTGATATCAACGCGCACGCGCAATAGCAGGTATCTTGCTAATGAAGCTTAGCAGGGACAACTCGACTGTTATGTGAACCACGTTCCAGCGTGGATGGCTAATCAGCGGTTCATTTCATTAGCGACGTGCTCCCCTCCACGCGACGGGTTGACAGCTATATTTGTTTGGTCTGTAAACCCCTCCCTCCTCTTTAAGTTTTCATCTTAAGAGGGCCATCTCGGTAAGCGAAAAATTTCGCCAGGGACATTCATTTCTAACACAATATTTAATTCTACAGTGTGTTATTTAAAATATGTTTCACGCCAAAATAAAGTCAAAATATTCAAACAGGGCTCTTTTTCCGTTAGGTGTGGATGTAAGGGACGCGAGAAAAGGCCAATAAATTTTTTTTGTCATAAAAACCAAATATTGCTCCAGTAACAAACATAGAATTTAATTCTCTTCCCATAGTGACGTCATCCTTTTTGAATATCTGTCAAGGGCGTCCTTGAATTTAGTGACAAATTTTTCTCCTAATTTGAAAAGTTTCTCATCTAATGCCACTAAGTTCATGACAGATAATCTACTATTGAAATCTCCATGTCAAGAAAATTAAACTAATGTTTGTACCGAAGCAATATTTTATTTATTTTGGCAAAAAAAAACTTTTGTCATACCAAATATAGATCACTGGTCTTTTCTAGTGTTCTTTACAACCCCCCCCCACCACCACCACCTTAAATTTAGGGTTTTATTAAAAGGAAAAAATATATGAAAATGTGAAATTATCTCATATTTAACGAAATTTTAAGCCTATTTGCATGGATATGTGACTAGGCTTGCTGAAAAAGGGCTTTAAATTTAGCCTTCCTCTGAAAAATATAGTCATTTTTTTTAAAACATTTTAAATTTTTTTGAGAACTAGCAGTGAGCTTTTCTCTTTACTTTGTGAGTTAAGAAGTTTTGTAATTTTCTTTTCCCTCTTTCTTATTGATATGATAAATGCTGGTTGTAGGGGAGGGGTCAAAAGGAGTATATTATCAAACAAATAGAAAGCTAGTTCTAGAAAATGACACAGACCATTGTATACCATGCCGTATGACCACGATTGATATCTTTTAGCTGACCGAGACGGAAGCCTTAAGGGGTAGTGCGTAAAACACGTATTACATTTTTTCCTACAGCTTTTTTTTTTAACCTTCCCCCTCCGTCACAACGTAATACCAAGTAGACATTTAACCTCCCCCTCTTTCAACCCATGTTACATAACTTTTCACATCAAAGGTAAAATGTCCTTATTTTATAAGGAAGCTTTCGTGACACTAAAAGATGGACTCAAGCTTTAATATATTCACGCGCAGACAATAACCGATCGTTTAGATGTGTAAAGTCCGGCGACCAACAATAGTGATTGTTATCCAGCGCCCACGCATCTGCGTAATGAACATGTACTGTATGGATAACAAGGAAAGTAGTTTTTGAGGCAACTTACCACAGACAGCTGCACTTAAGATCCATCATCCGAGCCGTATCGATTCACAGGGGTGAATTATTCTCACGACAGCCTCAACCACCCTGTACTTCTTAAAATATCACCACTGAACACTGTTCTACAATATCACAAAATTATTATTTTTATTTTTAAGTAGTTTTTTTTTGTAAACGTATATTCTTATAGATCCATTACAACGTAGACTATTTGTCTTTGTCTAAAAAATAGCCTGTAGGTATCTTCCTGCTGGGATGTAGGTTAAAAAACATCCGTGGAAGCAAATGTCTATCTATAATAGGAAACAAGGAAAAGGTAACATTAAAATCGCAACTCAATGTCTTCAAGGGGCAAAATATTAAAGTTACTGTGTAAACTCGTCAAAGGAAGAGGGAAAGTCTTATCAGCACATAGACAAAAGCCCTCTCAGGGGTAACTTTTCATTTTCTTCTCTCCCTTTCTATTTCGTACATTGATGTCTAAGTGTGTAAGTGCTTATATTGCTTAGGTGCGTCAAGTTAAGATGAAACCCACTTTGAAAAGTAGTTTCTAAATTACCAAGTAAGTAATGTATATAACAAGCTTCCTTATGGGAACTAGGGAAGAGGGCAGAAGGAACAAAAAAGACGATCAAACAACTACTAGGCATCGGAAGTTATCTAGGCTCCATAAGCGGATGATTGGTGGTAACTGACAGACAAGGGGATGTTCAAGTATTACGTAGGCACCTTAGGGAGGGAGGGGGTTTCAGCCAAAGCTTGAGTGACCTAGAGCCCCCCCCCCCCTCACCAAATAGTAACATAATAATTGAAAGTGTTGAGACGTGGATTCAAGGACCTTGGTCATCGAATTAAATTGATTTTAGTCATTATGTTGTTTTTTTATTAATATAATATTCATGTATTCTACTAATTATTCTTTTTTTTATAACTTTAATGAAAAGTAAATTAAATATTAAACTTTTTTAATGTTTATAACTTGCTTTAAATTTTGACCTGTTCAATAAATTTAAATTCATTGTATACCAGTGTTAATTGTCTATTATTTCGCAATATTAATTTACACTTTATGTTAATAATTATAAGCAATTTATAAATTACATGAGTTTTTAATGTCTTTATCATCGCGTCTTACTACCTGTTCAGGCTATAGGTAAAATTTCATGAGAAAAAGAATGGCTATTCCTGTGAACAAATGAAAAAATGTCAAACAAATCCTACGTAAGCAAGAAGAGGGAGCCAGGCATTTGCTATGTATCTTACAAGGAGGGAAGAGGGGTTAAAAAATGGTCAAAAATGTGCTTACGTAATACTTGAACGCCCCCAAGATCTACTTTCATATGTCCATTCGCGAAACCATATAATCTACAAGACCAAATTATGTGAATTGCTGTCACTGTGTGCAGATGAAAACATTCACAACAAACGATTTTTTTTTATTGGTTGTGTTTGTTTTAAGGTTTTATTTTACTTGTTTGAAATACAAACTTCAGAAAATAGCCATTTGGATTTTTCGTTCTTTTTAAATTATATTATAAAAAAGAAGTGGTATCTATAGCCAAGTTAAAAATGTTTGACAAACGAGATCTTCTAAACAGATGTCATCTCATCATAAATTAGATGGCAAACTGGATGAAATATAATGAAGACTTTCAGATACCGCAGAGGTGATATTGAGTGTAGTTCTACTGTGAAACCTTCACTCACAGTACCTAACCACCAAATGCAGTCTGGAAGGCGGTCTGTACCTAACCGTTCCTTTCTACGGAATAAATAATTTCTGGACCGTTAGTAATAAAAAAGTTTAGGAACCACTTTTTAAGAGTGTAAAAAGTATTGCATCTGTGTTCACGCGGAAAAAGTCATCAGTCTCGTCTAGTTGGGGTTTTTTTTTTCAGTAATGGAGAGATTAAGGTTCTAATCCCAGCCGGTTGATCAAGAGATGGATTTTCATTAATAGTTTAGCTGTAAACTTCCTCCACCCCATTGTGGGTACATTTCCTTTAAGATTTTAACTTTTCTCGTCCTAGCCACGTTAGAATAAATATGTGGATAACCAGGACGTGTAATAAAAAAACCATAATGAAAAACACACATGAAAAATTAATTAAAAACTACATGTGTAAGATCACGCGAAAATTACATGTGGGAAATTAAGTGAAAATTAACGTTCAAAATGAAGGGAAATGTAAATGTGCAAAATGAAGTGAAAATTATGTGTTCAAAATTAACTGAAACTTGACAGTTACATGGGTAAAATTGATTGAAAACAACATTTATACACACCCAATCTCAGTGCACCCGGCAAGGATTTTAATCCCAATTTTATTATTACAAATAAATAATGAATCAATTAACAATATATGCGCTTGTTTTGACCACTCGAGCCGCCTTAAATCAAAGGACACCGTGCTTAAAAATGGCCAGATACAAAACTAGCCTCCTTTGTTGTCGTGGTAGAAGTTACCAAACAGTTCGTTCAAAAGCTTCTCGGAGGCATCTCAGCTCGTCTTGAGAGAGAGAGAAGTTTGAAGATACACGTCTAGAGCTTCTTACAAAACTGTCCTCGAGGACTCGGGGCAATATTTTCATATCAACAGCTGCCCCGAGGGGTCGACTAGCACCCAAAGTTGCCGTCAAGTCGAGAAGGTTGTGTGGAAGTTTTTGCCCGGACAAGTTGCCGAGTGCTGGTTGCATGCACTCCACTGGCACTTGAAGGGAACTCCTTCTGGCAAACTAGGAAAGGAGGAGTGCTAAGGTGGTTGGGAGGGTGGAGAGATTCTTAGACGAGTTTGGATCTTAGGGATGGAAGAACTTTTTGAAAAGGATCACTTACTCACTTATTCACTTACTTCCCTTATGATTTTTTAGGTAGCTAATGGATTTATTCGTGAAACTTTCAGTATGTATCTAATGTTTCTAATCAGCCCATTTATTGAAGGCTCTAAGCTAGTTCACAAATTACTCGATTGGTTTCAATTGTCTCTTATTGTTATTTAATGTTTTTAACGCAACTAAATATCCGTACGCATATGAATTACACTAATGAATTTAGGAATAATTAAGTAGAAATGAAAGAAAGTATAGTAGTTAAATCTGAAACAACATTCAACATTGAACCAACCTCTTTGATGGACGCATGGTCTAAGGTGCTACTCTTGGAGTGGACTAGAACTGCCGATGATGGGGAGATTAAGTTCGAATCTTGGATGGATGTTTTGAAGGAGGTTTTCTCAAAATGGTTTTACCACTCTCCCTCCATATAAATGTTGCTACACTTCCTCTAAATATAATCTACTATTCCCTAAAACCATTAGCGGAATTAGAACATAAGTACATAAGCCAAATGGGTAGTAAGACACAGTGCTAAAATTAAAAAAATATAGACTATATTAAACACAGCATTCAACAATGAACCAGCCAATTCGGTGGCCACATTGTCTAAGGCGTCACCTTTCAATAGGTTAGAGTACTAATGATGAGAGATTGGGGTTTGAATTCGGTAGGGGTATGAAGGTTTTTTCTTTAAATGGTTTTCTAATCTCCTTCCACGAAAATGCAAGTCACACTTTATCTTAATTTAATTTTTTCATTCATATTTCATTAACGTAATTAGTACATATATGTATAACACAAACAGGTAGTAAGACGTGATGCTAAAATAAATAAATGGTACGGAACTCTGCACGGAATTTCTCGCTCTATTGTTTGATAATGGAGATATTTACTCAAAACTCGTAATATATGTGAAACAAAATAATATACACTAGCAAACCCAAGCATAAATTGCACTATACTTATTGAATACTTTTTTTTAGTCCCGGTTTTAAACTTTAGTAATTTTTTTTTAAGAATTAATGTCCTCATTTATATGTTTGGACCGATAAAAAAGATCAATGTTGGATCCACAAGCGTCAACACTTTGTATTAAAATTTCAACTTCCGGTTTAAGTTTATGGGCACATTTTTGGTGTACAGTAGAATTTCTTTTAAACGAAACATATTTTTTTAAGAAAGCTTGGAGTAATCCATTACCTGCCTATGTATTGTTGATATAAAGGTTGCAACTAAATAACAGTGTGAAATATAAGTTTAAACTAATATTTTATATTTTTCTCGTGTAAAAAATTTGTATTACATATTTTATAAATTTTAGATCAATTTTATTACTATAAAACGTGTTTCTGAATTAATATTTTTACCGCCAGCAGCTTTAAATTACATTAAATAAAAAAAATTTTTATCCCAAATAGGGATCGTATAGCCGAGGTTCTACGGTAAAAACTTTTATTTATTTCAAACAAATTATAAAAATCGTTTAGTAAAACTACAAGGCTCATTTTCGAAAGGAATCACTTAGCGTTTTAAATAAATTGATTATTTCCAAATTACTAAAGAATGGGGTAAGCACTTTCTTTTTGAATGGAGACTCCCTTTGATCTATGGTTTGTTCTAAGAACTTGTTGGTAGTTTACGGGTTTTGATGAAAGTTAAGGGTTAAGACTTTGACCAGCCAACCAAGAAAGTTCACGGTAGCCTTCACCATATTTCCCATATTAGTTCCAAATGACCGATTGGCATCAATGTATGTCCTGTACTTCCAAAGAATTTAAAGATGGCTCCCAAAATGTAGAAAATTTAATTAATGTCCTTAAAGGAGCTTGGTGGATGACTATAAATATTAATTTACTAACATTTACCAAACTTTGGCAAATATGTTGACTGTAAACTTACGATTGATTTATAAGTGTTCAACATAAGTTAATTTTGATGTGCCTTCTCATCCATCTGGAGCTGGGTAGTGCTGTCCGCACCATCTGGTAGATAACACACGTACCAGGGAAGTCAGAATGTTCAGTAATAGCCCGTTGATTTTCACAATGAGTTTTTACTAGCGACCGCGAAAGAGCCTACTAATTTAGCCTGGAATGTATTTTCACATACCTTCGAGATTTTTTTAAATTTTACATACCACAATCTATATGGGAATGACGGGTCTAATTCCCCTCTGAAGGAAGTTGTGCTACGGATTTTTATCGCTCAAGAAAAATCCATTGAACTCAGCTGGGTTTGAACCCATGAGCATCGAGTCCTGAGGCGATCACTTTACCCAAAGACTACTGAGATATGTAGAAATATAAATATTCCTAATTCACTCTTTATAATATTAATTTTTTTTATCACCGTATCTTATTAACCATTTGAGTTATACTACGCTTTGTGCTATTTATTATAATGAGCTAGGTATGAAGAAGGTTGAATTTAGATAAGTGTACCCACATTTGTGTGGAGAATGAGAGAGTGGGAAATCATTTAGGGGAAAATATCTTCAGTATCACACTCGAAACACATCTCCCCTTCACGGCAGACTAGTCCGTTGCGAGAGTAGGGGCTTAGACCATAGCGCCACCGAAGCTGGTTTATGTACTTCAAACACTAAGCCTAAGAATTCAGTCAACTGTCTTGAAGGAGGACTATGTTACATTATGCGATAGTCCTGTTGCTAATTTTTTTGTTTTACTATCCTACCGGACTGTCCTTATATTGAGTGATGAGAAATAGGAAACAACTCACTTCAGTGGCTAAACGATCTAAGGCATCAAGCTCACGTTAACTGGCCTGTTAATGAGGGGAGATTGGTGTAGAATCCAGTCGGTCTACTGGGTTGTTTCTCCCAAACGGTTTCCCACTCTCCTTCACGCGAATGTGGTAGATTACTTCTAAAATGCCACCTCCTTCCTCATCCTTACCCCATTAGAGTAATTTATCATATATGCATATAACCTGAACAGGCAATAAGACGCGGTGGTAAAAAAAAATAAATATGTGAAATCTATCTTCACCACACCGGCTGGGATTCGAGCCCAGTACCCACATTACCTGTCCCACCCTCACTAAATTGTTAGAGTTGAAAAAAAATAAGATCGCTAGCTCGGAAGAAGTTCTCACTGGGGTTGAAACAGAAAAATGTACGTATTGTTTGAAATTAAACATACAAATATCAAAATCTATAGTAAATCTGTAGACTTTATGAGTAAACCTTTAATTAGAAATTTAAGTGAATCCTCATTTTATATAACTTTTCCCAATGCAATGTTTTGAGTACATTTTAACGCGATAATCTGACAACCATCGTTGCAACAATCCACTAATCTAAATATAGATAGCTCTACTCGTATTTTTATATTTATTGTAAAGAATATGTTTAAAATATGAAGCATCTTTCGTTGATTGTGGTTAAACCAATTTCAAAATTATGTGAGCTATGAACGACAAAATAAGTTTAAAATTAGCCTTGCATATTTAGGCTTGCGGTATTATATAAATATAATTTGCAGTTTGCTATTTATCAAAACGTGTAATCCATAGTTTAAGGTTTTAGCTCATTTGAAGCATATTTTTTATTGAGTAAATAATACGAAAAATACTTCTAACTATATTTACAAAAAGAAAGTATATGTATAACCATTTATCAGTAAAACTTCAAAATAAAAGTAAAATGCTCGTGTTTTTAAAGGTAAAAGTGGAAATCTAGTTGTAGAATGTAAAACCTGTTCTATTATGGATTTGTTTTATTTGGCTTTTTTTGTTGTTGTTGCATCAGTTCAACATCACATATTTTATTGGCATATTTGACTTTTACCATAAAATATCCCGTGGAATCTAAACTCTTTCTCTTTTGAGATTGTGAATCATATGCTAAATTGCCTCAAGTTTAAACATGAATTTACTATTTTGTCTAGAAATATCATTTGTTTCTTTTGTAATATTAATTAAATTTACATATGTTTAAATATCTACTAAAGAATGAACTATAATTTGAAGTAAATGGTAAACGTTTCAAGAGAATTTGGTTAAAACATAAATATCATGTCTAGAAATAAAGAGCTATGGGTGAAGATATAAGACATTCTTCCACCGAAAAAAAAATGAATAAAATCGAAGAAAAACCTTTCATAGCCCTGAGAGAAGGGAAGGAGGAAAATATACCACACAAATATATATATATATTTTTTTTACAAGATCATACAATCTGTCCCTGTATCGTAACTTGACCCTTGCTTTAGATCTCGATACAAGAACAAGATTGCACTATTTATCACCGTGTTTTCATCATCAGGTCGTGGAAGCTCGATACAGTTTTCTTCCACGAAACATTGACGTCAAACTAAGTGGTCACATTTTGTTTTCAGGTCTACGATTAATCCTGACTATACGTATATTCATACTAGAGGGATAAGGGTGAGTAAAGTAGAATTGCGAGTAAATGTATCAGTATTTGCGTGTAGGAAGAATGGAAAACTATTTAAGATAAAATATCCTCATTACACTTGTCTAGGTTTCTGGCGGGCGCTGCCACGTATCGGCCATGCGTAGTCTAGTGTTCCCGAAATGTTTTGTATCCAGTCGCATTCGTGGACAGACTTTATCTTATGCGTTCCGTTTTGATTATTTATCCCATTATATGAACTGATTGACTCATGTTTAGAAGAAGTTATTCCCTTTAGTTTTCAACCGTAGCCAATGGTAGCCTCTGAAGTAATTGTTTATTTAATTTTATTTTTATTAGCACCGCATCTAGCTACCGGTGTGGGTTTTCACCTATGTACTAATTGCGCTAATATATTAGGGATGTATAAGGTTGAAATTAGAGGAAATGTACCCACATTTGCATGAAAGTAGAGTGGAAAACAATTTAGTGAAAATACTCCTTCAGTACAACCAACCGGAATTCAAACCTCAATCTCCCCATCAACGGAAGTCCAGTCTATTGTAAAAGTGACGTTTATCCCATTCGACCAATGACGCGGGTCACATGCTGTTAATAACTAGATATTTATCTAGATTTTCTGTCATAAAATGGGTTATATTTTCAGTTTGATTTTTTTATATATATACTCTACTTCATGCAATATCAAGGGGGGAAAAAATTCAAATTTACCATTCCCGAAGAAGTTGAACTTTTCTCCTACAACAATATGACGTTTCCTCCCAAGATGTCTGCCACTGCTCTCACTATCCTCCGTTCGTTTACGCTTATTGGACGCTATTTAACAAGTGTCAATTTTCAAATCTACTCCAAACAAATAAGCCACAACATACAATTTCTAATAATCTGGACTATCGCTCCACCATAAAATCATACCTTATGAAAAAGAAAGAGGACGACAGCCGAAATAGGCGAGTTAAGGCACTTTTTCCTAAAATTAGCAAAAACTAACAGAATAGGCCACTATAAGCACTATAAAATCTACATATTGAGCTCGTAATAGCATAACATGCATATCTCATTTGCCTATGTTTTACAATCAGGGAAAATAAAAGGCTGACAAAGGCATCAGTCTCGTCTAGTCTTATTACCTGGAGGCAGGGAGCTTGGAGATGAATTCCAGTCATGTGTATTGAGATGTTTC
Organism: Timema cristinae; assembly: GCA_039000515.1. NCBI lineage: Eukaryota > Metazoa > Arthropoda > Insecta > Phasmatodea > Timematidae > Timema > Timema cristinae. The sequence goes on from JBCFYV010000012.1 coordinate 105,706,775, forward strand.
CCTCCCTAAATGGGTTCCCATTCTCCTCCCACGAGAATGAGGGCATATTTACTTTAATATTTACCTTCCTCGTTCCTACCCTAATAGTGAAAGTATATGGATAACCCAAACAACGCGGAATAAGGTAAATATAAATAAACAATAAAAAAATATGTCATGATTCACGTAAGTGGTATAAGTCTTTGAATCTTCAGTGTTAGAACGTGACTCTTTTGAAAGTATTCAGTCAGGGGTCTGAGTACCCAATAGGGAGATTTAGGGGCTTCTGTGTGAGAGATCTAGGAGTCCTCTCTAGAAACATTGAATGCCTCTAGAAGCTATTTAGAGGTGTTTTCACCATAGGTAGAACTACAATGTCTTAACGAACGAGCTGCGACTAGTTTTATTCTATCAATGGGGGAAGGGGGACTGGTCCCCTTAACCCTCCTTCACTACGCCTCCGGTCAAAATAACTGGGGAAGAGGGGGAGGGTTATTTACTGGAAAATGTTGGACATTCACAATAAAAAATAGTGTACACTACTAGTTATAGCTTGAATGTCACAGATTCCGTTAGTAGTCCAAACACTCATACACCCCCCTCTCCCCCTACAAGAACTGTGGAACTCACCTACAGCGCTATCCGCTTCGGTGAACGTGTGGCCTAACGCGTTACTCTCACAATAAACTAGACTGCCGATAACGGGGAGATTGAGGCTTGAATCTCACTCGGTATACTGAGGGTGTTTTTTTTCAAAATGGTTTTCACGCTCCATCTACGCAAATGAGGGTACACTTCTTTGAAATATATTCTTCCTAATCCCTAGAACTATTAGATTAATTAGTACATAGGCTATAACCCGAACGGGTAGTAAGAATAGGCGCTAAAAAACCTTGAGTACTCTCCTCTAGTGCAGATCTTCATTGTGTATGTTGTATTTCTACCCTCTCTCTCTCGCTCTCTCTCTTGCATGGTACCTGCCACACATGCAAACTAGTTACATTTATCTGTAAACATCCCAGTGGGAAGAACAGGAACGCAGACTGTAGTGCTGTAGTAAATAGATACCGTGAAGAGCTTAGATTGAAGTAACAGGGAAGAAGCAGGCTTCCCAAGTGGCCGAATATTCAATTACTAGTGAGATCCCTTTAGAGCAGTTATTGGTCAGCAAGGTTGTAGCTGATTGTGTGTGGAAAGATATTATAGTACATAAAACTAAAAAGTATTTTATTCAAACTTGTATTTTGTTATAATTGGTCACTAAAATAAATAAAACGTTTTATAACTAGAGAACAAATCTAAACAAAACAATAGTTTCCAAATAAAAGAATGTTTATGTTCTAAGCACATGCGCATGAACACAAGCAAACACGTTTTGTGTATCATCATCAACCACTTTTATTTCATATGGTCGACCATCTTAATTGATGAAAAGAACGCAGCATTTAAGAATTTCTAGTTTTTATAGCATTTTTAAGTGAACTACTACAGACGCCGCTTCCTCCCCCCCCCCCTCCCCCCCCCCCACAAAAAAATCCAGACGGTTATTTTCATAAGTTCGTGTTTCAATCACGTAAAAACAGTTAAAATAAAAACGTAATTAAAAACAATTGGTTTATTTTTAAAAGTCTTGACTGCTAAAAGTGACTGCAGCTCAACACATTGCCTTGCGGATCATATGGTTTGGCTTATGGATACATGAGTGACGATCTGGTAGCTTTTTCTAGCTGTCACTTAGCTACACTCCTAACGTAGATGGGGTATAAGTCGTGACTATAATCCCATCTAGGAGCAAAAAGTTGGTTTTTCTCTAAATTACTTCCCACTCCCCCTTTAGAATAAGTTTAGGTACTACATTTCCTCCCAATTCTACCATTAATATAAATCTGTATACCGGTAGTAAGATGCAGCAAGAGCAAAATATTCTTTAAGTAGAAAGAAATAATAAAAAAATCAAAATTTATCACTCGAGAAGGTTAGAATCGACCAACAATCGAGTAAAGTACCTGCAACTTACTACTTCTTCTTTGTGCACCCCTCGAAAAACCTAGTTCTACCTTTCCGACGTTCTTAGTCCTTCCTCTTTACGAACCAGAGGCTTACCTTACCGTCTTTCCTTATTGGCTTAAAGGGTGAGTGTATAGAGTTTTCTCATGTTCACTCACTAATCACGTTTACTAGCTCTATCCAATAAGTGAACACAACTTGAGAAATGGCGCCGATAAGAGGGCTACACTTCCACCTCTCTAGGAACGTAAATCTGACACACCTTCTCCTAAGATCGAACCCACTCCCCATTGTTTTATGTGTGAAGGGGTGGAGGGGAAGAGTAATTCCCACAGAGGTAAAATTGTATAGGAATGTTGAGGTAGGTTAGAAGGCAACTCTAGTTCACGGCTCAATTTATAATCAAACAATAATGGAGTTCGTATTCACAAAGTCGTTGTCTTCATCCTGGTTTTAAAAATTACCAACAAATCATAATTAAGGGTTAAGTGTAGGAAAGACGCTGGCCTCAACTTGGCCCAAATAAAGATATATTATTATTATTATTATTATTATTATTAATTATTTTAAGAAAAAGTTTGTGTAGACTCATATATTAATAAATTAAAAGTTTAATGTATATTTTGGAAAATCTAGTATATTTTTTAAATTAAAAATACAAGTGGAAAATAAATTTAATTAAAACCACGCGAGTTTAAAAAAAATATACTTTATTTATTTTTGTTTGTAAACATCGCTGGAAATATTATCAACAGCTATACTGCCAAATTACGCACAAGTTTTCATGTTAGTTACTTTTTTCCCCTATACAGTCGTGATGATGATGATAATATTGGTCTTTCACTCGGTAAAAGCTAGCTTGTTGCTAAAGTCAGTGTTATATAATAAACTAAACATCTATCGTTTGCTACGGGTGTTTACCCCCTACCAATTCTTTCTTATATTTTGTCACAGGACTTAGTATAATTATTTATTTGACCATATATTTGATAGTTTGTTTTTAATACTTAGCTTATTAAAAAAAAATTAAAAATGTATATGCACTATTATTGATTTTTTTTCTAAAAGAACATGAAAACTTGAAGGCTTCTGTGGCCGCGTGGTCTAACGCGCTACTCTATCAGTAGACTAGACTGCCGATGATGAGGGTGTACTGTTTTTTGTGTTTTTTCAAAATAGTTTTCCACTCTCACTCTACGCTAATACAGGTACGCTTCCTTTAAATATAACCTTCTTAATCCGTTAAACCACTAGCGTAATTAATACATGGGCGTATAATCCAAACGGGTAGTAAGACGCGGTGCCAGAAAAAAAACATGAGAATTCCTCATTAATCGGATTGTAACTATTTTGTTCACGTTAATTGTATGTGCACACCACAAGTGGTCTTTACCTTTTGTATATTTTAAAAGATCTGTTTATTGGTTCATAATATTAAGTGCTGCCATTTATTAACTGCAAACAGTGTTGCCACAAACAACAACAAAAATCTTACATTCTAAGGGTGATGGTTTGACTAGACTTATAATGAACTGTAATAGTTGACAAAGTGTTTACACACAAAACAAAAGTAGTTTGGATGGGTAAATAAGAGTCTAATAAACAACTAAATGTAGTTCATTTAAATTAAATTGGTAGGTTAAAATTATAAAAAACTAAAGTGTGATCTTGATGACATACCCCCTCCCCCTTTTAGGATTGCTAAGGTTAAAGGATGATTGACCTCAGCCATGGTCCTTGTCATTGAACTGTTAGGATTCAGACCGTAACTAACTACCTTTAGAGAGACTTTAATTCGAATATTGGTGACCCGGATCGGTAGGAATGCGGGCTAAATGTCAAACCATAGGGCAAGTTGGGTGGGGGGTTAAAGGGGGGTTTCCCAATAGAGCTAGACTCCAGCTGGCCCCAAAGGGTTGTGATTAAGATGGGACTGTAGGTAATTCGAGCTAAATGCAGTGATTTTGCAATTCTTCATAGCAAAACTTTTTTTGGTCAAAATAAATTAAATATTGCTTCAGTACAAACATATAGGTTATTTATCATATAGTATATCAACAGTGGTTGGATAGCTGTCTTGAACATTAGATGAGACACTTTTTAAATTAAGTATAAAGTTGACATAAAATTCTGGGACATCCTCGACAGAATATATTCAAGAACTGTTGATGTCCCCATGTGAGAAAAATTAAACTCAGTTTGTACTGAAGCAATATTTTATCTATTTTGGCCAGAAAAATGTTTTTTAAATAAACTGCAAATTACTAACACTTTATCGCATCACTTTAAGGTGACTCCAGCAGTCTTTTCAGATGAACTTGATCAAGTGAAGTTTATTTTATTTTAGAAGAACTTGATCTTAAATAAATAATGTGTCTAAGATTAAACTTGTTCGCTATATTGAAGAACTCTTTTGGCACTTCCGCCAAAACTCATTAACACATGTTTCATCTACACAGCCAACGGAAGTGGAGAACATTAAAAGAGGGAGAAACATAATATAAAAATGCATGAAGATATAGATAAAATCTGGTTAGGTGGACCGCATGGTCTAATGCGCCACTCTCACAATTACTAAATTGCTGATACATGGATATTGGGTTTTTAATTCCAATCGCGTGTACTGAGAGTGGTTTTTCCTAAATGTTTCCCCTAAGCGTCCATGCAATTGCGTGTACACTGCTTCTATTAACCTTTCTCATACCTAGCTCATTATGTAACTGGTACATATGTGTATAACCTGAAAATGTAGTAAGACGCGGTGATAATATAAAATAATGTATGGACCAAAGATGGACGGAGATATAGATTTAAAAAAAAACTACATTAAGTGACAACATGGCATACATGTATTATAAACATAAATAATCACGATAAAATAATAAACCACAGGACAAGGTTAGGTTAGGTTAGGTTATGTTGGCTAGGATGCAAACACGATACAATTCAAATTGAATTAAAGAGGTGTCGTTCGTGAACAAATCAACAAGCGGTGTTGCCATATGGGACTCAGAGACTACAAACAATGACGCGCTTTTGATAAACCTACCTCGTGCGCTTCTGATATACTCGAAAGCAGGTAAACAAATTCTGCCTGTGTTCTTTCAGTACGCAGTCCAACGGAAGGTGGCTAGTATCAATCACTAGTCTGACTGGCCATTCTCACCATGAATACCTATTGTTCCGACTGTCTGCCTCTATCTCTCTTTCCCCGACGCAATACTAAAGCGTGTTAACGATCGTGCGACACTGGTATCAATCAAACAACAGCTTTATATCATTAAAAGGATTCATTAATCAGTTATTTTTCAATCGCCATCTTCAATTCATAGATGTCATTGTCGCATTTAACCTACGCCGCGATCATTAGGGGTGGGCGAATCGTTTTTACGTGGTGTTGTTATTGTCAGTTACGGTTGTGAATCGGCCTGGCTATGTGTTTAATATTATTGTTCACCAAAGTGCGGATAAAGTATACCCTAATATTGGCAGAAGGTCCACTCTATAAGGCTTTATGTCTTATCAGAATCCTACGGTATAGTAGTATTTTGATAGGATAAAAGGCCTTCGAGGGTATAGAAAGTTTATCAACAATTTTTTGTTTTGTTTTTATGCACCGCGTCTTACTGCCCTTTAGGGTTATACGCCTACGTACTAATTAATTATTCTGATGGTGTAAGGGATTAGGAAGATTATATTTATAGGAAGTGTACCCGCACTTGCATAGAGGGAGAGTGGAAAACCATTTTGGGGAAAACAAACCTCAATACACCCGACTGAGATTCGGAACTCTAATGTGCTTTATTTGATTCATAGATTACAATAAAAAATATTATTTACAAATAAATGTGCTTTCGTAAATTAGAAAAATGACAACTTTATGACACGTTAGTCGAACCCAACATTCTTGTCTTATCTCGACAATGCTTTACCACTGAGATATCCAGGAATCATCCTTTACCGAGGGTCATCCTTCACTCGTATCTCAAGGCAGCGTCTGTAATGGACGCGTGGAAATCACAGGTCACTATGAGCGATAAATTGATACCACTGCCACCTGTGACTGGTGTACAATTAGTTGTACAACCGGTAGTTTTAATACGTGGATTTTTTTTTTTACTCTTTGATAATATTTTATAATAAGAGTATTAACTATATTGCCTTTTGTAACTTTGGAACCAACGGAGGGACTTTAAACAAATTAACTACAATTATTAGTACTCACAAACATATCCAGTTTATATGTGATCTCGTGAATGTGAGGAATGCCAGGTCTCCACCGTGGTTCGGATTCCACGTTAAACTGTAGGTCCTTCATTTCATTTCACAATCACCCTACCATTACACATTAGCGTAAGTGCGTATAACCCGAACGGTTAGTAAGACGCGGTGCTAATAATAATAATAATAATAATAATAATAATAATAATAATAATAATAATAATATATGTGTTCTCTATACCAAACTATTACTATGGCGGTTAGGTTTTAAAATAATACAACGTATACCATGTTTTGTATAAAATAAAAATAACATAAAACTTTGAGCTGCAATAATTAATGTCACAATGTCTATATTATTTGCCCTATGCTACAATATTTGAAAAATAGAAAAAAATGTTAGAATTTTGATTTGATAATATGTATTCTCTAACATTGTTTATATATGTATGTATGTATGTATGTATGTATGTATGTATGTATGTATGTATGTATGTATGTATGTATGTATGTATGTATGTATGTATGTATGTATGTATGTATATATATATATGTATGCATGTATGTATGTATGTATGTATGTATGTATGTATGTATGTATGTATGTATGTATGTATGTATGTATGTATGTATGTATGTATGTATGTATGTATGTATGTATGTGTGTGTGTGTGTGACTGTTTGTGTGTGCTTCATGGTTATACACATGTTTAACTACTAGGGTAGGGGTGAGTAAAGTAGAATTTAGAGGAAGTGGAACAGCATTTGCATAGAGGAAGAGTGGTAAGCCATTCAGTAAAATGAACCTTAATGTGTACCTCAGTACAACCCGTCGAAATTCGAAACCCAAAATCTCCGTCGTAAGCAAACGATAGAAAAAACAAAGCATTCCCACCAGTCCGGATGTGTATTAATATTATCCTTACGATTCTAAGTTAATATGTCACGAGTTTACAAATTAAAATATTAATAATTGAAATATATTATGCTAATTGTTAACACCTGAAAATATGAATAGAGTAAGTTGAGAATATCGATCGATGTTAGAGCAATAATACTTGCATTTGATTTATTCGAATACCTATTTCTAGGTTTGAGTGTTTATAGTTGTTTACCCTATCTACGGTCTAAGAGGTAGTGACAGCTGGGAAAAGCTACCATGTATCAATTCGTCAAAACATATTATCTGCAAGACCATTTATATTGATTTATTGTTAATTTTGGCGGTCAAAACTTTCATAACAAATAACTTGTTTTTCATTATCTTTGTTTTTATTTTAACTGTTTTTATATAATTGAAACACTAACTTATGAAAATAACCGTTTAGTTTTTTTTTTTTTATAGAAGTGGAGACTGTGGTTCACTTAAAAATGCTTTTCAAACGTGAACTTCTAAAATGCTTCGTTCTCTTAATAAATTAAATGGTGTGAGAGACAAAATAAGTGTGGTTGATGACGTCATACAAACCGTCCTAGGTTGTGTTCGCGCATTGTTTATAAAATAAAAACATTTTATTTTTAAAACTAATATTGGTATGGCTCTTTCTCTAAGTTATATAAACAACAAAAAATTGGTGGCCAGTTATAACAAAATACAAGAGAGAAGATATTATTTCATGTAATATAATATAGCTCTTCGCTACAACCACAAAATAAAAAAAAAACTATAGTTTTATTACTTTTATTAATATATATGTTTCTTTCAATAAGTTACGAAAGCGTCAATTATACAGTAATACTTAGGGAAATATTATTTGTATCGTTTGATGACACTTTTTATTAATTATACAGTATTAGTAAGCAAATAATAATTATTTCCGAATAGGTTGACATCAGCCACTTTCATTCTTGTAAGTATGGTATTCACCTCAAGAATGGTTGAGTCCTCAACCGTTCCACCGTCAGTCGTAAAGCCTAGGTCAGCATTGAAAAAGCTTGCTAAGGAAATGAGGAGTGAGATAGTTTTCAATTACTTTCCTCACTGAACTAGAAGGTACTATTGCACATCAGTCTGCCAAACCCAGCGAAATGAGGAGTGAGATAGTTTTCAATTACTTTCCTCACTGAACTAGAAGGTATTATTGCACATCAGTCTGCCAAACCCAGCGAAATGAGGAGTGAGTTAGTTTTCAATTACTTTCCTCACTGAACTAGAAGGTACTATTGCACATCAGTCTGCCAAACCCAGCGAAATGAGGAGTGAGATAGTTTTCAGTTACTTTCCTCACTGAACTAGAAGGTATTATTGCACATCAGTCTGCCAAACCCAGCGAAATGAGGAGTGAGGTAGTTTTCAATTACTTTCCTCACTGAACTAGAAGGTACTATTGCACATCAGTCTGCCAAACCAGCGAAATGAGGAGTGAGATAGTTTTCAATTACTTTCCTCACTGAACTAGAAGGTACTATTGCACATCAGTCTGCCAAATCCAGTGAAATGAGGAGTGAGATAGTTTTCAATTACTTTCCTCACTGAACTAGAAGGTAATATTGCACATCAGTCTGCCAAACCCAGAGAAATGAGGAGTGAGATAGTTTTCAATTACTTTCCTCACTGAACTAGAAGGTAATATTGCACATCAGTCTGCCAAACCCAGAGAAATGAGGAGTGAGGTAGTTTTCAATTACTTTCCTCACTGAACTAGAAGGTACTATTGCACATCAGTCTGCCAAACCCAGCGAAATGAGGAGTGAGGTAGTTTTCAATTACTTTCCTCACTGAACTAGAAGGTACTATTGCACATCAGTCTGCCAAACCCAGCGAAATGCACCCACCAACTGACCCTACAAGCAACATCTTCACTCCATTCATCACAAGGACTGGTTGTATAAATTATTGAATGTTATTACTAGTATCATTCATACCTATGCCACTTTCATATTTGTCAAAGCTATAAATGAGACTAAGACAGATCAATTAAAATAATAACTTGCTCTCGATGCTAGATCATACCAGAAGATATAGTGCATTCTAAATAATACCAGAGACGGATCACTTTCAGTCAATGTTTGCAATAAAGAACCTTCTACTAACTGTAATTTAGCACTTCTCATAATATGTAAGTCATGTGTTTGTTAATACCACAGTGTTGTGTTTAGAAATTGTACCAAAAAAGGTAATACGTTTTAAATATGCATTTACATCCATTACTGTTTCCAGCCTGTGGCTTGGGTCAGTTTTTTATTCAAGCCATATATTTTCCACTATCGGCTTGCTAGGCCTGTCGTAGCTTCATATGACTTGAAATCTAACTTAAGATTAGGACAGGCACAACATCCAGTCCCCGGTGGTTAATTCATCACTGTGAAAGGGTAAACCCATATTTCACCAATGATAATGGTTTCGTTCATGCCAGGAATCGAACCCGGGACCCTTGGCCCATTAGACAAACACGCTACCAACTGAGCAAAGGTGTCGTATTCGATATAAATATGCATATTTTTGTATTTAGATTAATTTGTTGTTGGGTACGTCACTGATGAACCCGCGTCTTTTTGAATCCTTCTTGCCAACTGAATTGCTCATAATTCTCTGTCTTTCTCCCACTTGGTCCTCTCTGCAAGGTCTCGCGGGTTTTTAACGTCCAGATAACTAGTGTTTACCTGTGTTTCTACCTCTATTAAGACTTCATTACTCTGGTGCGTTCCCTTCGCCGTAACGTGTTATCATAGCTTTAGGGACCCCTCAGAAATATTAAGAGAAGGGTTTACGATTCACACAATAAAATCAAGAGAAATGTTTTGACTCAGGGGTTTTGGTTTGAGATGTCTTACGATGGTTTGTAGAGGATGTATTTTTGTTGAATATTCAATGAACTTTATGGTTAATTACGTTGGTATATGTTGCGGATGGATGAAATTAACCAAGTCATTCGATGCTTTATTGTTAACTATGTCATCTGATAGCAGCTTGTCTTTGAATAATGGCTAACAAACAATGATGATGGGTAGATACAATAGTATCTCATTGTTTGGTATCCTCTTTCTTTCTCTGTATTTTAGTTCTCTTTCTCAGGATGCATTACCTTGCTTTTCGGTGTTTAGAACTTAAGAGTTTCCGCCACCAGGGGAGCTAGTGCCGGATGTCCTGTCATCAAACATGGCGGCGTCATGTTGTAGTATACTCTTTAAACAAACAATTAAAAAGTTAGAAATCCCTTTGCTTTGTTAATAAAAATCTTGAAATATACTTTAAACAATTAATTAGTTTTATTTTAATTTGCGTTTATTTTAAAATCCAAACAAAATGTGTGTATTTGATTTCTTACTTATTTTATTAAAATAGTTATTTATGTTTTATTTTGTTTCACGTTCTAGGCATACTATTCATTCATGCTGTTGAAATGAATTTACACTTATGACGTAGGGATGATGAAAGTATAATTCAAATGAAATGTATTTGGAATGCACGAAGAAAGAATGGTAAATAAATTATGTAATAATACTCTAAGTAATATACATTAGGCCAGTATTCGAACTCTGGTCTTGCTGTCACCAGCAAAACAATCTAATTGATATTTGTATTTAGTCACCCACCTCGGTGTCCTAGTTAGCTAACACGCTAGTTTTGTGTTGAGCTATACTGTCGAGGATGAGGAGATTGAGATTCGAATCTCGCTCAGGTGAACTGGGGTGGTTTTTCCTAAATAGTTTTCCACTCTCCCTCCATGCAAATTTGGGTTCATTTTCTCTGCATTCAACCTTCCCAATTCCTAACACATCAACGTAATTAGTACTAAAACGTATAATCCGAACAGGTAGTAAGACGCGGTGTTAAGTATTATTATTATTATTAATAATAATAATATTGATTTTTAGTCCACGTGACTACCAATAGAAGTAAAGTGAAGTATAGGTTTAAGTGAGGAGCTACTTGACTAAAGAGCTGCTACAGCTCTGGTTTAGAAAATTGAGGTTAGTGACAGGAAGATTCATGTCGCTGACGACATTACACCGTCTACCCGCAAATGTTGGCACTATCATCAGTAACAGTGGTGGTTGCTCGGTCAGTATAGCTCGCTTGCCGGCTCACACCGTGAAATAATTTTAATCAGAGAACCAACTCAAATAGTAGATAACAGTTTAAAAAGTTACTAAATTTACTTAAATGTGTGTTGATCATATTATCTAAATTGGTTACTTTTGAAATATAGTGGCAATGCCAAAAAAAAAGTAATTTTACTGTATACTGTATCTACCTTCCTACCACTATATATAACCAACCATCCGACAGCCTATCTCAGTGGGCAGCGCCAGGGGTGTCGCACCGGGGTGGGGGGAGTTGGGGTGTCACCCCCCAATGTTGGTTAAAAGTTTGAAATTTAGTGAGATTTGAGATCTGTAGTTGGAAAATTCTAGGATTATTCTTTACACCATTACTTTCTATTATAAAGTCCTTAACCACAGATTTGTACAGACAAATTTAAAATTTCCCAACTGTTTATCCCTACTCTAGAAAAAATCCCAACTTCAAAAATCGTCAAACATTTAAAGGAAATTCCTTGTTTAGTAGGTTGTGGTAAGCTTAGTTACTCGAGGAGTCTAGTAGCGCCGTTGTCAGTAGGAGAGAGACAACGGCCAGTCAGTGTATGGTGAATGCTAATCATAAGGGAACATGAGCTGCCCAGTAGCAAAATTTCACTCAGACAGCAATGCTTGTAGTGGCATCATTGTCAGCCAACGTTTTATTTATGGTTAAGTGTTTTTAGTTGTGACTTTCATGGCTGTTAGACTGTCACAGTTTTATGATTCAAATTATCATATTATGTTGTACAGCCAATGTCTTAATTAGGGCTTTATTAAATTTTGAAGGTATAAATGCAGTGAATGTTACGCAACATTTTATGGTTTTTTATCGAAAGCTCTGACTGGTGAAATGAGGACATTGAGGTTAATGTTAATGTTTAACTTCTGAAATACACACTAATTTTTCTAGCAAGTATCTATACTAGTTTGAATTGAACTTATGCTTGTTTGTTTATTAAAATAGGCTTTTATGAAAGCAATTCAAATAGGTTCAAGGACTAATAAGGCTGTGTTGCATTATTACAACTCTTATAACTTTTCATTTGATCAAGTAGACTAAATTAAACAATAAATTAAGTTTTTTTCATCCTTTAACATTTTCAAATTTGGGATACATTTTAAAATTAGTTATTTAGTGTTCGATTTTCATTAAATTTCGTATAATCATTTTGTTTAGCGCGCTGATTTCGAATTTGCCAAAAGTTATTTAATAAAAGTCAGGGAAAGCCCCTTCACCCTCACGCTCTAAATTACAACATGTTTTGAATATTTTATTGACATTTTAGGGCTACTTCCATGAGGTTATGAAGCAGGTCATTGGTAGAAAAGTATCAAAATACTTTAGAAATATCGATAAATTCCATTTTTATTGCTTTATTTTACAGTTGAAAATGTTTTTAAATACACATGGCCAACTTGTTAATTTTTTGATAAAGTGACGAGCGAGTTCTACATCTCCGGGAACTTACTAGTTAAATATTGCTTCCAACTGTGTTATAATAAAACAGTGGTTCCCAACTTGGGGGTCGCAGCGTATATTGGGTGGGGTCACAATATATAGGTTTTAGCTTTATATTTACTTTTTCAAGTATTTTAATGATTATAAAAAAGATGCTTATTCTAATCGAAACGTAAGTTGTTAAAGTTGCTAAAAAGACTTAGTTTCTGCTTAGGCTTCTTTTGGATATTCCAATCTGATAGCTTATTTATGACTTGTTTAACGTGGCAGCCTTGTAATGCTGCTAGCACAATATAAAATCATCCCCCAACCCCGGGTATGTTGATTCTAATTTACTACATATTAGTCGCATATAATAATTACTATGAGAAATTTAAAATAATTAAAACAAGCATTAGTGGACATGTGGGTTTAATGTCACGATCTTTTGGTTTGGTTTGTTGGTGAAGGTGAGGTAAGGATTTTAATTCTGGCCAAAGGTAGTTTATCCTAATATTCCTCCAAGCAATTAAGTGTATATTTCATCTAAATTTTACCTATCTCACTGATGTAGCTAACTGTAGATAGTCTGAGCTGGTAGTAATACATAATGAAAAAAGCTTAAAAACTAGGATTTGAACGCTTTTAATCTATCAAATGGTCGCGATGGCCGCAGAGAGAAAAGTTGTGGTCAAAAACTACAAAATGTTGGAAACCATTGTAATAAAGTCAGTTGATTTTTTTAATCTAATATACATTATTTGAACAATATCTATAAATCTAAATAAATATGTTTATGCTCAATTGGATATTTAGTTCAGGTTTATGTAAACTGAAATAAATAATAATTCAAGTTGCACTGAAAAATCCTTGTAGCTTCAAAAACCATTATGAACAAATAAACAAGGCTGTCACCAGGAGGGGTTTTTGGGGGTTCAAACAACCCCCGAAATTTTATGAACAAAATGGCTTTATTTACGGTTCAAACAATATAAAACTTAAGAAACAAGTACAATTAGGGGGCTGTGTTACCATAAAAAGCACTTCAAAGAGCTTTTAGAGGTGTTTGATATCTAGAAATTTTCCTAGCCTTCGGCAGTTAGGAAGTTATGGTGACATAAAAAAAAACGCTTCAGATAGCTTCTAGAGATGTTTAATATGTAGAAATTTCCCTAGCCTTCAGTAGTTGGGGGGTTATTTCACTATAAAAAACATTTTAGATAGCTTGTAAGAGGTGTTTAGAATTTTTCCTAGCCTTCACCACTTATGGTATTATGCTGCAAAAAAAAACCACTTCGAATATATTTTATAGGTATTTAATATTTAGAAATTTCCCTAGCCTTCAGCAGTTAGGGGGTAACGCTGCCATAAAAACACTTCAGATAGTTTCTAGAACTGTTTATCAATTATAATTATTTATAGCTTCTGGCAATTGGGGGATGTGCCCACCAGCCCCCACCCCCCTTCTGAAATTGTTGGCTGGTTACGGCCTTGCAAATAAATAAATAAATTTAAAAATAGAGTTGCCTAAAAGCTCGGTTCAAGGATTGATTATCACCTCAAATTTTAAAAAAGAAATTGAGAGCCTCCTCCTGCCCCTCCTACCCTTCCTCCACCATGTTCTCAACATTGACCTTCTTGTACTCTCCTTTGCTACTTGGGAGTTGTTTAATTTCAAAATGCTTAGAGTTGGGAAAAACACTGGTTCACCCCCCATCCAAAATATATATATTTCGTGCAACGCCCCTGGGCAGCGCGTCTATCTAATAAAAGCTAGGAATACAATGTTCAATTCTTGGCATAGACATTGCCGGCTGGGAGACAAGGTGTGGTGCATTTTTTGGTATGAGGTTAGTTTGTATGACACGTGATCATAATTATCATAAAGCTATATACTCATAGTAACAAAACGTAAATAAAATTTATTTATTAATGTGATTAGAAAAACAAACCAGGGTGTCTATTTTCTATTTACAAAAATTAAACTATACTTTCTAACTCCCAACACGATTCATTATTAGCTTTAAGTCAGACATTAGATGGCATGAGTGGCCCAAAATCGCTATATAAATTTAACAAATATAAAATCATTCATATAATTTATTAAAAATAATATGGTTTAGTGTCTTCACTAAAAAATGTATTGTTAATTAAAACAAGGCACTAATAACCCTAACGGGTAGCATGGCGTGATGCAAATAATATAATAATAATAATAATAATCTAAAGAATAGCTCGTGGAATCAATACTGCTATTAAGGAAACCACAATATTTTTTTCCTCAGTTCTTAATTCAAAACTTTTATTTTTAGATTGGTTCTCTCATTTTGAAAAATGTTTAATACTATTTTATCTTAGTAGTGTATTTTTTTGTAATATCTATCAGGTAGGACACAAAAAGCTGTGGACCGTTCCGTCATTTTTCTGTCAGCACAAGGTATAGTACGTGTGCGGTCCATATATACCTCACAGCATGGATCAATGCTTTCACCAGGAAATAAGAACAGGTGGATTTTTCTCACGGTTACTGAAGAAACACGACCCTTTCTTGTTCATAGTCATGTTACCTGAAATAACCAACTTAAAAAAATATCTGGTAAAGTGCTTTCATATAATACATAGGCCCCATATAAAATAAGTAATAATTAAAAATAGTTTAGTTTATGAAGCTATAAATATAAATATTTCCATTTTCACTATTTTTATTGTGATTTTAAATGTGAATTTTCTAAACAGATCAGCTTACGGTAAATAGACTAAGTGATTTTATATTACTATTATTTTTTGGCATAAAAGCCCTTCTTTGGCAGTTATAAAAGACACTAGACATACTTTCACTCATTCATACGTCAAGTTCCGTTATCTAAAGCTGTCACTTCTGATCGCAATACTTATAGTCAATTGTTATCAATATTGGCAGCAAAAAAGTTTGTTTCTTACTAAAAAGCTATTCAAATAAAATTTGGACTGGAATGTGGCCATTGTGCCTAGTATTACATTCCCAACTATACCACTCTGACGACTATATTTTACATATCCTTTTCGATTCATGATTAGAAATAATCAGATCATTGATATCAAATCCGACGTAATAATATTCCAAATGTATTTAATTTACTCTAGATTTAGCAATAAATATCTACGTGAGAAAACGTCTTTCAGTTAATTTTTGTCAGCCACCCAGACAAGATCTTCTCCTAGAACAAGAGAGGAGAGCCGGGAGATGATTGCCTCGCGTTATTCGAACATTCTAGAAACAAATGTCTTCGTCAACAACCCTGTTGGAAGGTGGAGAGGACAACACCACTCGCCCAATAGTCTCCGAACAGCTGACACACGTTCGTCGAGAGAAAGCTTATTTTTTTATTAAGCACATTTTAATCGTCCCATTTTCCTAAGAAGTGAAACAGCTGCCCGAGTGAAATGGTTAGCATATTTACCCTGTTCGTTAAAGTGATGACGCTAATTAAACACCACTAAATTTGCATCAGTGATTTCATTTATAAACTGATGATACATTTCCAAAATTAACTATCCCCCGCATGTAGTTAGTCCGTGTCAAGAAACAAATAATATCACAAATATATCGCCCTCCATGGGGCATGAACCACGAACCGTAAACCTACAAATTAGAATTACCAATGTGAACTAGGTATAGTAACATTACACTGCCTGAATTATTTTATCAAAAGACTAGCAGGACAAACCCGTATTACAAATGGAAAATATCTTTGTCAGAACCATCTAAAATCGAACTGCTTCTCTTAGGCTTAAAATAAAATATTTTAGGGCTGTTAGCTTTGACATATATACCACTACAAATATGTTTATTAACTAATAAAAACCTGCTTCGGTGGCCGCGTGGTCTAACAAGTTACTCTCTCAGTATACTAGATTGCCGATGACGGGGAGATCGAGGTTCGAATCTAGGTCGGATGTACTGAGAAGGTTTTCTCCAAAATGGTTTTCTACGCAAATACGGGTTCACTTTCTATTAATATAGTCTTTCTCATACCTAAAAACCATTCACGTAATTAGTAATTAAGCATATAGCTCGAACGGCTAGTAAGATATGGTGGTAAAAAAACTAGTAAAAGTACATAATGATTTTCTAATTGAGTGTACCTAGTACCTAGTAAATACACATTTTTAATTAAGCCTTTTAATGGATTGGATTATTAATTATTAGATATATGTGGAATTCGATATTTTAAGAACCCAAATTCGAATCTTAGGAAACAGTAAATAGTAAAGTCAACTTTATAATATTTTTAAACTGTCATAGAAAATCTAAATATAAACTAAATATTTGGATTTGTTGTTACAATTCATGCATTATAACATTTACACATTCAGTGGTGGATTAAATGGAGACCTAGGTGTTAAGATATCCTTATAATTATGTTATGAATAAATAGAATAAGAGATGTAAAACAAAATCAAACCTAAAACTTTAAGAAGAATATAACAAATCACATATTTTTCTCAATTTTAGAGTCTCAAATAGTTGTAAGTATTAGAGGGATTATAGTAACTGAGTGTGCTGAAGGCAGAGAAGCCAGGGCCACATTGAACATGAGTAGCTTTAAGTAAGACCATACTCGCTAAGTGCACGATTTGAAACTTATGAAAAGATTTATTTTCAGGCGGTGGCGGTAAGCAAGCCGTGGATAACTTAAACCGTGGATACTGAATCAGCGAATAGGGGTACACTACTGCGCTGGTGAAGTGATACCTACGGAGCATCGCTTTGTTTGGAGATGAAAGATGGACCCTAAGGAAAAATGGAGAAGAGATATTAAAAAAAAAATTAGATATGGTGTTGGATGAGAATAGAGAATATAAAGTGACAAATATGGTGACTAGATAAGCTCTAAAAATAGTATACGAAAAATAGCACTATTAATTGTCATTGGGTCATCAATCTTGCAAATGTTTGGTTGCAACTCTCCACTTTGGCCTATCCTTGACTCTTTTTTTTATTTTTTTTGCATATTGTACCTTCTTCTGCCAGCATCATCCACTGATTCATATTCTCCAGTTTTGGTCCCTCTCTTGAATTTCCCCCTTTTACATCTCAGTCTATAGTTATCCTAGTCAAACTATCATGACTCATTATTTGGTCAGCCACGGTAACTCTTCTTTGATGTATATCCTTCCAAAGACTCCTTTCTTTATTTGCATGTCTTAGCACATCCATGATATTTTCTACAACTCTTCTGTAGCACAAAATCTCAATTGATTCCAATCTTTTCCCTTCATTTGTGCCAATGGAGAATAACTATTGCTATTACACAGGCGAACGAAAAAAAGGCCAACTGGACGGGCCCCATTATAAGATGAAAAGGCTTATTGAGAGATGTTATAAAAGGCCAAGTAAAAGGAAATAGTAAGACCATGAATTTGACTGATTGATGACCTTAAACAAATAAATAAGATGGAGTTTCAGGCTTTAAAAATAAGCTTCTGCTAGAATCTGTCTAAAAACAGAATTGAATAAATCTAGTAACTTTCTAGCATTCATCTTTTAAAAATTGTAATATAAAAGTAGGCTAACTTGATCAATGTAATAAAAATATTTTTTTACTTAAACTTTTTAATCTTTCGACGTAAGCTGTTGGGATATGTTTTTAACTCTACTCTTTCTTTCTCTCTCATTTATATAACTATTCTAGATCATCGCGTTATACTTATACCCTGGTCAGAACCACACGACACAGCAACCACACACACACACACCCTTTCTATTGGAGGTCTTGTAACGTCTTATCTGGCGGACCCACGTGGGGTCAAGTCCTTATAAAGCGTCTCAGGGGACCCTAAGAAACTAGGGGACCTCGTTCAATGTCGGACAAAACGAAGTCATTAAGAAGAATTTACGGATTAAAACGATCTAACTCACATTTTCGAGTAAACAAAGGGCTTGATTGGTGAGTCGTTTATAAGACAGTTTATTTAATATTTACTCCTAAAATATAAATGACAATATATGGGGATACTTTATTATTAATATCCATAGGTTTAAAAATCGATAACTTTAAAACAATGAACCAACATGGTCCTGAAAAGTTGATGGAGAATCCTAATGTGAAAAACAGTTAACCGCACTGCCTCTGCCAGTGAGTGAACCCTTTGTTTATTACAAATGTGAGTTTAGACGAAAATGGTACTGAGTGTATAGATATATTTTACTTAACGTGTAAAAAATATATTGGATGGGGAATGAGAATTTTACATGCACCAAGTCTTACTACCCCTCCAGGTTATCCGCATATTTACACTAACGAGATAAAAACGAAGTTGCAGTTTCAAAGAAAATATACTCATATTTGCGTAGAGGGATGGTTATAAACCAATTAGGGGGCAATCAACCTAAGTACATCCAACTGGGATCAGATGTTCCTGTTACCAAAAATCAAGTATATTTGGAGAGTCAAGGGTGTAAAAAGCAAAGATTGGGGGGCTCAGATTTCCCATGGAATTTGATGCCCCCTCCTAGTGGTGGTCATATATACTTATAAAAACTTTTATTCTAATTTATATTAGATTTGTCTAGTTCCCCTCCCACCCACCCCCTCACCACCGTTTTTACCAACAGAAAAAATACTTTTCTATGAACCTTGGTGAGAATGATGCTCTAGGGATCACCCATAAACCACGTAACGAGTTTTTCTTACCCCTTTTGACCTACCCTTCCCTCATATAACACTAAATAGACATTTATCCTCCCCCTCACCTCCAACTGTGTTACATAACTCTTCATATCAAGAGTGAAGGTCATTATTTCACAGGGAAGCGTTAGTGACACTAAAAGATGGACTCCAGCTTTAATACTGCTCACAGAATTGAAATTTATTTATAAGTATGTATAGAAGCGTTAGTTCAGCTCGCAAAACCAAACGGAGACACTTATCTTTCTAGCAAGTGATACTTGCACCTTACTTCCAAAATTTCCAAATAACACTTTGGTTTTAAGGCCACCTTGATAAGCAAGAAATTTTCCCGTAGACCTTCAGCTCTAACACAATATTTAATCAACTTTGCATTATTTTAAACTATGATTCACACTAAAATAAAATTGAAAGATTACAAACCAGACTCTTTTTCATTAAAAACCTCAATTTTGAGTTTTATTAATAGAACAATTGGTGAAAATGTAATATTAAATAATTTTCAACACTTTTTAAGCATATTTGAGTGCTATGACACTAGTATTTATGAAAAAGGGGATTTAGATCTAGCCTTTTTTTTTAAATATAGTAATTTTTTTGCTAGGCTAACAACAGTGAATTTTAAGATATTTGAGAATTCAATGCTGTAGTTTATAAGAGTCAAAGCTGTTAGTTTTCTTTCCTTTCTTTCTTATTTACGTGTCAAAGAGTAATTGTAGGGAAGGTCGAATATAGGATGTATAGGGTAGTTAAAAAAACAACACAAACCGTTGTAATTTAAGTCGTGACCGATACTGACACCTTAACAGCTCAGACAAAAGGAGAAACATATACACCGAACAAAACTATCATAAAACAACATACATGCTTAAGGGGGTCTAAAAGGGTAGTGTGAGACAGACGTGATGCACGGGGGTGTTGGTTGGTGGTTGAAGGAGGGTAAGTGCATCCTCCCTCATTAGTGAGCACGTGGACTAAATGTAAGGTTCATCCAATGTGGTAGGGGTAATATCCATCAAAGGTTATAGCAGATCATATAACTTTACGTACGAATACATAGAAGTAAACCTAGTAGCTTTCTGTCATATAGGGAGGAAATTAGGGGGAGGGGGTGAATACATTCAGGAAATGCAGGTTATTATCCGATCAGTTGCCCATCCGTGCTTTACTCCCACGTACTAATTGCTCTGATATGTTAGGGATGAGGAATGTTCACTGTAGAGGAGTGCGTGGAGGAAGTATGGAAAACTATTTAAGAAAAACCACCCATCAGTATACCAGGTCGGGACTCGACCCCGGATCTCCCCTTCATTGGCCTCCCAGTCTATTTTGAGTGTGACAACTTAGACCATGCGGCCACTGAAGTGGGTCAGTAAATGTCAACTAGATGGACTAGAAAAAGCTAGCTCAAGTAGGGTAGGGTGTAATGAGGTGGACTGTTTAGAACAAGCTCGTGAGAGGAATAGTCTATAGTGAAATATACTTTATAGATGTAGCTAAATATAGAAATATGGTATAATAAACTGTATTGGATAGAACTATCTCAAGATAGGGATAGGGTATAATGAGGAGTATGTGAGAGCACTAGCTCAAGATGGGGATAGGGTATAATGAGGAGTATGTGAGAGCACTAGCTCAAGATGGGGATAAGGTGTAATGAGGTGGACTGGATATCATTAGTTCAAGATAGAGATATGTTGTAGTGAGGTGTACTAGATAAAACTAGCTCAAAATATGGATATAAAGCTATGAGGTCGACTGGAAAGAGCTAGCTCAATATAAAGATAGGATGTAATGAGGTGGACTGGATAGAACTGGCTCAAGATAGGGAAAGGTGGCTTACTTTTCTTAGTGTGTAAAAGAGTTTTAGAGTTCCTATTACCAAAGAGTATGTAGGTATATGATAGGGCTGAAAAATGCATAATTATTATCGAGAGACAAAAACACCGAATTCACGTGGAGGGAAAGTGGAAAATAATTTTTGAATAGAACTCAGTACATCCCATCAGGATTCGATCTCCTCTCCATCACTAGAGAACCACAACAGACAAGCCTGACGCCTTAGTTTGTGTGCCCACCGGTGGAGGTTACAAGTAAAGTTCGGTAGCCTACAAAAGCAAGTGCAACTGGTGGATATCGAGATAATATCCATCTCTTCGTACGATGACAAGGGGGTGTTGTGTGTGTGTGTGATTCATGTTGTAAAATGGATGAGTGTGTTGCGGAATCTCACTCGGTAAATGGAAAGAGATTTATCTCAAACCTCTAATGAATCAGAGGCGTGAGACCAGCTCCAGAGCTTTCTAATTACTACCTCAACACGGACCGTTGGAAGCACTAGGCTTTACTGTAGTCTCACCCAGTCGTAGTTGGAAGTACCTACCCTTTTTTGTTTGTGTTTGTGTTTTGGTCTATGTGGGTTCGTGAAAATTGTTTAATTAATTATTGTGTTAGTAGTGTATATATAATTGCGTCCTCATATTTAATTTTAATTTTACTCAACCCCTTGGAGAGAGATAATATATCGTAAAAAAAATGTATTTGCTGTTTTGGTAAATGTCTATTTTTCATGACACCCTGAATCGGAAAAAGAGGTTTCGCAATGCCGTTGTCAGCCTCTGCGTATGTATCTCAGCCAGGAACCGAAACTATTTTGCCGATCGGGATGAAACTAGGTATCTAGGGTTTTCATAGGGTTGCACCAAGGAGTTTTTGGAATTAAAAATATATAAACATAAAATTAGTGTTAGTTTACTGCAGAGAAAAAAGAGGAAAACAATATTTTCTCAAATTTCGCTATAATGATTTTGATTTAATTTTGTATCTAGGCATTGTTTAACATCACAAACCAAATAAAATTTAAGTTTGGATCATAATAAAATTGTGGTACTATTAAAAATAAAAATATTTTATTTTAAATATGTTTATATAAAACCAATAGTATTTTCGAGCTGTAAGTACATATAATATATAGCCTTTTTTTCTGAAAATAAAAAGGTGATGGAACTCATCCAATACCTAGGCCTAGTCTTTATATATTTTAACTAGTCTCTTGACTGGAGTGGTTGCCTTTTCTGTGTCTCTCCTCAACCTCCCCTTGATTTCTCCAACTCTTAAAATACTCCATTACTGGACAAAATTTTGTTTTATTGATAAGTATAGGGACATGCAAAATTGAGTTTTGTATAAAAATATTATTTCTTCATTGATTGAAATGTGTTAGTAAAAAAAAATATTACAAGGCTATTCTTATAACCAGCCACAGATCTTTTTGGTTCAGATATTATAACCTAGCCTATCACTTGATAAACTGTTTATTAAAAATTTTAAAATATTTTCCACGGTCTGGTCTTCTATCTCATTCTCTTTATTGTCTTTCTTTTAGTGTCTATGGAAGAGTGACGTCCACGAAGTAGCTATGTCCTCACATAGTTTGAGGGATCAAAACTGATCAGAGGGGTCCAACAATACAGATGAACATGAGGTTTTTTTTTTATGGTATCCGCTAAAAGAGCAGCCCTGTCTGGTGTTACAATTATGTTCATTTGTGAAAAACCCTCTCATACTCACTTGACGACACTGAGATGCAGGTTATTATGATCAGTTGCCCCGTTCCGGTGCGTTCCGGCAGATAAAAGTTCTGTATATAAATATTTTTATCGCACTCTTTGAAAACAAAAACTTATTATGTTCTCTGGTAGGCAAAGGTACTCCTCTTTTCTCAATGTTTCTGTAACAGTATATATTATTTCGGGTATTCCCTTTAGTGGAGTGTTTCTGCAAAAATAAATGTCATTCGTTTCACAAATCTTACAAATCTTTAGTAAATGGCTCTCTTTAAAGATAATATAGAGAAAAATTCTGTGCGGTGCTTTTATGTATTTTTAATGCAAGAAAGTGAATCCAAAATAGATAGGAAAAAGGAATTTTTATCCTCAAATCTTTAAGGAGATTCCAGATTCAGGGGTATGAGAAAAAAATCGGATTATATATTTAAAATTATATTTTATTTAAAAAAAAGTCATACGAATCTATTTTAGGGCTCTTGACGGTTTAGTCCAAAATAATTATAGAGTAAAATATAACAATCAAACCCCATGCCATTAATTTATCACTTTTCTAAATGTATTGCTATTATTATTTTATGAAATAATGTTAACAGTTATTAAGATTGATATTTTATGAAGCCACTCAAGAATTGATGGTTTATGCTAAACCTTATATGCTTACAAAATTTTCTAAGGTTCGAATTAAATATTTGGGAGTTATAGCAAAAATTATAATTCAGATTTGTAATATAGGGGATTCATGCGTTTAACCTGAACAGAAAGTGTTGGACAAACAAAAGCGAAGTGGAGTTGGGAATTGAATCCCAATTCGATGTACTGAGGGAGTTTTTATTAAACGGTTTACCACCCTTCCCCGACAAAAATAAGGGTATAGTTTCTATTGTACCACTTTCCTCACCCCTACCATATTAATATAAATGTACGTACCATTCATACAGGTATTAAAGCGCGCTGCAAAAAAAAAACATATTTAAATGTATTTTGGCTAAAAAAACATTATTATTACATCACTGGACCAAGCCAATGTTTCAAAATATTTTTTAAAGCTGGTATATTATAAACAGCATTATTATATTAATTATTATTATTATTATTATTATTATTATTATTATTATTATTATTATAAGGTGTTTTGTCCTTTTGCCAATGAACTTTGACCTCCATTGTGCCCTTCCTCTACCTCCTCCTTCAGCTCCTAGAATTTTCCTCTTTCACAACAACATTCTAACATGAATTTGAGGAATACCAGGCCTCCACCGTGGTTCGGATCCCACGTTAAACTGTAGGTCCTCCATTTCATCTCACAATCACCCTACCATTACACATTAGCGTAAGTGCGTATAACACGAATGGGTAGTAAGACGCGGTGATATAATAATAATAATAATAATAATAATAATAATAAACATTCTAACAACAATATAATAATATAATAATGTGCAACCGAAAGGAAAATATTAAAGGCATTTGAAAAATGGTGTTACAGAATAATGGTGAAGATATCATGGATGGAGATGATATTGCTAAGAAAAGCAGACGAAGAAAGGACATTTGGGAAAGGTATACAGCAAAGAATATTTAACATGGTAGGACATAAACTGAGACATGATAGTTTGACGAAGATTATAATAACGAAGATGAGGAAGGAAGATAATTCAAGAGAGAGACCAAGACTGAAGTATATGAATCAGATAGCGAACGATGTTGGCAGAAGAAAATACAAAAATGTACAAAATTGGATTCAAGAGAGGGAAAGTGTAGAGCTGCAGAAACCAATCTCAAATTGGAGCCCCGTGGAGAGATGATGATAATGATGATGATGAATAATTTGGGTTGTCAGATGCTCAAAATCCTTCCAAGTTTTTTTTGTCATTGTTTTTGTTGTTGATGTTGTTATTGTTATGCATTGCGTACAGTGCCCATTCGGGCTATCCACAAATTTACACTAATGAAGTAGGGCCGAGAAAGATATTATTTAAGAAGGAAGTGTACCCTCATATGCTTGAAGGAAAAGTTGGAATTAATTTAGTAAAGAAAAATCAGAACAGCCATTGGGAATTTGGGCACTAAACTGCCCATCATTTGTAAACCCATACTATATATAAACCGACGCCCTTATCCACGTGTCAAACGATACAAGTCATTTTAAAAAACACGTTTTTAATCATATCAAATGTAAAAATTAAGTTAACCTGCTGAAACGGAAAGTGAAATGTTTTGAAAAATACCTCACAGTTTGAACGTTTCCTGGCTCTTGGAACTCTATATCAAGTGGTAGCTAAAAGTGTCGTTTTTTCTCTCTATTCTTTATCTCTCTCTCTTTTAAAATGGTGGGGTCAAGATAGAAACAACAGTAGAGGGAAGCCAAAACACCAAGTCCGCGTGTAAACAAACCTTCAAGGGGCTTTTAGTCAGTGAATTATTGGAGGTCCAAAAACATTGTGGCTTTTACCCGAAACTTTAGAAGACACCTCTCTCCTTTCTTTATTCCCCCTCAAATTTCCCCTTTCTTTCTTTACTGTAGTGCAATTTGGGAAGAGGGTAAAAGGGGGGTGCAAGAAGGGGAGAAGAATTGATTACGAAGCGGAATAATCCAGTCATTAGGAAATATACCTTATTTAGCTCATTAAGAGTGGTCAAAAATTGTAGTATTCATGACGTGGGAAAACGGTAGCATAGTTCAATATAAATACAGGCCCAAGCGCTAATAGTCCCAGCTTGCGTAGACTATTACCTACCCATAACAGGGTAGTAAGTCACAACAATACTACTAGCATCAGTAACTTATATTAATGCCTTGACTCAAAAAGTTTTCCGTAATATAACAAAAACAAAAATCAATTTTCAATAGAAGTAAAAAATTAATTCTATGTCACACATATTAATTTGTAACTTAAAATACGTTTCCTCTTAATGAATTGTTTTTTTAGAGATTTTTCACGGCTCAGGATATTTGTGCTGTTCATTAAAATGACTAGTAGAAACATTCCCTGAGGGTGACGATAATAACAAGACCGTTGTTAAATTCTACATAAAGGGTTATTCAGATCACCTGGTATGTACAGGTTGTAGGGCGTGACAAGACAAGTAGTTCCACGTAATTAACTTGGGGTCGGCAATATCAAATGACGGTGCTACGAGGTGTCAAAGTTGGCGCTATGTGCACCTCTGGGGGTAGGCAACCCATCAATCTTAAGCACAGAGCAAGTGGAGTTTGGAATAAAAATTGATAACGAGGAACTGGCATTGAATTGCCTGACAACACGTGACCATAAGAAATTACTGCTACGCTGACACCATCATGTGTGTTAGGGAAGGGAGTGGTGGGGATGCCTGTGTTTGTTTGTGTGGCGTGCTGAATGTGTTGCCTACCCTCCAGAGCGGTGGGGATGCCTCTGTTGGTTTGTGTGGCGTGCTGAATGTGTTGCCTACCCTCCAGAGTGGTGGGGATGCCTGTGTTTGTTTGTGTGGCGTGCTGAATGTGTTGCCTACCCTCCAGAGTGGTGGGGAGGCCTCTGTTGGTTTGTGTGGCGTGCTGAATGTGTTGCCTACCCTCCAGAGTGGTGGGGAGGCCTGTGTTGGTTTGTGTGGCGTGCTGAATGTGTTGCCTACCCTCCAGAGTGGTGGGGAGACCTGTGTTGGTTTGTGTGGCGTGCTGAATGTGTTGCCTACCCTCCAGAGTGGTGGGAAGGCCTCTGTTGGTTTGTGTGGCGTGCTGAATGTGTTGCCTACCCTCCAGAGTGGTGGGAAGGACTCTGTTGGTTTGTGTGGCGTGCTGAATGTGTTGCCTACCCTCCAGAGTGGTGGGAGGCCTGTGTTGGTTTGTGTGGCGTGCTGAATGTGTTGCCCACCCTCCAGAGCGGTGGGGATGCCTGTGTTGGTTTGTGTGGCGTGCTGAATGTGTTGCCTAACCTCCAGAGGTGCATACAGCGCAACTTTGACGTTTAACGGCACCGCCATTCGGCGTCACTGACCCTAAGTTCATCACGTAGAAATAATCGGAGTATTACAATTGGGCCACGAGACCAATTTGTTCCACAAGTGGGTTGGACCACATTCGTTGACCAGGAGGATTATAAAAGATATAGATCCATTAGACTTAATAACATTACAGTTGGGCCTATTATGAGACAAGGTTGTGCATAGACGTATAAAAATAAGTACAATCTATACGGTAGTAGTTAAGTAAGTATAAAGTAATTACTCTTAATTTTAGGGTTACTGGCTACGGTAACAATAAAAAAAAATCCTAATACAGACAGACGGAATGTCTAAGTTGTCCGTATACACATTTGCTGAACATTTTTTGTTTGCACATCTCCAGCGAACTTTACCATCGGTAGCAGCAAGAGCCATTGAAACTTTGTTACTTTCTATGACAAGCAATTTTTTTGCCCCTTTCCCTCCACATAAAAGAACCTTCCATGTTTCAATCACTGGAACACTACACAAAGTTATTTCTATAGTTTGTATGTATGTTTCTTCACATGTCTATGCACAACCTTATCCCATAACTGGTATAAGTGGCTCAACTGTAATGTTTAAGTAAAATTTATACGTGGCCCAATCGTAATGTGGGATTAACGCTACCTATTTTAAACGCAAATCATAACATATTTAGGTGGCCCAATTGTAATGCACCCAAAAGATTGTACTAGCCTCCCCCCCCCCCCTCCCAAAATCAGAATGGATTTTTTCCTGAGATATGATAAACCTGTGTATGGAAAATAGGAAATAATAAATGAGTTACCCACTTCGGTGGCCACACGTTCAAAGGCATCACTCTCAATTAGACTAGACTGCCAATGAAGGGTAGATCTGGATTCAAATCCTCGTTGGGTTAACTGTGAACCCTCCTTAATGTTGAAAAAGGGTTGCATGATTGCAAAAAGATCAAGTACAAGGCAGACAAAAATGTATTATTATTATTATTATTATTATTGTTTAGCACCGCGTCTTACTACCCGTTTGGGTTATACGCTTTAAGTACTAATTACGCTAATGGATTAGGAATTGGTTAGGTTGAATTAGAGGAAGTGAGCCGCATTTGCGTGGAGGGAGAGGGAAAACCATTTAGGAAAAACCACCCCCAGTTCACCCGACCGAGATTCGAACCTCGATCTCCCCGTCCTCAGCAGTCGAGCTCAACACGACTAGCGCGTTAGCCAACTAACAATTTATTAAATAAATAATAGGTTATACATACAAAAATATTCCCACAAATGGTGTCATGGTGTTTTTTTATTTTTTCTATTGAACATAACCATAAATGTAATCAATGTAGTCTAGAAAATAAGTTTTCATTATTAATATATCAGACGGGTTACAAAAATGCCTTATTTAGTTGTCACCTATTCACAGATCTTTATGAGATCTTATCACCAATCCCTCAAGCTAAGTTAGATTGTTTGCATCGAGTAATAAAACTCTATTACTAAAGGATCAAGATTACTTGCATTTTCAAGGGCAGCTATGACTCACTTGGTTTAAATAAATGCTATAAAAGGCAAGGCAGAAAATATATAGTCACTTAGGTATAATAATGAACTCATTGATATGTAAGATAGCTCATATAGCTCTAAGTGTCCTACACAAATACCTATTACGGGAACTAGGCGAATATAGTCAACAAGTTAATAGCCCCGATACTTTGGTTTACAAACTGCGTAGACGTCAAGACCACTACATGGGGCTGCATACAATATTCCTTGCACTAGGAACAAATATGTCCTTATTGGGACACCGCAGTCATAAAGATAGATCCGCCTTAAGTAATCAGTGTGTAAAAGCTTAGCATTGTACCCTATCTAGAAGTTTGAAAAGAACTCTGAACATAAAAACAGACATCTCATGTCTTTTTTATAAATTACATGTAAAAATTGTGATATCTACATTTGACATTCAATTGGATTGATCAACTTATTAAAATAAAATTTGAACAGATGAGATGGTAGAAAAATGATAGCTTACAATAAAAGCAAAACTAATTCTAATAATTAATAGGCCAATTTATAAAGTGTGATAACATTTAATTTAATTTAGTGAAATTTTATTTTCACGCTTTAGACTTATTGCTTGTAGATTTAATGTAAGTCACCATACGGATCACAGAGGACGGCGTTTAAATCGATTGACTAAGAACTACCAAATCCTTATTTCCAACTCCATCTGAACTTCAGATTAAAAATAGTACTACGATGATTGAGTGTGCCCAGACAAGCTAGACTTTATATTTGATTATTAATAACTGAATTAAATTCAGTTTCCCCCATTAATTGTGCATCTAAATATGCTACCATCATTTCCAAATTACATCCAGTCTGTAATCTCCCAAAGTACCTTCATGGTATTTACGTGAATTCAAAAGGTTATTTTGGGAGAGGTCTATGTAGCGCCCGAGCTTTGTAGGAGAGGTTGGATTCTGTCCTTGTCACATATCCGGAAGTGGCTCTAGTTTATGCCTCTAAGACTTGTGCCGGCCATTAATTAGAATGTCTGTGGTTGCAGGAAATTTGCGAGGGTAGCTTAAAAACCCCTTTGTAGGTAAACTGTAACTGACAGAATTACTGCCATAAAGATATAAATGTTAGTTTTTTTTAACAAAAAAACATAAAATGAAAGAAAATGGTTTGATTGTTGTTTTCTTTGTTGTTAGGTAATCACTTTCATCTAGTAATGTTTTTTCCTCGTAGGCATTTTTGCTTTTAAAGTAACTAGCTGTAAATTTAAAACTTAGCTTTTGTATTATATAATTTAACATATTACTTTTATATTATTCGTTTTGATTTTATAACATCAATTATATAATATCATTGGCACAAAAGATAAAATAAAATTATAGCAATGTATTTCACCAGACAGATTTTACTTTGGCTTTTTCTGGATTTATGATTAATTAAGAATTGCATTTAACAAAAAATAATTAAAAATTAATGATCTTTGAAAAAAAAATTTAAACTTTATAAATTATAATAACTTAAAATGTTGCCACATGAAAGTGTGTTGATAATATATTTGTAACGATTTTGTGCAAATTATTATAACATTTTAGAATACATTCTAAAATATGAAATAACATAAGGAACGTAATATAATAAAAGAAAAGACTTGGATATATAATTATTAGATTTAATGAATATAGATTATCAAAATGAAGAACTAATACCTTGAAATTGGGTGCATTATATAATAACAGAACGTACACTACCTTGCAATTTACATAATAAATAACATTAAATAATTACAATTCGTGGTATAAGCTTATTTTGGGTTTGGATTTATGGTTATAAGATGCTAAAAAGTATGTATAGAACTTCACAAGTAATCGTATGAAGTATGTACAGAACTGTACAAGTAATACGTTATGAAGTATGTATAGAACTGCACAAATATCGTATGAAGTATGTATAGAACTGCACAAATAATCGTATATTGAAACGTAATGTATATATGTAAACTGCACAAATAATCGTATGAAGTATGTATAGAACTGCACAATAATCGGATGAAGTATGTATAGAACTGCTCAAGTAACCTATGAAGTATGTATAGAAATGCACAAGTAACCTATGAAGGGAGTACGGAACGCACACGTATATTTATTAAGTATGTATGGTATATAATATAAACTGGTGAGCAGGTCTGGACCGGAATTCCGGATGGGTGTAACCTAATGAGCATGCTTTTTCCCACGTTTGTAAATTTGCTCCTCCCATCTCCCCTCCCTTTTTTAAAAAAACTCATATTTTTTTTCTAATTTAATCGTTTGTTCCTCGTTTGTAACGAATTGTTTTGAAAAAAAAAGTTGTTTGTTTCACATTTGTTCTTTACAAGTAAAGGTTAGTTTATTCGCTTTGTCATGAAATACAACATTCTTTGATAAAATAAACAAATCATTGATTCAGTAAATACATTTAGTTTAATTTTCCTCGCAGATAATCTCCACAGTTTTTTTAAAAATTCGAAATCGTTATCACGTGATTCAACCACGACCTTTTCCCTAAATTTTAAAAGTTTCTCATATAATTCTACTATGCTCATGACAAATATTTAAAACATGTGTAGCTTACTACACGTATGTTTAGATAAATAGACTAAACGTATCTACTGAGAAATATATTAATTTTTTGTCCAAAAAAAGTGTATTTTTGTATAAAAACTGCAGAAACACAGATCACAACTCGAATTTCCTCTATCCTGCCTTAATTTAGTTTGTAAAGCAGGTTCTTCAGTGTGTTGAAAGAGTTTAAGTTAAATAGGTACCTAAATTTAAAATAAATAAAGTATTAACTTGTTGACTTACAGAAAAGGAGGAGGTGAATTATTTCCATTTTTACCACATTAAAAAGATGAATTTGAATAGGAAGGAAGTTTCTTATTCCGTCAAGTGTGAAGGCCAGAGAAAGTGCTTGAGTTTTGGAAGGAAGCCAGCCAGTTAAGTTTGTGTCTTTGAAGTAAACTTCATCCTTCCAACAATGGATGACTGCCACAGTGTAGTAGAACCAACCATCCTCGGGGTAGTTGGTTTGAGTTTTGTGGGTATTCTGTGAACTCTTCCAAATTCAAAACCCGCCTACGTTACTTTAAGGGCAAGATTAAACCTAGTTTTGTATACATGTAATCCCTGTGTACTGTATATTATAAAATTAAGATATTATTTTTAGGAGAATGGATATAAATTGTTGATTTTTTGTTTCATTATAATTATCCTTTAAAAGAAGTTGTAAAATTAAAAAAATATCTTAAATTATATATGTTAAAACATTTTTTTTTAATATGTTAATTTTAATCCTAGAGAGTTGTAGATTATACTATTCCTCCGTTCTTATAATCATTGAGGATCTACTCATTTCACAACGAATAATTTTTATTTTCATTTTCTTAAAATTAAATTAGTATAAAATGATATTCGTTCATATAAATATACAAAATAAAAATATAAATAAAAATCATATCTTAAATCAAATCATTTATGGTTTGAAGAACATGAGATGCAAACATAGCAGTTTAGATTGAATAAATAAAAATAAAAATTCTCGCAAGTTTTGAAAGATAAAAGAAAATTATCTAAAAAAAAAAATCTTCGCTAAACTTTGAGATTTAGCTTAAAATATTTAATCTATTTTGCGAACGAGAGAGGAGTTTCTCTTTTCTTACTTGTGAATCCTGGAATGTAAAAGAAGGGTATCGAAATATGCCATGGGCTTTTGAAAACTGGCCTTTTACATTTAATATCCAGTCACATGTATAGGTCAAACTCAACCTCTCGACCCAAAATACGTAAAATAGCTATGTAGTTATAATATTGTCTGGAGTCTAGTGATCAAAGTTCCTGGTACAAATCCAGAGATCCCCAGTGCTTCCAGAATATTTCTGTGAAGCTGTGGGTCTGGAACGGGGTCAAATTCAGTCTAGTGAGGACAAATGAGGAGCAACTTAAATAGATAGATACCAGCTCCGGTCTATAAGGCTGAGATCAACGGCTGGAGGGTTGATTGTGCTGACCACATGACACCCTCTATCATTAAATGTTAGCACTGTGTTTGCCAACGGTGCGGGGGGTTGCTCGATCGGTATAACACGATCGTGGGCTCAAGCCATGTAATATTATTTTAATATTGTATATTTTACCCGCTTTGGTAACCGCATGGTCTAACACGCTACTCTCGCAGTAGAATGGATTGCCGATGACGGGGAGATAAAGATTCGAGTCTCGGTCGGGTGTACTAAGGGTGGTTTTATAAAAAAAAAAAAAAAATCACGCAAA
Source organism: Timema cristinae (assembly GCA_039000515.1). Lineage (NCBI taxonomy): Eukaryota > Metazoa > Arthropoda > Insecta > Phasmatodea > Timematidae > Timema > Timema cristinae. The sequence goes on from JBCFYV010000012.1 coordinate 105,739,451, forward strand.
TGTGTGTATACTTCCCTGAATATAACCTTCCTCATCCTTAAAACCATTAGAGTATTAATTAGTACCTAAGCGTATAACCCGAACAAGAAGTAAGACGCGGTACTCAAAAATAAAAGAGCATATCTTATGTGTAAACATACACTTGTATCAAATGTCCCCCCTCCTCCCACCCCGTTTCTGTACCCTAAATGTGTGGGTCTGGTTGATCTGTCAGGATGTGCTTAGCCGAGGATACGGGGGGGGGGGGGGGATGATATGAGATGATGGTTTCGTGATTGACGTTAGACTGGGCTTTTAGAAGGTTTATTAATACTACTATATCTATTACAAATGTGATGTTAAAAGTGAAAGTTAGAATGAGCTATTATTATTATTATTATTAGCACCGCGTATTACCACCTGTTCGGGTTGTACGCACTTACGCTGATGTGTAATGGTAGGGTGATTGTAAGATGAAATGGATGACCTACAGTTTAACGTGGGATCCGAACCACGGCGGAGGCCTGGCATTCCCCACATTTACAAGTTGTGAGTAATACACGTCTTGTCAGAGATGAAGGAAGGGTTTGGTAATCAGATAAATCTGTGCTAAGACCGAGGATTGAACCCTAGACTCCCAACACAGAAGTCTTACACCTTACCCCTAGATCACCAGGTCACCATTTAGAATTAAGAACTTAGAGAATATAAAGAAACGAGTGACAGAATGAGGTGTTGTGAGGTTTACCAATGCCTGTTGACTGTAGGTGGTCCCTGCACGGCTGTCGAACCTGGTTCCCTGGGTGCCCCATGGCAGAAAGCGTTACCTCCTAGATATCGGTCTTCTGTAGTAAGCCGTGAGGGCCTCCAAAGCCTCCCATTTTAACAGGGCCACCGGCCTGGTTTCTAAATAAGGGATGCTGACACCACCTTTTGTGTCAACTCCTCTAGTTTATTTCTTTATCGAATCATCATAACAACCTCGTAACATTCGTTATGTCATTCGTCACTCACAATATACAATATTTACACAAACATACCTTCCAATTAAGGCCGTGTGGTTACATAAATAATATTCTGTGAAATTTTCACATAAATGGCCTTGTCTGACAGATATAAAAGTTACTGTATCTACTTCCACGTATCCATACAAGTTATGTCATCTGTAGCTATCAGTTTGATCGATCTTATCAATACCCTTTGCTTCAGTTGACATATTTTAGGGACTAGCAGAAGTACCCTACTTTTCCCTTGTCTTTTATTCAAACATCCATATAAAGATCTCTCCATTTTATTTCTTCCTAATCTGTTTTTAATGAATTTAAAAGATCTAGTGGAGAATCTAAAATTTCAGCTTCTAGGTGCACAGGTCATGCACAGGAGCTACTAATTTTTTAAATGTAACCTAAAACTCATAATTTTATTAATATAGATGAGTCTACTCATTATTTATTGAATCCGATTCTTCATTTTGTTAGGAAGCTCAAATCCTTGTATTACAAAAACCTTTCGCCCATTGATATATTTCTTCCCTTCCTTGATTCTGATTTTATTCACATTAATTGTTAAGTTACTATCCAAACTAGAGATATTAACTAAATGTCAACATTATTTTGTTATAACAGTTATCCACATTTAGTTTGAGTGGTAAACCAATGGTCTGGGATCTAGTTGTGAAATATGTTGTCATGAAAAAAAATTAAACACGATAAAAGCTTTAAAAATACTCCTATTGAAAATGCCATACATGTATATATTTTTCTAATCTCTACCCGCTTCAGTGGCCGAATAGTCTAAGGCGTCACTCTCATGTTAGCCTAACATGCTGATGTTGGGAAGATATGGTTTCTAATCCCAGTTGGCTCTACTGAGGGTGGTCTTTCCTAAATTGTTTCCCACTCTCCCTCCACGCAAACGCGGGTAGCTTACCTCTAAAATGCTTTCTTCCTTATCTCTACTACATTAGAGGCGTATAACCTGAACCTTATAAAATAAAATGAAGTCTAGTTGCGAATTTGAATTTTTTTTTTCGTATTGTTGAATCTCCAATATTATTCAGAAATTATTTATAATACGAAAGTACCTATTTCTATTATGTGCGTATACAAAGGTATTAAAAAGTTTGGATTATCTGTATGTATAGTTAAAATATATTCTAAAATTATCTCATCAAGTACACCCGATGTTTAGCTGTGTTTAGAAAACTAACACTGCTACGAAAGGTCTAACGCGTGTAAACTGAGATAACGAAGTTATACACCAACAATCAAAACACTCGTTACATAACCAATCCGATATGGTTACAGGGAGGGACAGGTTATAAAGATTAAACTATTGCCACACTGTCAAGCTGTTAGTCAAACACACAAGTGTGGCATGTAGGTTTGAGTATCAGGGGGCCTTTTTCCCTCGCAGGTTTGCCGACACATTATTATCTAGAGAATGGAGATATGATGTGCGTACATAAGGTCATTTGACCATTAAAATGTCATTGCACAATTTTAAAAAGTGTATTGTTTATAAACTACTAAAGTATTTAGTCAAAGATTTCAAACATTACAGTTAACAATGGCACGCGAAAAAAACCCACATAAAATAGTAAGTTTAACCCCCTTATAACTCGTGAACTATAATGATTTTAAATTAATAATAATAATAATAGTAATATTTAGCACCGCGTCTTACTACCCGTTCGGGCTATACGCTTTAAGTACTAATTACGCTAATGGATTAGGAATTGGGAAGGTTTAATTAAAGGAAGTGAACCCGCATTTGCGTGGAGGAAGAGTGGAAAACCATTTAGGAAAAATCACCCCCAGTTCATCCGACCGAGATTCGAACCTCGATCTTCCCGTCCTCAGCAGTCGAGCTTCAACACGACAAGCACGTTAGCCAACTACGCCACCGAGGCGGGTGATTTGAAATTATTGGATCTCTAATTATTATTGTTTTTAGTATTAAGTGGTCTGTCTTACGACAGATCCATTCCTTTTGTCAGAGAACTTATACCGCCAATGCGCAGCACTGTATCATGCCTATTCTTTGAGTTATATTATAATTAAGCACTTCCTAAAAATTGTCCAATCAAATATAAACTGTCGAATGACCTTAAGGTTTCAAACTGACGATATAAGTGGGCAGTTGAACTCTGCAGCTAAATAGAGACGCGAGTATTAATCCTTCTATATAAAAAGAATCCTTGTAAGGTCTCGGTTCAAGTTAACGATTATTACAATCAGTTAAAACAAGTTTGTTAAGGAAGTTTTCTAGCCTCAAGGAATGCAGGCGTGCTTGCGAGAATCCTAGCCCTTTCCTCTAACGACAGTGGCAAAGGGGGGGAGGGGCCGGGTTTCTTGAAGAGGGGGGGGGGAGGTAATGAGATCACTGGGGTAACTAATTGCTAGGGCTCAGGGAAGGAAGGAGAGCGATTAGATGCGAAATTATGCCTTGGACAACAGTTCCTATTTTAGGGAAAAGAGCGTTGCTAGGACTCTCACTGGAGGCGAAAATTAATTGGAAATTTTCACAAAATAAAAGTATAATATAACCACTTTTAATATAATCGTATGCCTTAATTTTATCTCTATTATTATTATTAGCACCGCGTCTTACTACCCGTTCGGGTTATACGCACTTACTCTAATGTGTAATGGTAGGGTGATTGTGAGATGAAATGAAGGACCTACAGTTTAACGTGGAATCCGAACCACGGTGGAGACAATTTTATCTCTAGTTTATGATAAATTTAAGAACCAGGCCTCCCGAATTTGTGGGCACGCGGACTAAATTGTCAAGCTCACCTAGTCTGTTTTTGCCTGTGATGGAGGTGGTAGTGGGTTTGAATACCGGTTGGGTGCGTCAAGGTTTTCTTCCGCCATTATTTTTATCTTCCCCCTCCCCTTCCCCGCACTTCATTTCCTCTAAGTTATACCTTCCTCCTCAACCCTCAACCCTCCATTAGTGAAGTTAAAATATGTACAAAGCCCAAGCGGGTAATAAGACGTGGGGAAGAACTAGGCCTACAAGTATCACATATTATGTAATCCAAAAATGTACATTATCGGAATATAGTTCATGTAAGTAAATTTATAACTAAGATAATATATATATATATATAATTTTTAATTGTAAATTGTTTGTGAGATCATAAAAAACTTATTTTATTATTATTTGTAGACTACTATTTTGTTTATCATCAAGAATTTATATTTTTTTCTCATTTTTTGTATCACCGCGTCTTACGACTGTTCATGTTATAAGCATGATAATTACTCTAATTGTATAGGAAGGAGGAAGGAAGTATTGTAGAGGTAATCTACCACATTTGTGTGGAAGGAGAGTGGGAAACCATTTAGAGAAAAAAAAAACATTCAGTAGATCCGACTGTGATTCGAACCCCTATCTCAACGTAATCAACAGGCCAATCTATCAAGTATGTTAATGTCTTAATCCACGGTCTAGAGGTAGTGAAATTTAGAAGAAGAAAAAAGTATACCCACATTGTAGTTGAAAGGGTGTTGGCAGTCTCAAGTAAAATATCACGTGTACAAAAATCACATTCAATCCATCCAGCCAATATTAAAACCTCAACTTTCCCATTAACGGAAATATTGTATATCAGCAGCTTCCAAATTTGTTTAATGAGTACCACCCCAACAATTTCCGTAATTAGGAGTACCACCAAGATTAATGATAAACATTCACTATTTAGGTATATTTTTAATAGTGACCAGAGATATAATAACACAGACTGCGCGTGTCTGGAGGGGTGGTAACACGGGGCGTACCGCCGGAAATAGCTGTACGTACCACTGATGGTACGCGTACCACAGCTTGGTAACCACCATATATTTATAAGCCTGACGCTTTATATCACGTGACCCCCAATGCAGGTATAAAAGGGGTGCACTCGAATTTCGGAAAAAAAAATTGTCAGACGGTGCTCATGAATTTCGGAACAATCTGTAATCCCATTCAACCCCTAAATTAAACTAAAATAACCTAACCTAACCTAAATTTTCTACTTTGAACAGATTCATTATAAATTAGTTGTTCCACGATTCGTGTACATCGATAAAAGCTTGGTTGGATTAATTGTTTTAAATAATTGTGTTTGCGACCCAAATATATTCTTCGAAGTTAACAAAACTTATTAAGGCAATTAAACTCTAGAGTAAGCGTGTCACGTTTGGCAGGATTAATAAGAACTATTGTTGATAAATCTCAAATATCTTATGAAATTTAGATTCTTAGTAGAAATATAAAACTATACTCACTAATGGTGTTGTTGGTTTGACTCAGATGTTGATTTATTATTTCATACCTTACTGGCTCAATCCAATTTATTGTTTATTACTTTGAAAGCACAAATTTACTTAAAAACATTTTATTTTTTATCATTTTCATTGGTAAGCATAAAGAGACGCTACGCCCTGAGTCAAAGTGCTCATAAAACTTGACATGGTGAGTAACAATGTTTTCCATTGTTGTAATAACTACCTAAGAGGGCTAAAACAAAAGACGCGTAGTAAATATTATTAGGAGTTTAAAATTGAGTTCGAACAAACGCCTTGCGATAGTTGACATAACCAACCTCACGTCAAGAAATATTCTAAACCTTAAATAATATAAACTTTACCTCAAATATAAAAGAATATCTTATATTAATATTAAATATAAACCTTAGGATGAGTTATAAAATATATTTAAATTAAAAATGCATTATTACTATCGTTATTAAAAAAATACCAATGCAGAATAAAAATCTTTAATTTAAACAATTACTGTTAAAACTGGCCTTTTATTGAATTATATATTGAGCTAATGTGTCTTTAACACGAGGGATATTTAATGGCTTAGTCTATGGGATAGGGATGAGAAGGGCAGTTATAGAAAATGCACCCTCATCACTATTAATTAATTTGGGAAGCTCTCAGTAATGAATCCCATGTATAGGTTGATTTTGGTTGGAAGAACAGTATCTGGTGGTTACTAGATTTACTAAAACAATTTTAATATATTCATACATCAAGTCATGTGATCTTTAAAGTGTAATTTTGATATATATTATCAATAACTATAAAATAAAGTAAAAATATATGAGAATATTATCAATGTTGGGCTGGAAAAAAAGTTGGTATTTTTTACATTGTTCTTCCAACCAAAATGAGGGTATATGAAACCGGCTAATGATCAAGATATAAACCTAGACCTCCCCGTCACTGGCCATCCAAAATATTACAAGCCTAATTCCTTTGACGCATGTCCACCAGTTAAGGTTTAAATACATGTCAAGCCCTCCGCAAAATCTCTCCACACCTCCATAATATCCGCTCTATATGAATAAACAAATACACACACAGTTTACATATGTGACCTGCTTCAGTGACCACATGATCTAAGGCATCACTCTTGTGTTAGACTAGACTTCCGATGACAGCGAGATATGCGTTCGAATCCCAGTAGGGTGTAATAAGTGTTGTTGTTTGTTTTTTTTAAAGAGAGATTTTCCACTCTCCCTCAACGCAAATTCGGGTACACATTCTCTAAATTTAAACTTCCTAATCTCTAACGCATTAACGTAATTACTACATAGGCGTCTAACATGAAAAGTTAGTAAGATGAGTTTCTAAAAATAGATGTATATATATAATATATATATATAAGAATCTGCTAATTCAACATTGTCGGTTCGGAAATTTGGATAATTTGAACACCACCATAGTTACCAATGAAATTCCTATTTAAAATAATAGTAAAAAATTGTATTTATTTGAATTTTAGAAGAGAATATGTGGATAATTCTATGCCTATATAAATTGTTAATTTTTTCGAGCCTGTACTCATTTCAAACCAACTTGACGAAATTTATTTAATCACTAATGTCAGATAAATTTATAGTTAATGACTTATAGTAAAAGAGAAAGCGGGGAATTCTGCACCTACGGCGAGTGGGTTGCCTAGAACAGGGGATGTGTTTCATCGCTTGTGTGAGATAATGTAATCACATGACGCCCTGAGGGATACAAGTCTGCTATTTTCGTATGTTAATTTTGCAGTGTCTTTATATTTCGTGTTTAAATTTATCTTTTTTGTATTTAGGATATTTTGAGGTTATTGATTTATTGTGTACCAGCTGTTTAGATACTCATAAAAATGGTTAGTTCGAATTTTGGGATATTTCGAGTTTTTTAAAATTATCCTTTGAACTTAGAATCAAAAAAGATTCTACTGAATATAAATTGCGGTTTCATCCGCCCATGAACACTGAATTGCAATCTTCGTAATTGTTGTCGCCGAATCTGTAATAAGGTAACGTAGACATGCCTGTTTAGTAATTTGTTTGAAGTAGGTGCTCTACTTGTAACAAGCGCATGTGATTACCTTGTCATGTATAGTCACGTTTCAGACAAACAACCTTATCTCCGTATTGAAAGCTCACATATGATTTAAATTGGTGATATATTTTTTTGGTGTACTAACTCTCATCGTAGGGTCAGACTTTACTGGAAATTAAAAAAAGGTTTGTAGAATTTTCTTTTCAAAGAAATTATACGATATAAACCCGCTAAGCACTCTTTTCACAAAATTTTGTTAGCGTTTGTCGTAAGAATATATTAGCAACATATAAATAAACAAACCAGAAGTTATTGAATATTATCTATTTATCTTTGCACCACGTCTTACTACCCATCCAAACTATCCACATTTAACTACATTAATAATGTAATACAAGAAAAAGGAAGAATTGAGAGGAAATATACTCACATTTGCGTAGAGGTAGATTGGAAAATATTAAGGAAAAAACACCCTCAATACGCCCATCTGGGACTCGAAGGATGACCTCCCCATCTATGAACAACCCAGACTAGAGGAAATTGACGTAAAGCCCGCGTGCTCAACTTTATTTATTATTTATTAAGTCTTATTACCTGTTCTGGTTATACTAATTATGTTAAAAGAGTTGGCGATGAGGAAGGTTGAACTTAGAGGAAGTGTACCCGCATTTACGTGGAGGAAATTGGATAGCTATTTGGTAAAAAAAAAACCACCCTTAATACACCCGACCAGAATTCGAACCCTGATCTGCTCATTATCGGCATTCTAGTCTATAGTGGTAGTGACGCCTTAGACCATTCATACAAAGCAGTATTATTATTTTTATTATTAACATCGCGTCTTACTACCCGTTCGGGTTATACGCACTAACGCTAATGTGTAATGGTAGAGTGATTGTGAGATGAAATGGAGGACCTACAGTTTAACATGGGATCCGAACCACGGTTGAGACATGGCATTCCACACATTCACAAGTTGTGATTAATACTCGTCTTGTCGGAGGTGAGGGAAGGGTTTAGCAATCAGATAAAACTATACGGGGACCGAGGATTGAACCCTGGACCCAGTACTTAAGTCTGACACCTTACCCCTAGACCACCAGATCACCGATGCCAACGGAGCAAGTAACTGAGATTAGAACCTCGATATCCCTCATTAAAGGCAACCAAATCTATTGCGAGCCTGACGCCTTATGCACCGTAACCAATGGAAAATATAATAGTTAAGGTAGAAGTTCTTACGCCCCTAATAATTAATCAGCGCTGTTCTAGTCGTGAATGTTTCTCGTGGTTAATTAAAGTAAGTGATGGTCATGCATAGAACATGACCGGTCGATGTATCTGTGAATGAATGAGTGCTAATTTTATGAATGGGGAAACAACATAGTTAATTAGTCCCATTATTAGGTCGGATTTACTACAGCAGTATCCTTCAATGTGCCAGTTCATTTACACAAGTCATCATCATTTTTACTTTAGTTGCAACGTGTTTCTCTACACGTTCAAAGTAACCGCATTTGATTGCACTAATGGAGTACGGATGAAACAAGTATGTAAATGAAGCCTCATTCGCGTCTAGGTAGAAAGGAGAGTCATTTAGGTTAAGCCACCCCTCGTACATCCAGCCGGGATTCGAATCTTAAACTCTACATCATCAGCAAGTCAAATTAAATGTGCCTAACATTTAGCCCACGTGTCCACCGATTCGGGTGTGCTTGTGATAAATTAATTAACTATAGCTATTAATAATTTGTCACTATTAAGAAGTTAGTTCAATAATTTTTTTTATTAACGGTTCAAGAAAGAAAATACATGATTAACGAAAATCCCTCTGATGTGTGGTTTTTATTATTAACCTTAAGATGGAGTGGAAGGGAAATGCGTTAACCTCACTATTTTCGGAGTTTTTATATCAAAAAGAAAAATGTAATCTAAATGATGTTTTTTTTTTTATTTGAGATATTTAACTTTTGAACCCACTGATTATATGAGCACTGATTATGACACCATAATGTCTATGAGCGAGGGTGAAAGAACCTACCAATATTGCCGGGAAAGGTAGCCTATTTTAACTTATCTACCATGGCTCCTTTTCACACCACAATCGACATGAGGACCGAAGGCTTTACTTTCCCTCCGAAATATTTGAGCTACGGATTGTAATCGCTCAAGAAAAATCCGTTAACCCCGGTTGGGTTTGAACCCACGGACATCGGGGTCCTGAGGTGAGCACTTAATTCCAAAACCACAGAGGTCAATGTTTCATAAAAAAAAACTTCATGGTATCAGCCCGCAATCGAGCTAGACCAACCCGAACCACCGCCGTCTTCTAGCGAAGATAGTTACAGCTTCTGATGATATAGTGTGACATGTGGTCAGAACCACGAACCCTCTGGCCATTAGTATCAGTTTTCTAGACCAAGATACTTCTTTTAATTTAATATATCCTCATTTGTCTTCACGAGACTGAGATGACCCCGTTTAAGACCCATTATTTCACAGAAATATATCTGGAAGCGCTGGGGATCGAACCCGAGACTTCTGAGTCCATAGCCAGTAGTTTTCAAACATTGGTCCACAGGCCATCGGTGGTACAAAGTGGTGTGCCAGATGGTCCTCGCGTGCGACAACAGGATAATGAATGGTAAGACGCAACCTATTTGCTTTCTCAAATGGTTTATTATAGTTTGAGATTAAGTTTTCAAAAATTGTTATCAGTAATATAACCTCATGTGATCTGTATTATATTATCATGTAAATACTTCCCAGATATAAATTTTAAACAAAATTGTCATGTCAATTTTTTGAAAACTACCCAAGATTAAACTATTCTTTATATTGAGGGCTTCAATCAAAATGAAAACAATACCGTGAGGACAAGAGAATAATTGTTTTTGGGTCATGAGACACAAAAAAGTGTAAAGATTCATCATAATCTAGAGGTAAAATTGTTCGGATTATAATATTTTTCTTTATTTTATTATTACTTTTTATTATTATTATATTATATGTTCCTCCTCACGACAGGTTCATTACTTTTGTCTGTGAACTTATAGACCGACAAGGATTCCTGTCCTCTGCCTCCTCCTTCGGCTCCCAGAAATTTATTATTTCCTTCAAATCATCTAATATTTTAATCCTTCTTCTTCCTAAGATCCTCTTTCCCTCAACCTTTCCTTCTATGTCCTCGTGCAGAAGACAGTTCCTCCTAAAGATGTGTCCGATCCAATTTGTTTTGTACCGAAGAATCCCATTCAAAATGGTTCCCTTCTTCCCCATTATTCTTAGGACTTCTTCATTTGACATCCTGTTTGTCCACATGAGCGTCTTAAGTCTTCTCCAGCACCACATTTAGAAGCTCTCTGTGTAGTTTTTTTTTTTTCCATCTTCCTAATAGTCCAAGTTTCTGCTCCATACAGTGCGATGCGCCAAATGTATCATTTTATGAGTTTCTTCCTAGGTTCCAAACTGAATTTGCTTGTAGCAGTTACCTCTTCTTGTTAAAAGTTTCCTTGGTCATGGCGATCCTCGACCTTATTTCCTTGGGCTGTAAAAAGTAAAATAGATTTTTTTTTAATTACAAAATTGACAAGCTGTATTTACTAAGTTAATTTTTTATACTTTGTTCTACAATTATAGACCAATTTTCATAGGAAGAGCCAACATTCATAAACAATTTACCACAATATTATTGCTATTTTATTAATAAGATACCTATATACATGGTATGACTGAAGAGATTTAGTAACGTTTCTTATTGTCAGAGAGGGCTCTTACTATGATACTTAGACTATAAAATGTGTGACACAAAGTTATATAAATATTCTGTCTTTAAGGTAGGATTCGCTCGGTGCGTCTCGCGTCTTACGTATGTGACCAGTGACCGAACTGGTTTCCATAGTTTGTTATGTGATTATTTCCTTAGAGGCGACAGCGACCGGCGACCAGAGTGCGCGCGCAGCGTCTCTACATTGCGTCTGCGTCCAAACCATTCCCAGAACAGTGCGGGCGCATACGTATCACGTATCAAGTGTGTGTTTTAGTAAAGTTGTATTTAGTTTTGTGTTTTTTTGGGCTGGTTTTGAAAATGGTCCAAGATTTCTCCATATAAGAGGACGAAAATTTAATTGAATAAATAGCAATGCATCCTCCAATTTTTGACATATCTTCGCTAGTGTACCAAGACACCCCTTTAAAGGACAACACATGTAAAGATATCTCAGGAATAGTCGGTTAATAAAGTTAGTATTTTTTTTATCCACACTATTTCAAAATAACAAAATAGCACGGAACTTTAAATAAAACACAATTGAAAAACTCTGATAGCTGAGGAATGATATGTACTACACATAAACCAACCAATGAGACGCATCTAAGGAAACGTTTTATCCCGCGTCTGCGACTCACTACTCCACGTCTGTGGTCGCAGACGTGAGTCGCGCTGAGAAAATCTTACGTTTACTGCTTGATAAACACGTTCATTAGACAATTTCCTGCTTCTACAAGTGAGAGGTAGATAGTATATAAAGAAGGGTGATCCGTGTGTGCATTGGACGCTTATCAAGTGGTTTGCTATTGTGAAAAGTTTAAGAAACACTGGTCTAAAGACATAATTTAATTATTTTAAGCAAAACATTTTTGCTATAAAGACTGCAACAATACTTTCCTTAAATCACATTCCCTACATCCCCACCTTAATAAAACCTTCAATCTGATTACAAAGATATTCGCGTGTTAATAGCTACCGTATTAAAAATTGTGAACCCATTTACTTTCTGTTAAAGTTGACTAAGATATTGCGTGATGTAATGGAAGGTTTTCAAAGTAGGGCATTCAAGTGAACGCAACCGTCCAAATAGATCGTGCATGTAAAATAACATAAAAATAGATTAAAATATATTTTTAAGGGCCGTTCGCACGGATATGATATTCATTCTTCAATCGCCGGATGGCCAATCAGTTTGATCCTGGACCAGGAACATTTTGGGTTGCAACAAAGTTAAATACTGATAAAAATCTTCGTTCACCTGATAATAATTGATTTGATCTAATAAGCAAGTAAAACAAACATGTCAACACTGTAAAAAAAAGCCACTGTATTCGGAAAATTTTATTTTGAAATGACCAAAATTCATGCAAAATTTGTCTATGATGTATCAATGTATGCCTCTGGTAGCCCAGGCTATCTTATATTCATTTAGCCATTTAAATAAATTGTAATTTTGGCCCATTCTTTAAGATAAGTGCTATAACAATTTTTGTAGTGACATTGATAAATAAACACAATAATATGTTCTCAGTCTAAGCCATATCACAAATTGTATTTCTCTGCCTAACTATATATATTAATAAAACGAAACGTTTGTATTTCGTGAGCATTGCGTGATATCTACCGCACGCAGAGGTCTGAAATTTAAATATTAGTAGCCCCTGTGCACAAAAATGTGCACCTCAAAGCTAGAATTTTAAATTTTTCACTAGATGTTTATAGATTTACTAAGAACAGGATCCGAAGAAATTAAATGAAGAGATCTTTTCTTCTGTCTGTTTAAAGCAAAGAAAAGAGTTGACCAGGATAAACATGCAATGTATTGCGTGGTTACCTTGGACAACGATGGGTACTTATATTATTTACTAGCCCCCTTCCCCGTAAAAAAATATTGTAAAGAATCCTGTAAAACAAAGCTTCAAATCATACATCACGTCAATATAAAAACAAAACTTTTTTTTTACTTATTTTTTTGAAAATACAGTCCTACCATCACTGTATAGCCCCCTCCCTCTTTTTATCGTCCCTCCTATTTTCATCTCATTCCTCTTTACTCACCCCTACCCCCCGCCCCCTTCACCAACCCCACTTTCCCTTAAACAACTTTTTTTTTTCAACGACTATATAATATACTATCGACATTTTTATGAGGAATAAATTTAATTTTCAAAATAAAATATAGCTATGTTACTCGCTGAAATTACTTTATATTGATGAAAGAAATTTTTAATCGGTCGAGTAGTTTTTGAGTTTATCCATTACAAACAAAAAAAAATCTTTCCTCTTTATAATATTAGTACAGATTAAATGAAAGTTGACTTCTTTCCTAAAGCTGTTTTGGATCTCAACCACTCTCTATAATGCCGTTTTATAGTTGAAAAATTTCAACTCAAAACGTCATGAATGTCGTTATAGTCCTATAAAATACGTATTACTCTAAATAAACGCACAATTTACTTTTATTAATCACTTTAAATAAGGATGCAAAAACTAATTCTGTTTTTAAAACGTACAGGTTATGTTTTACATCAATATGAATGATCAATCAGTTGATGGAAGAGAATTGTCTGATTAGCTTGGTCAGATATTTATTTGACAGTCACGTCCTAATTGTCAACGTACCACTGAAAATGAGGTTTGAAATACTGATTGGATATAAACTTTCATTAATGTCATCTCCGTTCAAACCACTGATTATTGTTATCGCAACCGGCCCTAAGTTTCGGAGCTTAAGGCCGGATTTGGCAGTTTTGATAGTTTCACAGTATTTATCAATCATACATAGGCTACATACATACTGACATACATATAAATTAATATTGCACGTCTGAGCTAAATTACTCGCAGTTCAGCTTGTGGAAAGCTTAGCCAGTACTAATGTACCTTTGGAGACCCTCCGAATGTACTAATCGTACATTCTTTCCGTGGAGGCTCCTTCCGTGTCCCGATAAGATGATGGTGATAGTGAGTATGAGGTGTGGAACCAGTAGAAACACTTAAACCTAACTTAAGCCTAACTAACCACACCCTATGTAATTATATTGTTTTGGACCCCTATCATATATTCAAAAAGTCATGGATGAAGTGTATTTTTCTTTAAAAACCCGTATGTAAAGTTTCCTTTTGATAGTTCATCCGTTGAGAATCACGCGTTTTCAAAAGTTAATTCAATACACTACTTTTTAAGACTTTCTTTCTTTAAAAAATTTCTTCGTTCTATTTGAAAATCAGGTGACGTGCTGGCTGCTTTTAACCCAAATGAAGCTTGCCTTTACAACATCAGGTTGCCAGTTTTCCTATTAGTTAGTTTTTAAACACTGGTGACAAGGGTCAAAGAAGCCAGGGGTAAGTCATATATTAGCAGCTTGTGCGTATAAATCCACACATAAAAGTAACAATCTGTACAGAAAATATAAATATGAACTTTACAAGCTCTGATTCACCACTTCAGTACGTAAATGGACAAAAACTGTATCATTATAATGTTAATTTTATAATAATGAACATGAAATAAACAAAGTAAATCGTGTACAATGTTAAAATCTAACTAGTTTAAAAAATAAACCAACAATTTGTCCCACAGTGAGAAACACGTAAAATCAGATCCTCATAGCCGTGTGATAACAAGTGCGTAGTAAGGCATGCACGCGTCGTCATCATTATAAAATCGGTATCACTACAAGTGGTACCCAATCGTGGGGTAAATATCACTATACCTGATGAATGTTGGTGTAATTCTCCTTTCGGAAAATTACTCAAGGTACCAACCAGGAATCGAACCCGAGATCCCTAGCCTCGTAGCCAGGTGCACTAACTACAATACCACGGGCCGGTTATATACGTACGTACAGACATACATACATTCATACATACATACCTGACCAGGCCGTTCCCTTACGGGGTAGGCAAGAAACTGTGGATATAGCTAAATAAAAAACCCGTACTTAAATCATCCTAACTAACTTTCTCCACACTTCCTTATCCTTACATACAAGTTAAAATATTAAGACCAACTGATAGATTATTGAAAATATGTTGTTTTTTGTTAACTGTGATAACAAAAATTGCTTTGGTGGCCACATGGTTTGTAGCTAGTTTTCCCTGATAAGTTTTTCTCTATCTCTCTCTGTCTCCATACAAATGCGCGTAAACTTCCTCTAGATTCAAATTTGCCCATCCCTAACACATTATAGTCCTTTGTAGTCCCTAAAATACAATCCGGTCGCCATGGGGCTTAGAAATGTCATCAATGTACCTTATATATTTGACAAAATGATGACTAGTTCATATCAAGATTTGTTTTCGCTCATTTATAGATCATGGTCTAGTGTGAGATAGCTTTTACATGGTAAGATGTTTTCAAGTTGTTGTTTTTTGCACCACGTTGTACTACTCGTTTTGGTTGTACGTGTGTGTACTATTTACAAAAATTGTTTTAGAGAATAAGAAGGTTATATTTAGAGGAAGTGTACCCGCAATTTCATGTAGGGAGAGTAGAAAACTATTTTGAGGAAAACCACCTTCAGTACACCTAACCGAGATTCGAAACTCGATCTCACCGTCATTGGCAGTCTAGTCTACTGCGAGACCAAGACATTATACCATGCGACCACCGAAGGGATGGTAAGGTATTAAATTGGCAGACGTTTCCTTACAATTTTAGAGGTTATACAAATTGAGTTTCCATTTCAAACTTCAAATCAGTTAAGTGACGCATCTAGATGCTTGATGAGAATCACATCCATGATCAATTTCTTGACGGCACATCTAGGTACTTATCCGACATGTTTATGTATGTTTATTAACATCTGTAAGACTTCGAGGCTTAAAATTTTGCCACATCGGCGCTTGATGGGTTTTCACTGGCTCTATCAAGAGCTAAACATCGTGAATGTAGGACGTGTCACCACACAACATCATCATCATCATCGTCAGGTGTAGTTCTGCCTCTTGGAAGGTCAAGCTATGAAACTCCTCCAAGTCTATCTATTCTGAGACAGTCTCTTGAAGTGTTTTCGTATCTTCCTCCAAACATGTTTGACTCCAGAATCTGGTATCTACTTCTTTCTCTTCTCTTCACGTTGGTAAATCCTTCGATTACACTCATCAGCAGGCAATCCTTTCTCAACCAATATCATAACATATTTAATTTTCTTTCTTTGATTTTTTTCTATCATTAATTTTTTTTTTCAATTATTTTTCTCAATTCTCAGTTCTTCCACATTTATAATTTTTTCCACCCAGTTTACTCCTTCTATTCCCCTTCAAATACACATTTCCGTCGCTTCTAATATTCTCTTAAGTACCATTTAAATGACAGCTACCTTATCTTGGCTTCAACCAATGATTTTATAATGGTTTTCCTGAAAACTCCAACGGGAAAATAAGAGTCACTTTATCCTATGACGAAACTATCGAGAGGACAAACTGGAGTACTTAAAAGTACCCATAATACCTTCGTCAGCCACTTGAAGTGTCCCTTCTCGGGCAATTCCCGGCTTTATTTGCATAGCGTGGAAGTGCGTAGGGCAACCAGAAGAATGCGCCACGGACCCTGAACACAGATAATACATTAGCGAGAAGTGGGCGGCCAACTGGACACCTATGTAGTACATAAATGATAGAGACGACCCGCGTGCGAGAGAGAATAGAGCTAGGAAAGGATTCTTGGAAATCAGGTCTCGCCCTATGAAAATATACCAGGGTAAGGGGAAGAGGGGGAGTATAGAGAGAAAAGCAAACAGGACCACCTGTCGATAAACGGAACGAGTACTCATCATCACAACACTAACATATTTGTTAAATATAAAGCCTGATTCACACTATCACTGGAAATTGAGAGCATAACTTTCTCTATTGAAATGTATGTTGACCCATCACGTTTTGCAACCCAAAATTAAAACACCTGATTATCATTCATTATATTTGAATATTCTTGTAACCAAACAGAAATCCTATTTTAAACTTTTGTCCCTATGGATGTTTTCTTATTTGGTGTTTGTTGTGTGTGTGTGGTGTGCGCGCGCGCGCGCGTGCATGTCCGTTGTGAGTGGAACAAATCAACACAAAACGAGAACGACACAAACGCAATATTTACCTTCTTTTTATTTTTTTATTTTATGAGAACAAATATAATTGTATATTTGGGAGTTGGCTACAATTTGCTACTTTCAACGTTGAATCAATATCCGAGTCAACAAAGATAATAATGATAAAATATATATTTCCTCCCATTCCCTTTTAAACAGCTTTGTTTTGATTTTGTTCTCTTCGATAAAATAGTGAAAAATGTAATGTTTCTTTTTAATGAGTTCTGCTACAACTAAATTTTATTTTTTTGTTAATTTCTCAAAAAGTATTTTTGTGAAAATTGGTTTTTGAACTCATATAATTAGTTTAAAATTATGTTCAGGTGCTCTAAATTTTCTCTCCAGGAAGAATAGGGGTGCCACACTCTCGAAAGATGATTCTAATCCACTCCCCCCCCCCCCCAATTTGGAAAACCCCCATGAGCGTCCTTGGAGCTCCCTACGTGACCATATTTCATTTATGCTCTTGTTTTTAGCGAACTTTTGGACCCATAGTTATTATTCGATTTTAGATTATAAGAGACATGATTTCAATGTTCGATTTTTTTTTTCAAGAGCCTGCAACGTTCGATGAACATAAATACATTCACGTTATGCCTTTGTGGTATGGGTTTCCCATACTTGATGTGGGTATAAATTGGGCATAGGCCTAGGTCAAGATCATGCCAATTAACATTTTATCTTTTAGTTTTTTTAACATCGCATCTTATTACCCGTCAAGACTATAGTATTTTTCTAATCGCCGTAATGAAAAAATAGTAAGAAAAATGGAACTAAAAATAAACTTACCCCCTATTGAGAACCTGTAAAGTGAGAAAACATTTAGGAAAAAACACCTTCAGTATACCCGACCGGGATTCTAACATCAAATCCACCTTAAATCCCCCTTACCCCTGCCCCTATTATCGGCAAAATAAATCAAATGGACATGAAATTATAGAAGTTTGATTATGCATGTAGGCCTAATTAGTTATTGACTTATTAATAGGGCCATACCTATTTCATAGTAACAATGCAAATATAGGCAGTATAAGATTATTTTATCGCAAAAGTACAAGATAAATTTGATAGAGTATTACATACAACAGATATAATAGAAACGGTTAAGTGGAAAGTACAAAAAAAAAACATCAAAAATAATATTTTAAATTATGTTTTAAAGCCACGGCAACAGCTAATATAAACTAAATTCAACAGCACAATTATGAATAACATTTGAAATTATTATATCGTGTGAGCTTTTAATTTTTTAATTTCTTATAGGCCTAGTTTTCTTTTAGTTTTTAATTCAACTAGATAAATAGTATATGTATATAAACTTTTACATAGGTTAGGACAGATTTAGTTGACTTTAATATTGTAAAATCAAATTTAACCGAAAGAATAGTTTTGAAAGCAAGATAACTAATCATACAATGGATAAAATCTAACATCTTGAAATACAGCAGGGATGAAGTATCTAAGCGCATAGCCGTAAAGAAAATCAATGTTGGTTAAAGTTATAACGAACCGTGAAGATGTAAAGTCAGTTTTAGTAAATCGAATTAAAAGTGGAAGTTTTCGCTACAACAACTCGTCTTGTTTGCACTTTCGATTCTCTAATTATAAGCAAAGTACAACTAGATTTGTATTTTCCGTCATCTTTATTAAGAGGTTTGGGGGTCTTAAAACTAAAGGAAAATCTTAACGAAGACACTATACGATTGGGAATTTAATAAACGTGGATGTTTTAAAAGGAGACATTGGAGTGGAGTTATTGAAGTTATTTTTAATGAAATGTTATGAAAGAAAAATCGCCAAGATCACATTAAAATTTACTCAGATAGTAGTGGGTTTTTTTTTTACGGACATCGATAGCGGGGAAATAAGGGAGGGGGGGTCAAGTCACCCTCCCTACACAATATTGTATTTAATTGGTGCACACTTAGTGCCGTCAGAGAAACGAATTAAGTGTTTTACTCGTGACAATTAAAATAAAGTTTTGAAGCAATGAATAAATGAGTATGGTACCTTATTTATATTACTTATATAAACATGTCCGTTATAACATTCATGTTATTTAGTTAGTATAAAACTATTTTTTTATTTTTTTATTGAAAGTGATACTTTCTGTCTTCCCTTCCTTCATGAACAATATAATATTTATAGCAACGACACTTGTGGTGATTTTGCTATTATTCCACTTACTTAGCCGAGCTATTATAGTCCATATAAATAATTTGATATGTCCATTTACGGTAGTTGAAATCACGAGAAAACGGTTGGACCCATTTTGACAAACGACCACTCAATTTAAAGGCTGGGGGTCCATTATTTCGGAAATATATATAGTAGATTCCAAAACTTTTTTTCCTAGAGAATGTTTATCTTTCCCAATGTAGATAAAATAAATATAAGGTAGTGCCTGATGGGAAAAAAAAATCATCTGATTGGCTGAGCTTTGTGACGTCACTCAGTACACAATTCAGAGCGTTATATAGGCCTACACAAATCTATACGCTAGACAAACTAAGTTTTTTAATATCAGGTAACATTTTAGAACTTTAAATGATAAATAAACATTTAAAAACCACACCAGTGTCAAACTAGTGTCATCACTTTATTTATTTAAAAAATATATATATATATGTATTGTCATTTTAGTATTAAAATATTACTGCTTTGTACTGGGTGACGTAAGAAATGACATCATCAAATTCCTCATATGGAGCTATCCTTCTATTTTTTTAAATTGATATTTCCTACTTATCTGTACAATATTCTTTGTTTTCATCACCATTGAAACCCTGTTGTTTATGATTGTATAGCAGTAAATAATCAAACTTCTCTTTCATTAAAAATAATAACTCAAATTCATTCCTCAGTCTTATGGTACAACAAATAGATAGATATCTAGGGAGAAGAGTCGTTTTAAAGTTATCATTGTGTTGAGAACTAAACATTGAAAGCTCAAAAATTATGGTAAGTCATTGGCGAGTAAACCTTTAACTAGAAAGTAGAGGGAGGCCTCATTCTATAGAAATTTTACCGATTTAAAGTTTTGAATGCGTTCTAGCGAGATAATTTGCAGCCATCACTGCAACGATCCACTAGTATATTTGATATGGCTAATCTTTTGATAGTAAGTGGTAGTTTTACGAAAATATGGTCTGGAAAAAATTAATATTTTTAGTGAATATGGGAAAATCAAAACAGAGAGAACATTAAATACTATTTTCTTCTCAAATCATCAATAATAAAACAAATCTCCCATTTTAACAGTACATATTTATAATGTTGTTTACACAATTCTCTCAGCAACGTAAAAATAAAGTTTTCAATGCCAACTCAAGTTATGTCTCACACATCAACATGATTATACAAAATAACAGAAATATGTATTTTAACTATTTTTCTATCATGTAGGCTTATATTAATAAAATAATTTGTAATTTTATTTGTATATATTTATCTTTCACACGACACCTTTACCCCCTCTCCCCACACAAACATTGGTGTGTGTTTTTGATAAGAGAATTTAACGTACACTTAAGGGCTTGATCCCAATCTGGTGCATTGAGATTGGTTTTTCCCTAAATGATTTTCCACTCTCCCTCTACGTAAATCCTGATACAATTTATCTATATTAAAACTTCTTAATCCTCAACATATTTGTGTAATTAGTATATAGGCGTACAACCCGAATAGGTAGAAAGGTGCGTGGAGCTCAAAAAACAATATTTTATTATTATTAGTCACGTTTAATTTGGTATATATTTAATATTTTAGTATAAACCCCCTTGACTAACACATATACCGTTCCTAGCCACCACCCCTACATGTATAGTTATATAAAAAAAAACATCATCGATATGTTGCGTCAACATTCTAGTGGATCATCTCTCGTCCACCTCCACCCCCTCTCCCCCAGGAGAATTGTATTTCTAAGTAGTTGGCTAACGCGCTAGTCGTGTTGAGCTCGACTGCTGAGGACGGGGAGATCGAGGTTCGAATCTCAGTCGGGTGAACTGGGGGTGGTTTTTCCTAAATGGTTTTCCACTCTCCCTCCACGCAAATGCGGGTTAACTTCCTCTAATTCAACCTTCCCAATTCATAATCCATTAGCGTGATTAGTACTTAAAGCGTATAACCCGAGCGGGTAGTAAGACGCGGTGCTAAATAAATAAATGTTGGCTATTTCTAAGCGTTGGGTAAGTGACCCACGTTCGTTCTTAGGTAAGTAGCCTCTACCTACACTTGTGTATGTGGTATCGTCCCAAACACCCTTACCCGCCTCCGCCATACCTTCCCACCATAAACAAATTAATGATAATCTTTTACAATCTATTTAATTTAAATCGCGTATTATATTAATTTGATAATGTTAAAAGTTATTAAATCGCTCACAACAATTGTGACGTACTATATTTTATTAGACTTAAATATTAAGTTTTCTTGAAAAATAGAGGTTTGTTCAGGATTTATAATGATAAGCATAATACCTACATTGAATTCATATTTTTTTAGAGAGTATAGTTTTGTAACGAGGGAAATAGTTCTGCAATCCCCCGCTAAGCGCTCATAATCAAGCATCAAAGTCTGTACGGAGAAAAACTAGTATATTAAACTTTATTGTTTATGTTATCTGTAAACTAACCGTAATTAATCGTTTGTGTATGGAATTAATGTTTCCGATAAAAATGTGTGCAAGAAGTATGAACAATAAAAATACGTTCTTATTTAAAATTACTGTTAAAACAGTTTCCATTGAAAACCACGATTCTGATATTGTTACTGTCGTGAACAAATTTCATTCCACACAATTTGCATTTACTTTTGGCTTTGAAGAAAAATTTGAATTTTCCATTCTTGGTAACATAAATTATAAGATGTAATTTTGTTATCCTTTACTAAATATTATGTATTGTTATAAATACATATATTAAAAACTTGTCTAATTAACTATAAATTATAGTTCCACAACTAAAACAAAAAAACTTCTGGTGCGTTATAAAGCTCCGAAATAAAGTGATCAAAGGTAACCTAGATTATAGGTACACTTAAAAATGTATTCGCGGACACCTAGGTTCTGTTCATTCAAATCTTTAGACGATAATAGGCCTGGACCTGGTACCTACGACATCGATGGGCCATCACAAATTATTCCGGAAATATCTGCCCCATTTCTCAGCTTTGATGAAAGACTAAAACCACGTAAAGATATATGTCCAGTTCCAGCACCAAACAAATATAATTTCCAGCATTACGTTCATCATAGGATCAAAGGGGGAGTGTTCTCAAGCTTCACTGAGCCAAGGTTTAAAAAGGAAATAATTCAAGGCCACAATTCAACACCACCGCGCAATCTTTGGGATGATCTAAGGATAAAACGACCAAAAGAACGTGTCTTTGATGTATGTCCAGGAAGGCTAATGGTAGGTAGAATACCTTTAAATCTTCACAGTCATGGAGTTTCTGTCCCAACTGAATGCAATAATAAAGGTTATATAGAAGTAAATCTTAACCACTGGGTTCCTATATTTCCTAAAGAGAGTGACAATACCTTAGGCCCTGCCTTCTACACTCCCAATATTGAAGCAGTGGCACCCAGCAGACACAAGGACTTCCTTTCACAACCGCATCTCGAGAGGTCTTCAAGGTTAGCGATGGGCCCGGACCCGGTAAATACGATTGGTGGAACAGAGACCTCAAAACTATCACATGGGCGGAAAATGCGTGTCTGAAGATTTCCACCGATTTAGGGCAGACGTTCGGTTGACTGGAAAGGATACGCCTGGACCAGCATCATACAAAACTCCAAAAGGTGACTTTGACAAAAGTCTTAAAAATGAAAGTAATAGGAATCTTAGATATCAAATAGGATTTTCGTCAAGTGCTCCTAGGACCTCTTCATTCGCTGTTCATGACCAAACCCCAGCTCCAAATAAGTATAGTATCCAACCATTTTCCTCAAATAAACTTTCCTCTGAGGAGGTGCCATTTATGTCCACAGCACCCAGATCATTCATGGGTACGCCTAGTGGTTCTCCAGGACCAGCCGAATACAACCCCAATGATATAATTTCTAAGAACTTGGTGAAATACCCTTGGACTACTAGACCATTTAACTCAACATCTCGACGAGAATTTTATTCTACTATTAAAGATGCAGACACTCCGGGACCAGCGTTCTACGATGTTGTGGCAGATGAGAAAAATATGGAAGATCGGAATGCTGTGTTTTCGTCTAAGGTGGATAGATTTCCCAAAGTATTCAAAGACCAGCAGATTGCGCCACTTATAACCCACATAAAGGTATTCAAATGGTATACGGTAAGTGTGAACATCATAAAGATCCAGGCGAAAAGTTTGCAGTTGCGCCATTTTGTTCGTCAACGCGCCGTTTTGGTAAAATCAGAGATGCAATGGTAAAGATAGTGGAACCAGAAAATCCATCACCTGACAAATATAATCTCTCGGATTACCGACCTTACACAAATAGATTTGCTGGGAAGTTGTACAAGAAAGATTTCGTCAGTATATACAAAAGGAAAAATCTACCACCTACACCAAGATCAACCATTCCTGACTTTCCAGGGCCTGCTGACTATTGGATACACCATTCATTATCAGATACCTGTTATAAAGACTCATTCAATGTTACATTGACCAAAAGAAAATCAGATCTCCCCAAACCAGACTTGAAATGGAGTGAGAAGATGGATAAACAAAAAATAAAAAATCTTTTAAAACCTTTATCGTTAAATAAAGAATTTAATATCTGCCCTGAGCTTTCAACGCCACATAGTGGAAGATCTAGTATGGAAGAAAGTAAAAGTCAGCAAGAATACCTCCTAAGTACTGATACCGTAGAAGCTCCTAACCTACCATCCTGGGCCGATGACGATGACAAACGTACATTGAAACAAAAACCGAGTGAACAGTCTGAGACTTTATTCTTGTCTGATGAAGAACTTGAAACAAGTCACCCTAGTCAATTGTCTGTTGATAGAATGAAAGTATCCATAAGAACAAGTGACGATGCAGTTCCAAAGAAAGGCTTTTATCCGATGATATGCCATAGTCTTCCAGATCTAAGACGTGGGCACTCCCTAGTTTCAAGAATATGTCCATACGATAGCGATGACTTGTACAGTGAAAATTCAGACGAGTGCAATACGGACGAGTTGACTCCGAAACCCATATCGACCAGAAAACAACACCGTTACAAACAAGCAAAAGATGACCTTAGGGTTCCCAAAAAAATCTATTAAATCTCTTGAAATTAAAACTAAGGAAAAGCGAAAAGTAGACCATAACATTCAAATGGTTCCGTCTCCAAATTATTGGGAGGTGTACCCTAGTCGGTGTACGGCTCAAAGTCCACCGGTTCAGCCATTTGAATTTGGGATAGAGCAGGCTCCAAGAAACATGGTATTTTTCAACCCACCAAAAAGGGAAACCGTTTGTCAACATAATATTAACTCGCATAGACTAACCACTTAAAACATTAAGATAAAGTAATATTAATAAAATATGATAATTCTAAAAGGTATAATTACCCAACTAAATAAAATTATGTGAATATTTACCCATATTTAAATGTCAAATGTCTTTATTCTTGATCAAAGTTTGTGCTATATTAGTTTCTTTAAAATTAGAATAAACGTGTGATACACATACCTCATCACATCACTGTATCAGTTATTATAGCAAAGCTATTTATAGAAAAGTCACAAATTCAGATAAAAAGCTAATAAACGTCGATATTTAACTATAGCTACGGTACTAATTTAAACAACAGTTTTGATATGATAAGTTATTTAGTATCTCAAATAGTTTGGGGAAATACGGAGACTTCCACTTCTGTAAAGTACCCTAAAAGTCATTTTCATGGTAAAATGAAAATAGCAATTTTATTTATAAGCTTAGTCAACGCATAAATAAGAATTTTAATTGAAACTGTTTGGGCCTATTTTGAAAAAAAATTTTTTTGCTCTTTATTAAACTACTCTTAACTTTTGGGTTAAACAGACACACAGACATACGGTATTAAAAAATCAACATTTTAGGTTTCGGGGTGTCTATGAAACGTCTACGTCCATCAACATCTCAGGTTAATTTTTTTTTTTACGGTCGCAATACTTGAACTTTAGTGTTAGAAAAGTTCAATAATTTCATATCTCAAAGAATTACAGAGATACGATTTAAAAAAAAATAGAATTTATGCATCAGACCGGAACCCTTAAATCCATTTTAACGCAAAAGTTGAGAGTAGGTATTTTGTTTGTAATATTGATCAATGCATTGAAATTAAATTTAGTCAAAATTATTAGAGCTAATTTTAATCAAATTGATTTGTTCTTTTTTCAACCTTAGGAAAACTCCCCTTAATTTTAGGGTTAAATATCCAATTCTAAAAAGGTCTCAGGGTAACCCTATGAAAAGCCGAGATACCAAGTTTTAGCCCGATCGGTAAAATAGTTTGGGCTCTACTCTAAGGTCAGAAAAACGGACAGACAGACAAACTTAAATGCAAAAACTACTTTTTCGGATTCGGGGGCATGAAACGTCGAAATTCATCAGAATCTCGAGTCAGATTTGTTTAGGATCACAATACTTTCTCTGTATGTAAGCTAGCTATAAAATAAAAATGTATGGAGAAATATACTGTAAAGAAGTGATGAGAAATCTTAAAATCATATATGGTGGAATAGAGCAATGAGAAACTTTAATCTCGAGGTTTCCCTGGGAGTGATTTTTGAAAATACCTTCCTAACATATAAGACAACGGCTTACCTGAAGTTTCCTTAGCAACCGTGTGACAATCAGCAACCGTGGTGTAGTTCCTTTGAATTTCCGGTATTGAACGCCAATAGACAATTTTTCTATAAAATTATCGGTCGCTGCCTAGCGTTAATACACTAGGTGCAACAGTGACTTTTATAAAAATAAACAATAAAGAAAAATATGTTTGACCACAAAATACATGGGAATGATGTTTTGTGTGTGGGTTAGGGATCAATGTAATGAAGATGATTAATAAAAAATAAATATTTTGAAGATCTTTGTTGTTATTATTACCAAATGTGCAAAGATAAGTTTATTATAATAACCCCCTGTGGATATCCATCTAAAACATTGCTAAGTATTGGGTAAAACAAAATATTTAATTACCTGAAATATTAAAGTCAAAATTAGATGAAAGAATAAAGATGATTACTTGGATTCCTTTTGGGCTCACCAAAATTTAAATAAAGTATTTTAATATAATATATTCTTGAAATAAGATAGGTAAGTTAGTTATCAACAGCTGGTAGTACTAAATAATAAATAATAATAATAATAATAATAATAATAATAAAATATAAAGCCAGAAAAGTTTGTATTGTTGATTTCGAATAGCCCCCATTGCATTTACTTTGAAATGTGAATTATTTGTATGTCAGTTAAATTGAAAATAATCAATTTAGTAAAAAAATCTTGCAGTTCTGGGTCTCAAGGTAAAAAAAAAAAAGTTGGTACATTTCTTAGGTTTCTTGCAGTTCACACACATAAGTATTAGCTCAGATTGAACGTTGAGATTTTGTTGTCCTTTCCGGGTGTCATTGACTCTTGTAGATGACTTTTCGTCGTATTATTAATCTTAATTTCGACGCACCTACGTTTTTGATCTTGAGCTTACCACTTCACGTCAGAGTGTAATGGTCTTTCTTTAGAAATATTACCCATTAAACCCAGCGTGGCTCTTTCAAAATCCAAGCAAAACGCCAATCGAGGTTACAGTAGTTCATTAGACTCGAAAAATAATTAGTTCTGTTAATGTGGGTGAAAATTTGGAAATCATAATTAGAAAATAGAAGCTTCACATAAGGTAATTCAAAAATGGTTGTTGTAAGCTTCCTTTAGTACCCAACTAGCAAGCAATAGTTGTTTTTCAATGCCTTTCATTAGGAGATCTTTGGGGTTCCTGTTGACCTAAATAGATGTCAGTACTGACGGATTTCATGACATACAAAAACTGATCCAAAAACGCCGTTTAAATGCTTCCGTGGTGAACATTAAAAAAAAGTATTTGTTATGTAGATGATATAATTTTTTTAATGAAGGTATTGTCTTGGATTTTCGAAATCCTCAACAAGATAATTATTCCAAAGAAATGAAAATGCCCTTTATATAATAAGGAGGCCATGGTTACTAAAAGCGGCTTAGCTGTCTAACACAAAATATTATAATAAACGAACCAAATAAATATACAAATATTAGATCGATTAGAATTGTTACAGTTGCTATTATTTTCTATAAGTTAGTTGTGTGTAATATATAATCAGCTTTACTTTCACGTCAGCAAACTCCTCCTGTGGCACTTCTCACCACACATTATGAATGTACTGTATATATTGATCAGACTTTAACGATTTTATAATTTTACAGAGTTTGATGCAAATCTTTGCTATAAGCATGTGACGTAAAGGAGCAACTGTTTATGATTGTTTTAAACAAAAACTATTAGAAATCCTTCACGTATCTGGCATGCATTGAATTAGTATTATTTTACTATAATTATTTAAAATATAGTAATGTATGGGATGAATCATTGAAATAAATAACATATGAATTATAATAAAAGTATTAATTTAATATTTAAAAAAATGTTTTTGTATTAAGCCATGCTTTTAAGTAACAAAATGTTGATCAGATCTTATTCGAATTATATACTTTGTTTACTAAATTATATATATATATATTATATATAAAACTATTTAATCTTTTAAAAGTCAATATGCAACAAATTAACAAATTCGGAATTCCTATAAAATTAATCACTATAACATTATTGAACTATATAATACATTATTGCCCATAAATTTAATAAATTCGCATTGAATGTTTATTAATTAGCCTCTCATACACTACAATATCCGCAAATACCTAACAGTCCTGTATTGTATCTCTTTCAATATACTATCACAGTCCACCATTAAATAAGATTGTTAAATTATATTAATATAAGATCTCCATCTAGATCTCTGCTCAAAGATATCAGATATTTTATTTTGTTAACTTAAAAATAATTACATTGGAAGCTTAATATTAAAATTGTAAATTCTAAACCATTGTAAACTTAAATTATAGTAAAAACTGTGATTATAAAAAAAAAAGTGAGCGATAAGCTTGATTGAGTTTTGAGATTACTTCATCATTTACTAGACGTTTTACAAAAGTGATAATTTTGTATGATTTTTAAGTTGTAGGCCTAGTTAAATTTATATTTTCTTCTTCACTTTTAAATGTCATTAGATCTTTAACCAGTCTTTAATATTCAAATAAATTATTTAGAATGTCACCCTCAGGTGTCATCAGCTAGCTAATAAGACATCAGAATTTAGTGCAGTTTATTATTATTATTATTATTATTATTATTATTATTATTATTATTATTATTATTATTATTATTATTATTATTATTATTATTATTTTACCATTTAAAAAACCAAACAATGTATATAAAATTCCCTCTACTATATTGAGCTAAATTTGATTAAGAACTTATTTTTATTTCATAAGCAAGCAAATTTAAATGTTTCTACAATCATGAGCAATCAATTATTAATGGTGATATGTATACAACTTATGAGATCTTTTTTTTTTTCATATTAGTTATTTTCTCAACTCAACATATTATGTTAAACCATAAAATGAAAATGTATGACGTCTCATGATTTAAGCTTGTGGTCATACTAGCGCTACTAAGTTCAAAGTCTCATTGGAACTAAAGAGTAACAAAACCCATATATCTTAGATCTTGCTAGATTAGGCCTAAATTTTTCTAATACATTTTTAGAAAGTAGGGAACTTATCTCTGATAAAGCCTTCTGATTTACAAAGGTTATGTAATTTTCCTAAGAGGCTTTAAATAAATTATATATTTAAAAAAATTGAATATATTTTTTATGCTTGATAAATTACTTCATACAAGTGATTATATAATTATTTAGGTTTAACAGTGATAATTATTAAACTAAAAGTTTTGATTATATCCGTTTCCGTTTTAATAAACACGAAGTTGTTTTTAGTAATATCTGCGTTTTTCTAAACTTAAACTAATAGAATTTACCAAAATGTCAAAACGCAGAATTGAAGTGGTTGATCCTTACGTTAAGAGAAAGACGTAAGTTTATTACAATATAAAACTCTGATGATAGCTATCCTTATAACTTGTTATAAACGTGCTATAGAGTTAATTTTGTCAAGGACACACAAAGACCAGACACCTCTGTTTATTTGGGATATGTTTATCGTATATTCAAACTATATCCACAATTTTAATACAATACTCGAAGCTCTAATTGCTATTGTTACTTTACAAATCTTTTGCTTTGATTGATGGAGTCTAATAATTGCTTTAGTAACTGTTACCAAACAAGATTAAGTATGGCTTCCATATCTATTCTTGATAATTAATGTGGAACTTTAATGCTAGGTCTTCTTAGATCATGATTTTTATATTTATATTGTTTAACGTACATTGGTAATTTACTTTATTTCCCATCCAATCTCTGAAATCCCCACTGTACCAAAACATATTTATATAGGCCTACTTTATCTCTATTATGTTATCAAAATGTAAATTAATGCCATGTCTCCACCGTGGTTCGGATCCTACGTTAAGCTGTAGGTCCTCCATTTCATCTCACAATTATCCTACCATTACACATTATGGCCCGTCTACAACCAAACGCACCCGCTTGTCGGACTTGCAACTACGCAATAACGTAATTTTTTCTGTCTACAATAGCTTACGCAAACACAATCGTATGTCGGAACTGTCGGACCAGCTTGTCGGGAGGAGATGAACGTTGTCCATCTCTTGCGTTTATGTAGTTGCGTTGGCTTGCGTTCAGCCAATCAAAAAACAAATATGGATGGACTACTAAAATCAAATAATTTGAAGTTATTTCGTCTATGACAAAAACGATTGGAAATGTATAGTAATGAATACAGGATTTCCAATTAAAATGATGTGTGTTTAACCATTTAAATATTTTTTTTAAATTTATTTCTTATTTGAAAACATTAATATGAATTTGACTTTCATAGTCATCATTGATGTTTGTTCCTATTGGTTGAAATTACGTTTTACGACTTATCATTGTAGACAGTCTAT
This sequence comes from Timema cristinae, assembly GCA_039000515.1. Lineage (NCBI taxonomy): Eukaryota > Metazoa > Arthropoda > Insecta > Phasmatodea > Timematidae > Timema > Timema cristinae. The sequence goes on from JBCFYV010000012.1 coordinate 105,769,772, forward strand.
TTTGTATTTAATAAAAGCGTAATTACGAGTGCATTTGCGATTGCGTAGTTGCGAGTCCGACAAGCGGGTATGTTGGTTGTAGACGGGCCTTTAGCGTAAGTGTGTATAACCAGAATGGTTAGTAAGACGCGGGGCTAATAATAATAATGAATGTAAATTAGCCTTAAATCATCAAAGATTTGGGTAAGTAGGACTAGAATAGTTCAACATCAGTTTCAGCATTTGGAATTTTCATCTAAAACTTTGATACTAGGAACATGAATTAGGCCTACCGTAGTTAATTTCAAATATGGGTATGTTGACACCCATCGCCAAACTCATAAACAATTTGCTTTACCTAAATAGGTCTATCAATGTTCTACGATTATTTTTACAAACAAAATATATGGCAAATTGATTAGTAATGTAATGTTTGTTTTAGCACAATTCAACACATTGGGTTAACTTACATCAAGAAAAAACAGCATATCGGCAAGTCATATTCTCTCTTCAACAAAATGTTTCGTTATTTAAAGATGCAAAAACCATCCAAAACAATCTCATTTGTTTCTTTTTTCATTGCAAACACAACTGAAGTTCAAACAAATAACAGCTTATTGTTCTTTTATCTTGTTTAAAAAATCTTTAAAATCTAATTAGATAAAACTATGTAAACTAGACTATGTCACAACCTAAAAGTCGGAGTGAACCTCAAAATAATATTAAAATGGTGTAGCTTATGTTTTGGCGGCAAATAAGTAATTTTAGCAGAATTAATGTTTATTATAGTACTACCGATTTTACCTGGCAAACTTACTCTAGTCTTACATGAATAATAAAATTTAGATTAATATTGCTAAAAATAAATTAAAATTTGACTAATATTCATCATATGAACAATTTAATTTTTGGGGAAAACAGTGACTTCATACACCACAAACGATTAAGATTCACTCTTATAATGCAAACAACTATAAATCAAATCAAAAGATATGTGATTTGTGTCTGTTTTATTTTAATTGTACACTATAAATATTCAAAACTATCAAACTTTATAAAACCAGGTATTATTCGATATGCCAGCTTCATAAGTATCAGTATGTAATAATAATATTAATAATAGGGTATTAAAAGACATGGTGTTACCTAGCAAAACAAATAAAATAGCCTAATTTTTATATGAGTGTGAAGGTAAAGAACGTTAAAGCCTATGGTTACTTTTTAGAATTGGTTTTAATTTGGTTGGTAGGGCTACCTGGCAGTGTTATTAATTCCATAAGACACCAAAAAACTGTGAGCCACTAAAATATGTTGATTGGTTAACTAAATAATCAATAAATTAAAATGTATATTTTGTAAATTACTACTCTCTAAATTTATTATTCCATTTTGGTTGATTATTTTTTCATTACCTACTAAACACATTACTAAAGATTATTTTTATTCAATTAGGTCTATAATGATTAAATATTTTAATTCATTGATTAAATATAAATAGTCTTAGTGCGGTGTATGGTATCTAGTTAATTTCTGAAGGGTCGAGAAATAATTCCATGTATTCTTTCTCTGTAAGGCCTATTCTTGTAGTGTTGATTCTTAATAATAATGTATTTTAATAATGTAAAGTAACAAAGAAACAATCATAAATTCCAACCTGCAACATATTTAGAATTAAGATAGGGAATCTAGAAGGCCTTGCCACACGTTTTGATTTAGGACTTTCTTGCAATAAAAAAATCTCTGCAAAAGAGCATTAATAATCATATTAAATTCATTAAAACATTTGACCTACAAATGTATGATTAGCCCTTATTAGTTAATGTATTAGACTTCAATTACTAAGTAACTCACCTATATACATACCTATATATAGGGCTCAAATGCATGTAAGATGATTTTAAGACCCGCCTCGGTGGTGTAGTTGGCTAACGCGCTAGACGTGTTGAGCTCGACTGCTGAGGATGGGGAGATCGAGGTTCGAATCTCGGTCGGGTGAACTGGGGGTGGTTTTTCCTAAATGGTTTTCCACTCTCCCTCCACGCAAATGTGGGCTCACTTCATCTAATTTAATCTTCCCAATTACTAATCCATTAACTTAATTAGTACTTAAAGCGTATAACCCGAACGGGTAGTAAGACACGGTGCTAATATTATTATTATTTTAAGCCTTAGTTTTTTTTCCTATTTCTATACCACTCAACATTACGTTAATTTGTTACTATTCGAACAAAAAAACTAGACCTAATTTTTCTATACCAAAATCCAACTTACAAGAATCTCTGAGGGTGAATCTAAAACACTAATCATTTCCATACCTTATAGACCGCAAAGCAGTTAAATATGCAGAAAAAAACTCTGCTCTTTGAGAATTGTGAAGAGCTAGTTTAGTTTCAGTGTTTTATGATCCAGGGACACTAGAGGTGCTACTTATCTTACATTATGACAAATCACATTCTATTTGCAGAAATTATTCTTTATTTATGCATTATAGAGTGTTGTTATACCTTGATAACACCAACAGTTATCACATTGCAAAATGTGCCCTGTTACTAGAATGGCAGACCTCAGATTAATATTACCACTATATGTAATTTCCTAGTGTGCATGTGCATGTCTGCACGTGTGTGTGTCTTTTCACATCCTCCAAAAGCCTTTAAATGAGCTTAAAAGCAGAAACTTGGCATGCTTATAGTATAGACCATAGGACAACCTAATGAAATAGAATCTTTTTTATTCAATACTTTGATCTTAGAATTAAAACATATTTCACCTGAAACACTGTTGAAAATGAGTTAATTTTCCCTTCTAATTATTCATAACTATAAAACTTAACATGTGATTATTTTTTATTTATTTTTTAATCGACCTATATTTACATGTTTAAACCGTTCGCCTCAATTTAATCATAGACCTTGTTTTGAAATAACAAACACTTATTAAATAACAATGAGCTTCTTGCCATTTGCGACAAGTCTCAGCGCTCCGGTAGTCGGCCCGCTTAATACATTTCTCCCCATCCACATCATATGATTCACATACACTGTTCCTATCTTCCTCTAGTGCATCTAGAATTTTCCCTTCCTCGCTTAACACTTCACTCATCACTGTAAGTTTAATTGTGCAGTGTAGTGGCACAAGTGTAAATATTTGGCCATATCACTGCAATTATTTGTCAACAATTACATTTGCGATATGAGTTATGTAATGCTATAAAGTCTATTTTTATTTTTTTCAGCTATGATAATGATAAGGATCGGACGAAAGATAGGTATGTCCGTTTCAATAATTTGTATTAATAGCTAATAGTGTATAACTGGGAAAGAAAAATACCACAAAGGAAACCAATAAAGAGATAAAAGGAGCAGATATAGCAAGTGTGCAAGTGAGAGTAAAAGTTTGGAATCAAATAAAAGAGAAAAGTTGCAAGAAGGAAACTAAACTGACCTGAACACAGGCTGGAAACATTTAATGATGACGAGTATATTTAAGTTGAAACCATATCAATATGTATAGGCTAAATATTTGGTTACTGATCATAATCACATTTCGCTTATCCGGAAGAAAAGTGACACAAATCAAAAAACACTATTTTTTCAGGAAATCCAAATTAAACTTTCAAATATAACTGTTATATTTACAATGGTAACTATTAGGAATTTAAAATAAAATTAAAAAATCATACTTTTACAATCAAATAAGTATGTGTTACTAAAAAGTAAATAATCGTCATACACCTAACATTTCTACCCCAATTTTGATTTGTGTCACTTTTCTTGCAAAAAATATTTGACAACCAACAATACACCCTCACTTTTTTAAATATAAAGTTGAGCATTGGAAATGATCAAATTTTAAGGATCTCTCTTTCAAGATACAATGTTTACAAAGATTCATAAAATGGTAAGTAGTTATTTCTTAGGAATAGATTTTTTTTAAACAATGACAACAAACCTGTTTTCTTTTTTCTGTGATCCCAACTTTGTGATTGTAAGCTTTTTTTTCAACTGTGGCTTTCTTGTTGGATTTTCTGTGGTTCGATACCAACACACTATTTTACTGTTCATGTTTATAAGAAGTTTTGTATAACAATGTCCCTGGGAATTCCTTCATTATTTTGATAACTTTGATATAAAAAACTTTCACGGGTTCTCCATTTCAGTTTTTTTTTTTTTTAAAGGGTTGAACCGCAAATCAGCCGCCAACTGTTTTAAATCATAGATGTCTTCATGAAAATTTCATCAACTTTATATGGCTGGCCAGTTTTTTTTTAGCACTCCTTATTAGCCTGACATATTGATCGGGAAGGTATACTGGACTCGATCTTTTTGATAATTTAATCTTACGTTATATTACAGAATGGGCGCTCTATCCCCTTCATTCGGATTGTGCCCTTAAATTAAAAACTTGTGTGTTATGCTCTCTAAGTCTTCATATTTCAATACAGCATGCAAGTAAGCTGCAATAATAAATCAATTTTTCTGCTGTCCTGTACAGTTATCAAAATAAAATATTACATTTATCTTTTTCTGGTCTCTGGTTGTATTGTCTATCTTTTTATATTGTACTATCATGTCCAAGTATCGTAATATACAGGAACCAATTTCATTTACTCCCCTTTGAGCTTCACCCTCATGTCACACATAGCATTGAAACATCTTTTGTTTGAATGTTGCATACGGTTAAATTTAACACATTTATTTTTTAGACACATTAGGAGGAGGAAACATCTCTTGATGGGCATGGGAGAACGGCAATAAGTAAAAATATGTAAATGTTTTCATGAATATTGACATAACTGGCAAAATGATCCATACACAAGAAAAACTCAACTAACTTAATTCTAGAAGATGGCCACATCTCAAAATATTACCCTAATTAAAAATAATACTGCAGAAAAAATAGTCTTAGATTTTCAAGAAAAATAACACAATCCTAAATAGGTTATTGTTCTGCCAAACTTTAAATAACTCTGAAGCACTTACCAAAATATGACACGTTACCTGACAAGCGTGATCATTCCTGGTCAAACCTCAGAACACAAGTAACATGTGTCACTGATCTAGAATCAGTTGAAGTTATTCCCGCCAAAATAAAAGTGACACAAGTGTCATCTAACCATGCTTTTATGAATTAACAATACACTTTTCTTGGATAAAATATAGGTCTTTTACGATAATTTTAACAGCATAACTCAAAAATACAGAGTTTTGAGTTGTGTCACTTTTCTTCCGGACAAGCGATTTATTGTATAAGTGGCATTTAATTGTAAATGTACTTTAAAGAGGATTTTTTCATGGCCATTTTATTATTATTGTGTATATTAATTGTTTGAAACATAATTATATTTTTAGATGATTTTGTTTTGTATATTTATTTATTTCTTAATAGGTGTTCTGTCTTATGACAGATCAATTCCTTCTATCAATGAACCTAAGACTGCCATTCCGCCCTGTCCTCTGCCTCCTACTTCAACTCCCATCATTTTCATATATCCTTCAAATCATCAATATTTGAATCCTCTTTCTTTTAAAGCTCCTCTTTACCGCAACCTCACCTTCTATGATGTTGTGTAGAAGACAGTTCCTCCTAAGGAAATATGGATATACAGTCAACTCTCAATTCTACGACCCCGGGAATAGCGTCCCTCTCGAAGTAACAACCCTTTTTTGTGGAGCTGTGAAAAATGTGGGGGAAAAGGTTGAAAAGTTTAAGGAAATCGGCTGTAAAATGTGTTTGTTGCATTTATTTAGGTCGCTGCGTTGCAATTATCTTTGTGAGTGCTGTATTACTAGTATTTGGGGTGGGTCAGGTATAAAAATAGACACCACCTCATCAATGCCAGCCAATAGCACTTTACTCTGTCCACTCCCTCCCACAAGCAAGACAATGTTTCCCCGCACGCGACTGCCGCTACATCACGCACCAGGCTTGCTTTTGCCATTGTTATTTCGATTCTCGATTTGGTTACTACTTTGGTTTTATTTTGTGAACAATTTTTGACGACCCATGCTATTGTTTAACATTGTTATTTTGATTTGGTTACGTTTTTGGTTAGATTTTGTAAATGATTTTTGATGACCCACGCTATTTGTTGTCTAAAAATGCAATTTTTTCGTATGAAGGTCAGGGGTGGAAGAAAATCTGTTAAAATTCCAATAACGACCCCTTCCAGGGAACCGTAAAAGGTCGTAGAATCGAGAGTTGACTATATATATATATATATATATGGCCTAGTATTTTTTTAAACTCTAAGGCAGGTAATTGTGTGTTTTTAATACTTTGATCAAATTATTCAAACATCAACCACACCCACACACTTTAAAGCCCTTAATTGAACGTGGTATGTCATATAATGGTTGAAAATATAATTATTGGTCCAATCAAGCTGTAGAAGCAAAACAATTTCATAACTATGCTCAACATTTTCATTGTTTGATATAGTAGGCCGATTTCTTATTTTTAGCTTCTGTTTAGTGATTAAAAAAAAACATCAAAGGATTAAATGAATTTAAACTATTATATGTTTATAAAATGTACACTTTATTTTGCTATTATTGGTGCTTTCATTTATAATAGCATATTTATGTTTATTTATCTATTTACCTGTGATTGGTTGGCAATGTAGACATTCGAAGGAAGTTAAAATTGGTCCACCCTAAACTACAGAGTGTTACGGTGTACAAACTTAAATTACATTTGTACACAGCTATCTCTGTAGATTATGAATTGTAGCTTGGGCCTGGACACCTCTTTTTTATACAAAATGTCAACATTTTGGTTTTATAATGTAGGCTAATGGAATCCTCAAATTGTTAAGAATATTCAAGAAAATATCACATTCGAGATTTTAATATATATGTATATATATTTTTTTTAATTGGAATTTGATTTATAATTCTAATACCGCTTGTTTGTGGTCCATCCCAACGTAATGATAGGGGAAAACATACCAGACCCCAGACTATTATTCTAACACTTTGGATTTATTAATACTTTAATGAATGCACTTTAACTAAAAATGTTAATTTCTAAAAATTGAAAATTGACACCTTGACACGGGAATCAAACCTGGGACCTTTGGCTTAGTATGCCAATGCTCTAACCACTGAGCTATCTAGGAATCGTCCCGTGCCCAGGGTCATTCTTCATTCATATTTTAAGGCAGGGTCTATGATGGGTGTGTGAGATTCTGCCTTAAAATATAAGTGACCACGGGACAATTCCAGGATAGCTCACTGTTTAAGCATTGGCGTACTATGACAAAGGTCTCAGGTTCGATTCCCGTGTCCAGGTGTCATTTTTCAATTTTCAGAATATGATGTATAGATGGAGAATTCCTCTCTAAAAGTATAAATAATAGTTTCGGCTATTTGATTCGTAAAAAATGTTAATATATAGTTAATATTCCTATGTTATATTATTCTTTAATAGTCTTATTTCCTCCTATGTTCATACTTTTTTCCATGATTCTTATTCAAAATTTGGGATCCAAAGGTAAAATGAAGAGTTAGATTCCTAAAATAGTAGATTTGGCCAATCACTACTTTTATTTATCACTTATATATATAAATATATATATATATATATATAAAAGGTGTTCCTTATGTAGACTTTTGGAATTTCATATATCTTCCCCATCTTTGGTTAACATTTTGTTTCATATTTACATGTGTATTTTTTCCTACCATAAGGTGAGGATGTAGGCGAGAAAATTCCAGTGTTGCAGTTTTTATAACAAAACTCTTTTTGACCAAAATAAATAAAATATTACTCCAGTAGCAATGTTAATTTTAATTTTCTTCACGTGGTGATGATATCAACAGTCATTGAATATCTGCATTAGATGATAAACTTTTTAAATGAACAGAAACAATATTTTCATTCAATTCCAAGACATCCTTAACAGATTTTAACAACTGTTATATCACCGTGTATAAAAAATTAAACTAAATATTGCTACTGGAGCAATGTTTTATTTATTTTGGACAAAGAAATATTTTGCTATAAAAACTGCAAAATTGCTGGCCTTTTCTTGTGTACCCTTCAATCTCACCTTAATGTGTTTAGTGAATGTGTTTTCTCTCTTGAAGGGACAAAGAAGATCGAAAGCTGTCATCCGGGGTTCCTTTGACCAGTTATCCTAAACCTAATCTTCAAGTGAATCCTTTTACAGGATTACCATACACTCCGAGGTAGGTTTTAAGTTATCTTTGCATATCATGTTTACATGGGCTAAGTTTGGGGTTATGCATGAACTTGATCTTAAAGGGCTTGTTTCATCACACTGATAGTAGGCAACTTATACGAGGTGCGTCCACAAAGTAAGGTCCGATAAATTAATTTAAAAACAATTAGGGATAGAAATTTTCTATAAAGGTCTAAAAATATATGCATACCGCCTTTATTTTTTTTACACGGTCTCCATTGACTTTGAAACATTTTTTTATATATTGGCACCAACTTCTTTATAGCCCTTTCAAAAAAATTTGCGCCCATCGGCTTCTACAAAATACTGAGAGGACAGCAACTGCTTCATGTTCAAAAACAAGTGATAGTCACTTGGAGCTTGAAAAGTTTGAGCTGCAGTGTGTGCTCAATCAAGATAAGAATCCCTGATGTCAGCATGCCACGCCTTTTGTTTTGAATTGCATGCATCTGGGTCTTTTTAAGATTTCGCAATATCCTGCAGCATTAATGGTTCTTTTTTGTTTAAGAAAATCAACAAGCAAGACACCCATCTGGTCCCGAAAACAAAAGCCATTATTTTTTTGACGGAGCGCCCTTTTTGAATTTTGTTGCCTTTGGGGATGTTGAAAGACGCCACTGTATCCATTGTTGTTTTGTTTCAACATTCGTATACAAAATCTAAGTATCATCGCTGGTTACAATTTAAGAAAAATGTTCATCTCCTTCCTTTTCAAAACTCTGCAAAAACATTTGAGCGGACTCCGCTCCACGCATTTTTGTTTGGTCCTTCAGTCAACATTTTGGGGACCCAACTGGCACACTGTTTCCTTAGGCTAGCTTTTCTGTCATAATTTCGGGATGATGATTGACTGTGGTCCACATTGTTGGTTTTCTCACCGGCATTTATTTTGTTTGGTCCTTACTAACGGATGGACCAATAAATATTCTCATCTTACTTTCACTCAATGACATCAGGTCTGTAAACCTTACATATCCAACAATAAATTTTTGGAGTGTTAAGGTTTTCCGCTAACAAAAATCGTATGACAGTACGAAACCTCATATTTTGGCGTGATTATTTATGACAACAATCATTTTAAATCACTCTCACAGAAATCAGATGAGGATAAAACTGAAGTAAAGGTATCAACAGAAAGCTAATGAATCAATCTGTGCTACTGCTCATGTGTGACTCCGCCTACGAGTCTATTTGGTGGTCATATCTCAACAGACTTTACTTTGTAGACGCACTCGTATATAGGTAATACACCTTGAACCAGATCTCTCATTGTAATGTAGTAAAAGCAGTCCTCTATAGTTAAACAGGAAAATACAAACAAACCATTTACCATGGTTAAAATATTAGAAAATTTTAAAATAAGTATTTCAGTATTTAAAATTTATTTCACCAATCCCACGTTTGCTGTTTTCAAGGAAAGACATTAATAGAAACAAACTTTATTGTAATTTCTAGTTTGAGAGTAGTCATCTTTCCAATATCTTTACCAACAACCATAGAGTAATGGTGTGTGTAAGTCTTAGAATTTCTTCACTATCAAGATATATGCCACCTTATTACTTACTTCACCTGGTTTATTTGAAAACATCTTAAAATTTGCTTATGAATAACTCTAAAAAAAATTCTTTCACAGTCCTTCACTAAATCATGATTGAACAAAGCAAAAGTTTTTGAATAAGATGCATGTTTATTTGTTATTTCTTTACTTTATAGATTGTAGATTGTCTTACGTGTTGACAGCAGCTGTAGCTAATTAGGTAAAACCTGCTTCAATGTCTGCACTGTCTTAAGAATTCACGCTTGTAAAATATTGAACTGTTTATGACAGGAAAATTGTAGTTTGAATTCTGGTCGGGTGTATTAAGGGTGATTTTTCCTAAATGGCTTTTCTTTCTCTTCCTTTAGATTTAATTTTCCTCTCCCTAACACATTAGCATAATTAGTACAGTAGCCCCATGGCTTCTTTGGTGCTGACTGACAGCTCACAGCTTTGAAAAGTTTTACAGACCAAATTATGTATCCCTACGCCGAACCATATGATCTGCAAAAACATGTGTTTAGCAGCTGTCACTTCTGACGGTCAACATTTAGGTATATACCTAAATGTTGGCTGTCAGAAGTCAGCTGTGAGCTGTCAGTCAGCACCAAAGAAGCCATGGGCTACTTTTATGTGTATAACCTGAAGCTAGTAAGTCTTGTGGATGAATAAAATAAATTAATACTCATTGGAAAGAGACCCTCATGTGTTTCACTTGCGGAGGACCTGGCGGTCTAGGGGTAAGGTGTCAGACTTCTGTGCTGGCGGCCGGGGTTCAATCCTCGGTCCCGGCACAGATTTATTGATTTCCAAACCCTTCCCTCACCTCTGACGAGACATCTTGTGAATGTGGGGAATGCCAGGCCGCCACCGTGGTTCGGATTCCACGTTAAACTGTAGGTCCTTCATTTCATCTCACTATCACCCTACCATTACACATTAGCGTAAGTGCGTAAACCCAACGGGTAGTAAGACGCGGTGCTAATATTAATATTGTTTCACTTGCAGGTACCAGGAGTTTCTCCGCAAGCGCATCACACTACCTGTGTGGGAGTACCGCGCCCAGTTCATGAAGTTGTTGGAGGAGAACCAGTGCATTGTCCTGGTGGGAGAGACGGGTTCCGGCAAGACCACACAGATACCGCAGTGGTGAGAGTAGTTTGTCAGACATAATAGTCAGGGTCACCATGCCACGCACTTGGAAAACACAGGGAATTTTGGTAGTAAAAAAAATGGCAGCCCTGATAATACACAAGCTCACTACCTTGGACCAAATGAAATTGAAACCGTCTTTACTATTCCAAAAGATTGTCACCCTAGCTAAATGAGTGATTGTGTTGCTGTAGTTTTTTTCTTTTTTTTTTCTTTTCTTTTTTTCTTTTAGGTTTTCACATTTAACTTTGCTATTTCTATTAAATGTTATTAATAATTAACAACTCTGCTATGTCTTGTAGTAGGATTCTAACAAAGAGACCAATACCTTAGAGTAATGAAAGCTACTTATAAAGGCATTTTAATAAACTGAACCGGCTACAGGCTTGAAACATTTCATGATTACGATGAGTATAAATAAGTGTAAAAACCTGCTTCATTGTCCGCATGGTCTAAGGCATCACTCTCGTGTTAGACTTGACTGCCATTGACAGGAAAATCAGGGCTCAAATCTTGGTCGGGTGTCCTGAGGGTAGTTTTTACAAAATGATTTTCTGCCTCCACACACGTGGGTAAGCTTACTCTAAATTCAACCTTCCTCATCCCTAACTCATAAGTGTAATTAGTACATATGTGGACAACCTGAACTGCTAGTAGGACGTGGAGCATGTATTTAACTGTTGGTTTGTATGTCAGGTGTGTGGAGTACTCCCGTTGTAAGGGAAAGAAAGGTGTGGCTTGCACACAGCCGAGACGAGTAGCTGCCATGTCGGTAGCTCAGCGTGTGTCGGAAGAGATGGATGTCTGTCTTGGACAAGAAGTCGGTTATAGCATTCGATTCGAGGATTGTTCTTCTGCAAAGACGTTGCTCAAGTATGTTGATTTGTAGATTTTATAAAAATTGTGTCGTTTATAGAGATGCAATGTTAAGAGCTCTTAAAGTTTTTTTCATAATTTTAACAGAGTAAAATCTGTCTTGTTCAGTTTACTTAATTTTACTAGGGGTTTCTCAAACTCTCACCAGGATAGTGTGAAAATAATCAAATTTACTCTTTACTGGGTGTGTGAAACTTTGAAAACTTTTGATATTGCTTCAAATATTTGTCAACTTTGACATCATTTTGAAAGCACACTATCTTTTTTTTTTTTTCCAATTTTAAACTATTTTTTAAATATTCGATTTCCAATCCACTTTAGGAATATTTTATTTACACCATTCAATTCAGCTTTGCTTTCTTTTCGAAAAGTGGACTTAGTGCACTCCTGGAAACTACAGGTGTTTTTTTTAACTATATTGGTTAACCACTAAACAAAAATTTGTATTCACTATTTGTGTTAGAAATAAAATTTGATCATTCTCTAATCACAACATTGTTGTTTGTTCAGGTACATGACTGATGGTATGTTGCTGCGAGAAGGTATGTCTGACCCCATGTTGGAGAACTACCAGGTGATCTTGTTGGATGAGGCTCACGAGAGGACACTGGCCACCGACATCTTGATGGGCGTGCTCAAGGAGGTGGTGAAACAGCGTCCGGACCTCAAGCTAGTCATCATGTCCGCCACTCTGGATGCAGGAAAATTCCAGGTGTGTTAATTCTAATTCAATGACTATTTTGTTCAAGAAAAAGGGGGAGGGGGGGCAACACACCTACTTCAAGGTTCTACTGGTATAGTTGAGACATTTCCCTAAAAAAACTCCTTTGCTTGAGATCACGATGGAGCTATAATGACTCATTGACCTCTGCTGTTAGTAATGATAGTGTCATTTGAAGATGGAGGATGCTATGGGGTCATCACGACAAAACCTCCAGCCATTAATCTCATTTTTCTAGACTGGAACCTCTACCTATTTATTCAAGTAGCTTCTCATTGGTCCGCCCAAGGCTGAGTTTGACCCCGTTCCAGACCCACTGCTTTACATAAAAATTCTGGAAGTGCCCAGGATCGAACCCAATACCTCTATCTATAATCAGGAACTCTGTCCACTAGATCACAGAGGACTGATGTGCCCCGAAATTTCATAATTATGTCTATTGTTGTGAATTTTCAGCCCTACAGTTCTCTGGTGTGTGGGCTTCACCCTTTTATCCTCTTTTCAATGTTTAATTTAATGTATACATATTCAAATTTATTATAATATCCACAACAAATGTTGCTTTTTATGCTTCTAAATACTTTAAGAAATAGGTGGGTCTAGACTCTTAACACAAAGCCACAGTGGCTTTCAAAATGAAATGGTCAAACCTTTTGTAGCTGCCACTACTTCTTTCCACACATGGCTCTAGAATCTAGAGTCTTTTATTTGTAGTCTTGTGGTAATTTGAATAAACACTTGTATTAAATGTATTTATTCTCTCTTAAAAGTAGGTAAACGATAAATTGGCAGTCTTTACTAACAAAAGAAATGGACCTGCTCTAAGACGGAACACCTAATAATAATGATTATGAGGCTAAAACAAAACCAATAAATAGACTACCCACTTGGCTAATTGTTTCTATTTTGCGGTGTCCTAGCCATATTCATGTGATCATGATAAAAGCAATTTATAATAATTAAATTGAGCACGTGGATTTAACGTCACACTTATTTGGTTGGTTGATGATGAGGTAAGGAGTCAAATCCCGATCAAATTATTGGGGGGTGTTCTTAAACAGTTTTCCTCATTTTCCTCTAAACAAACAAAGCTACATTCTCTCTAAATTCTACATACCCTACAAGTAATTAAATGCAGAAAGCCTGGATTAGTATCGTATTGGCCCGAAAATAGGCCGCACCCCGAATTTTCGACAACTTTTAGATGAAAAACAATATTCCCAATTGAATATGATCAGTGTATGAAATCATTTGAAAATAGAAATTGTTTAATGGTAGGTGCTTACACTTAAAATTAGGTTACTTAAATAAAATTCCTTTCATAGAAAAAACTCACAATGTTTACAATTAAAATAATGTCACTTGGAAATAAAAAAGTAAGTTATTCATACTCAAATTGAATCGCTTGGAAAAAAAAAGGTAAGTTGTTCATATTAAAAATGAGGCCACTTGGAAATTAAAAATAATGATACACTGAAAATGTGATCACTGAAAAAAATAGGCCAACAATGAGACACTTTGAGAGGAATTAAAAATTATTCATCACTGCTCTCATCAGTGTCACTTTCTTCACTCTCATTGGTCTCTTCTGGATGTTCCTCCCACAAAATATCATCTTCTGTGTCATCCATCTTATTGGATAGGCAACACTTCTTAAATCCGTGGACAATGGATTCGGCAGATATTCTTCCCCAAGCAGTTAATATCCACTTGCAAAGCAGGTTCAACGAAGGCTTCTTAATTTTGCCACTAGGGGTTAGGGAATGATCTCCTGACAAAAGCCAATCTGAATACTCTCTTCGGAGGTTATCCTTGAAGGGTTTATTCACAACCAAATCAAGGACTTGTAGTTGTGAAGTCATACCTCCTGGGATAACAACAAGATCTGAATTTGTTGCCTTGACTTTATTTTTTACATCTGGAGTAAGATGCCCTTTGAATGCATCAAGCACTAGCATTGCCCGCTCTTTTAGAAGAGCGCCAGGCCTTCTATTCCACACCACTGCTAGCCAATCGCACATTAATTCTGCTGTCATCCACCCCTTCTCTTGACACCTGACAATGATTCCACTGGGCAGGGTTTCTTTCGGGAGAGTTTTTCTTCTTAAAATTACATACGGGGGTAGCTTCCTACCATCAGCAGTTACAGCTAACATAGCTGTAATGTGCAATTTTTCATTGCCAGTGGTCTTTACAACAATAGATTTGGATCCCTTTTCATCCACGCAAGTATTACTTAGCATGTCGAAATACACAGGTGTTTCATCGGTGTTTCCAATCTGACTAAGAAGATAGTCATTTTGTTTACGGAGACTAATTACATATCGTTGATATTTCACCAATTTCTCCGCGTAGTCAGTGGGCAACTTTTGCGCTAGAGAAGTTCTTCGTCTTAGTGACAGATCACTTCTGCGCATGAATCTTCGGCACCACCCAAGGCTTGCCTTGAATTCCCTATGTGGCACTTGTAGCTCTCTTGCAATTTCTTGTGCCTTCAATCTGATCTGACTTATTGGACATCCATCACGTCTTTTTTCCTTTACAAAAGAAAGAACACGCGTATCAATTTCAGGATTTCGGCCATGCTTGGGTCCTCGAAAGGCTTTTCGCGTTGAGATGGCGTTCTTAAGTTTGTTTTTTTCTAAAATCCAGCGACATATGTTTTTTTCATCAATTCCGTATTTTCTTCCCGCTTCCCTATTACTTGTAGTTTCTGCGTAGTTTATCACCGCTAATTTAAAATTGGCATCATAGCTTCGTCTAATTCCCTGGCTAAAACCCACTTTTTTCTCGACATGATCCGTCATATTGCACTTCCGAGTTTAATACACGCACTAAATTATTGTTCTCACAATAGAATAAATATTCCGAATTTAATATGCGCACTAAATTATTGTTCTCACAATAGAATAAATATTCCGAATTTAATACGCGCACTAAATTATTGTTCTCACAATAGAATAAATGTTCCGAATTTAATACACACACTAAGTTATTGTTCTCACATGAAAATAAATGTTGACCAACATACTGAAACAAATTCTCACTAGAAATATTAAAGCTCACTTTACCGAAAGGATATTATGCCGATAGAATGCGCTGAAAAAATAATTTTATTTTGCAGCCATTATGGTAAATAACTTTGCCAACTGTCATGGTTCATCTAATTTTAAATAACTTTGCCAACTGTCATGGTTCATATATTTTTTAATGATTTTGTCAACTTTCAAGGTTCATTTATTTTTAAATAGCGGTGGCGAGATATATTGATTTAACAACGTGCATATCCTATAGGTACAAAATTGGATATGTATTATCTAAGAGTGCGATTATATGCCGCATTAGAGATTTATGAGAGCTGTTTCTTGGAAAAAAGTGCGGCTTATTTTCGGGCCAATACGGTAGTAAGATTTATTGAAAATAATTTAAAAACTAGGATTTGAACTCTTGTAGGTTATCAGGGGGTCATAATGGTCTCACACAAATTAGGGTTAAACCCTGCAAAAGGTTGGAAACTTCGGTATTACTCATTCGCTTTTATTGCCAAACAAATATTTCCACTTGCTATATGTGTCTCATGTCTTAAAACTTCTTTTCAGCAATACTTTGACAATGCTCCTCTTATGAATGTCCCTGGGCGGACCCATCCTGTAGAGATCTTCTACACCCCTGAGCCAGAACGAGACTACTTGGAGGCTGCGATTCGAACAGTCATTCAGATCCACATGTGTGAGGAAATTGCTGGCGATGTGCTACTTTTCCTCACTGGCCAAGAGGTGAGTTAGAGTTAACCCTTGAAGCAGGGGTTTAGGGAGCTTTGTTATCTTCAACTTTGATTCAAAAGTAAATTTCCAGATTAGATCATAGTAGTGAAGCTTCCCCAATATTTAAATATTTTAAGTTAAAATACATATTATTGTATGTTAAATTTGTGACATTTTGTGTTGTTAATTTACATCTCAAATTAATATTCATAGCAAAAAATTTAAATAATATTCTCTCTTGTGATGAATAGTAACTTAATTTATCATTTTAGTACTATGTTGATCATGTTTGCAATATAACAATTTGTTGATGATATTTTAAAAAAAGATGGCTACTGATCGTTAAAACTGGAAATTATGCTTGAATTTTGTGCATTGAGAAAAAAACTTAGGAAAAGTGCTTGTATTTTGCCGTCAGGAAGTTCAAGGTGAAGACCACTTTAATAACTTCCAATGGTAATCGATTTTCAAATATTTGTCAGGGGAAGACCAAGAAACATTTAATTTTTTTTTTTTAAATCAAGAAAAAATATTTTACATAAAGATTTAAACACATTCACTCTTTTACGCAGGAAATTGAAGAGGCCTGCAAACGGATCAAGCGCGAGATTGATAATCTGGGTCCTGAAGTTGGTGATTTAAAATGCATTCCTCTTTATTCAACACTACCGCCCAATCTACAGCAACGCATTTTCGAGCCAGCCCCACCTTGCAAGCCAAATGGAGCTGTTGGGCGCAAAGTCGTGGTGTCCACAAACATTGCCGAAACATCGCTTACTATTGATGGTGTGGTGTTTGTGATTGATCCTGGCTTTGCTAAGCAAAAGGTTTGTTTTTAAATTTAATTCTTTGATATTTTTTATTATTTTAATAAAATATTGGAGCTCTATCATATTGATTGAAGGAAAAACTTTTAAATTTATCAACAAGAGGATACGAGAATACCTAAGTCAATAATTACAAAGAATGTGTTCCTCGAATTGAATCTTTAGGAATATCTGTGACTTGTAAAAAAAAAAAAAAATCTAATACCTCACATTCCCATTAGTAGATTTCTATTTCCAATAAGAACCCTATTGTCAGGGTTGCCATTCACCTGTAAAACCGCGAAAATACGGCGAGTTCTGCAAATTCTAGTAAAAAATACTCGAATATTTGTTAATTTGGGACATTTAACTTAAAAGTTTAAAATAGGTATTTTTATAGACAAAAAGTGAACTGAAGAATTATGCACTCCGAATCAAATATGATTTTATCTATGCTTGTGAAACAACAGAATATGTATTTCCCCATCAATACTTAATCATCTTGTTTTAAAAATAAGCTACATGACTTCACACAAGTCAGGTTGATGAAAAATTAAATTTTATTGCACTTTTCTTGATTCTAAACTCCTGGAAAAGTGAGAATTACTTTTAGAAAATCTGATAAGCTAAGGAATTTATCGATCACTCATCTATTTCAATTGATGGCCTATTATATATAACCTCACCTTGAAGTAGGTACTTGGGTTTCATTCTTGTTAGAGCCTTGGCACATAGACAGTACTTGGAAAACACCACAGCCAAAGTTCTCACCAGGAACAAAATGGTGGTCCCTACGATGTTATGTTTGGGGACTAGTCCACACAACAGCAGAACGTTGTACCTCAGTGTGTTTGAACACCAGTCACGTCTGTAAACTGGAGCACTGTGCATAATCACAGGCGGCTTAAACATCACACCCACCTTCTCGCTCTCCACTTGTCATATTCTGCCGCCCGATCTTCAAAGGCAAAAGGCTTTAATTCGGGAATATAAGAAGATCTTGGCTAACCCAAACCTTCTTATTCATGAATATATCCCAAACGCAATCTCAGGAAGACTTAAATCTAGATATCAACCAAAACTGCTGAAAATCATCTCCCTTAGGATTTTGATATCCACCAGAGATGGGAACAAATGTCGATCCAACGATCTCCGCCAGATGTCTCCAAAATAAGCATCTGCATTAAATCAGCAGGTTTCTATCTGCCATGACACATATGAAATAATGCCAACAGAATACACACAAACCATGGTGATGGCGTATGTAGGGATTCTTTTCAAATTAGCTAGGTATTTGAACTATTTTGTAGATGTGAGGCAGTAGGCCAAACCATCCAACACACAGTACAAGAGTGCAATATCACAGATTAACCAGAGGATATGTATGGACTTCTTCTCCTAAGAAGCGATCGATCGACTGGGTTGACAAACTAAATATTGATATATAATTTTATCTGTGTTTTTTTTAAAGTATTTTACTATGTACCATTTATTGCCATACACTAAATAAATAAATAGTAGTAAGAAAATAGTGGTAACCCAGACTATGCTTATCTGCGCCTGCCCTTTTTTTTTCTTTTTTTTTTTTTCTAAAGTTGGGATCGGTAGGCAAAATGAAACACAAAATATCTTCAATATTTCACTGTCAAAGACAGCTTTCTGATAGATTTAGAGTGTAAACTAAGAAGTTTACTACCTAAAATGTTGATAGTTAATTGTATTTATATCTTCCTCCATTTGCTTGCTGAGGCAGTTTGAACATGAATAAAGAACAAAATAGACTTAACACTATATATAATATATATATATATATATATATATATAATTATATATATATATATATATATATATATATATATATATATATTTTTATATAAAAAATTTAGTGAGATTTGTTTTAGTGCTCAGATACTGTTATTGTTGGTTCAGAACCAATCATAATAATATGACAAACTTAATAACCAGGCCCAAGATCAGTAATTTAACACTTAAAGTGCGGCAGAAGGGAGCGCAAGTATTTTTACAGTTTTTATAACATTACAATTTGTTGGCCAAAATAAATCAAATATTTCTCCAGTAGCAACATTGAGTTTAATTTTTTGCACATGCTAATATCAACAGATCTTGAATATCTGCCAAGGGTGTTCTGAAATTTTGACAAAACTTTTTCTATTAATTTAAAAGGTTTTGACAAAATTCAAGGCAATCTTTGATGGACGTTCTTAGTTGTCCAAGTCAAAACTATTTTTTGAAGTTTTACGCAGCCCTATTTAAACAGTCCTTTACAATTTTTCTGTCTAAAATGGTTCTCTGGTATATTTTATTGTTTCTATTTCAGGTTTACAATCCGCGCATCCGTGTAGAATCCTTGCTTGTGTCCCCCATCAGTAAAGCGTCAGCCCAACAGAGAGCTGGGCGGGCCGGGCGAACAAAGCCAGGCAAATGTTTCAGACTGTATACAGAGAAAGCGTTCAAAAATGAAATGCAAGACAACACCTACCCTGAGATTCTGCGTTCCAACCTTGGTTCCGTCGTCCTGCAACTCAAGAAATTGGGAATTGATGATTTGGTTCATTTTGATTTTATGGATCCCCTGGTAATTATATGTCCTCTACTTATTATATTGTTTAACTGATCTCTCGATGTTAGGTGAAACCATCATCATCATGATGAACTGTTTACAAACACTGCCGCGTTTGTTTGGAACACAAGCCTCTCCGTCTCCTTTCCCCCTACTACCTTTTCTCCACAATGACTCGGTCCTCTCCTTTCTACTCCACACTTCTCTACACTCTTCCCTTGGTCTTCCTCTTGGCCTCCTGCCCTCTGCTTCAATATCCAACATCATCATCTTTGGTTTCTTTGCCTGAAAAATAAACTAATAGGTGTAAATTAAATTAAGAAAGGCCCCCTAGGTAAAGAGGAAAAATGTGGGAAGAAGACAACACACAAAGGTGACGTCTTTTATCTTTCTTCTGTCTTCTATAGCAGAAATAGGCACACAAACATCTAAACACCAATTTTAACTCAAATTGGGTAATATTTCAGCATTGTTGCTTTTATTAAACAAAATTTAAAATTCATGTTTAAATGTGTGTATGAATATTTCAAATATAGATGGTAGAGAAAGGAAGCTGTCACCTTTTTAGCATTGGATGCTTGTCACATTTTTCGTCTTTCCTTAGGTAGGCTCTCCTTATTAGATTTACACTTATTTTAGTTTATTTTTCATTTTTCTTTATTTTAATCACTTTTCATTACTATAAAATTGTTTTCTATTAAGTTATATTTCTATTTTTTCTAAGGATCATAATTTTAAAGTAAAATCAAGATTCTGATTTGTAACATTAATAGTGGATTCGACTCTACTATAATTGTAATATTTATATATCTACCATTGTGGCAACATGAGTTTCCAGGTTTCAATTAAGGAGTTTCCTATGAAAATCAGACTGTTGTTTGTTTTTTATCTTATTCATCACACTGAAATAAAATTTGTTTGTTTTATTAACATTGTCCCCCCCTTCCCCCCCTTTTTTTTTACTTCTCAGCTCCGGAAACGCTGATGCGAGCTTTGGAACTGTTGAACTACTTAGCGGCGCTGGATGATGACGGTAACTTGACAGACCTGGGTGCCGTCATGGCTGAGTTCCCTTTAGACCCCCAACTTGCCAAGATGCTGATTGCCAGCTGCAATCACAACTGCTCGAATGAGATCCTGTCCATCACAGCCATGCTGTCAGGTAACACTTAGTGTTAGGGCACTGCAGAGTTGTCGAATAACCCGCACCCTCCATCTTCTCTCTTTCCAGGCAAATTCTATACCATGATGGAAAACAGAATGTCATGGAAAGTCAGGGAATTTGATCAAATTTCTATAATTTTCTTTATATTAACTAAAAAAATACATAACTTTTAGCACCATTATCCCTGTCTATTGTACATACTAATCTCAACTCTCAAAGTCAACATGTGAGTTTATTTTTGTATTTGCACACCTCTCCTGCGCTACTGTAACCAAAGTTAAGTCATGGTTATGTACATGCACGAGGATTCAATTACGTTATAGGATAGGAAGAAGAAACTAAAGATGAATGTTTCGCCCAACAATTTTAAACTGTACAGGTGTAAGTTGAACTTTTAAGGTCTCATTATGATCTCACTCAAATCTAACAAGATCACGCTATCCGATGGCCCATTGATTTAGGATGGAATCCTTTAACCCTTCATACACTGACACAATTTCAGAATGTGCATGTGCCTAAAAATATGACATCTAGTTGCAATCTCAATAAAATAAGGTTTGTAACTATTTATATAGTGGCTGGAAAAGTCGAGGGATTTTAAAATATAGTTTGGCTGGACAGCCGGTGGGATTTCGGTGAATGTCAATTCTATCCCGTTTTCCATAGGTTACATAGCTATTTTGTAGCTAAATAGCATTTCAGAAAAAAAAAAAAATTGCCACTTTCAGGCTACTCTCATATTTCACTAACAAGACAGTGTTGAGAAAGATAAGATTTCTAAGAAGTCACCCAAATTTGTGTCAAGTAAGAATGGGAAACCATTGAATAAAATCCAACCTGCTTCAGTGGCCTCATGGTTTAAGGCATTGCTATCCCAATATATTGGCTGCCGATGACGAGGACATCAGGGGATGTACTGAGGGTGGTTACTCCTAAATGTTTTTCCACTCCTTTCACACAAATGTTGGTACACTTTTTTTAAGTTTAACCTTTCTCATCCTTGACACAATAGCATAATTAGTATAATGGCGTGTAACCCAAACTGGCAGTAAGACAATGTATTTAACAATACCACCTCAGTATTTAAACTCAGATCTGCCTCACTTATTTATAAATCTTCAAGTTAACAATAAAAATGCTATATAAAAAGTTAATAAAACAATATTGTTTTATTCTACTAAATTCAAAATGGAATATGATAGTTTTTTAAAAATCTAATCCCCCTCTACCCCTTAGAAAGTTTGATTAGGAATGAAATCTTGGAAGTCTTGAAGGGACAACTGATAAACACATGATCTGGTTTCTGAATACAAGATTAAATTATTATTGTCTGGTAATATTTTACAATTATAACGTAGTCTATTGTTTTAAAACTAAATATTATGATTGCTTTTATAATTTATTAAATATGTATTTTTGATTACTAAATGTGTGAATCTATTTTGTATTTTGATTATTTAATAATTGCCTAAGCTTTTTATACATATATAAAAGTAATTCTTCTGTGCTATTCGTATATTGGATAACACATTAATGCTATTTTAAACTTTGCAGGGAATGGTTTGATTTTAATATAACAATGATAATTATGGCTTGTATTTAATCTTGCTTGTTAATCTCATATAATATTTTATTGCAGTTTCTACCAAATTAATTTAGTACATTTTTTTATTTAAGTATATAGCAACTCTGATTTTTTTAAATTATTGATCTGTAAATTCCATCTATTAGTTGTTGGTCAACATTGCTGCCATGTAGTATGTTTTTAGTATTATGTGGATGGTATAGCATCAGCAAGTTAGAATCTTTGATAAGGTATCGACATATGGTGGTATGTGTATACTATCTCAATTATTTCCTCCCCGGTTTATTTTCCCGGCTGATTCAATCGCTTTGGATGCATGCAACCCCGGTCTTTTTTTTTCTTTTTCTTTTTTTTTTCCTGAAGGGGGTGGAAAGGGGAGTACCTCAAGTTGTGAGAGCATACGATGTGAAGTCTCCAGTCTCCGTGAAAGATTCTAACTTGTTGTAGCTCCCTAGGTTGACTAAACAGATCCCACTCGCTGTGTGTGTGAGAGACGCTACTAAATTGGTTGGATGCGGGCTCCCCCCTCTCCTCCACTATTTAGTCCCACAGTGCTTCGTGCGGCCGAACGAGGCCAAGAAGGCGGCGGACGACGCCAAGATGAGATTTGCCCACATCGACGGTGACCACCTCACCTTGCTCAACGTGTACCATGCCTTTAAACAAAGTGAGTATATCTTTTAACTCAAATTGTTAACCTGACCCTCTGTATAATTGTACAGAGCCCCTTGCTTGACCGTTTCATTTGAAAATTATTGTGAATTAAATTAGATCACGCTACACTTGTAGAGGTTTACTGGCATGAAAAACCTAAAACAAATAATCATCATCAACTGTTTCAAGTCTGTGGCTAGGTCGGTTTAGTAAAATGCCTATTTCTCCCTCTGTCCTTCCACCA
Organism: Timema cristinae; assembly: GCA_039000515.1. Lineage (NCBI taxonomy): Eukaryota > Metazoa > Arthropoda > Insecta > Phasmatodea > Timematidae > Timema > Timema cristinae. The sequence goes on from JBCFYV010000012.1 coordinate 105,793,042, forward strand.
TTCTACCTCCCTTACGTTATATAGGGTGTGCGAAGCTTCAAAAATTTCAACTTTCCTCGGAATAACTGTTCACTTTGAATTGAATTTGAGGATTCAACAATTACCAAGCTTCACACAAAAATAAAAAAATTATCAAACCACACTTTTTGGTTCTTTATGCTGTTATTTCCATCACAAATTAGTGTTTGCAGTTAAAAGAAATGAATTGATTGAATTAAATTTGGTGATAATAACATCATTTTAAACAAAATATATTATGTTTGAAATTAAAATTAAAACAGAAATTTACATATTAATGTAAAGTTTTTTAATATATTTTTTTTATTTGATTCGGTTTTGAGACTGTCTCAAATATATTTTGGCTTCGCTTAGAATTGAAATAGCTAACTTTTGCACACCCCTACTCTATATGTAAGTTATCTTGGATTTTAAAAGAAAATTAGTTTTGATTACATAATAGTTTAGGTAAATTGCTTTTGTGGTAAACATCCATTTTGATTTTGTAAATAGTTTCCTAATCTAATCGCTAGATTGTAATTGCAGAAATATCTCTACAATAATGAGCATTGATATTTAATTTATACACACTATTGGTTAATCAAAATAAGGAAACAGATTGATCGCAAAATTTATCATTTTTATTACATGAACATACCCTACATTTAAATAATTTTTTCTAACTAGTTTATTTTATTGTTTATTAAATTTTCATAGAGAGAAAAAATTATTTGGATGACAATGAAATGTCTTGTGTGAAGGAGAAGCCGCGTGTAGAGTGATGAGGCTGAATAGTCAAAATATTTTAATATTTCCCACAAATCAAGCGTGGCTCATTTTTCACATGTTTCTACTAGTATTTACAGGCAATGTTCATAGCTTTTATTTTGTTAGGATATAATATTTAGTTTTCTATTAGGCATTAAGTTTTAATATTAGCTGAATTAATTGTTAACATATAAAGTAAAAATATAGCTTTTTATGTATGTAAAACAAAAACTACCAAAATACATCTACAGTCAAATATGTCGGGAAGCATGTTAGTGTATCTACGAAACAAATGACATGATTATTTAAGAAATCCAAATTCCCTCTACAAATGAATTAAATTGGTTTCGACATATTTTCCTATGTGCTCATTATCAAATAAACTTTCTCCACCCTAGCTTACAGAAAGGTTTGTTTCCTTGACGTCAACATCATGGTTACTAATTTTAAAGTTTGATGATAACCACAGTCATCTTGCAGTCCCAGATTGACATATTCATCCTTCAGTTCACGCACAGGCCGACTGCAGGTGTTTGCTCGCATTTCCTTGAATCTGTGACAAAACTGTTTGTGTGTGTTCGGACTATATGAAGTTAGGTTTCAACCTTCAGCCCTAAACTTTGAAAAATTCAGTTCAAAATTAGCAATTTGGCTGGTAGCCAATATTTTATTACTAGCTTTATTGGTATATATCACCAATTACATGGAGTCCTTTCGAACAATCTACTCTTGATTGTTACAAATGATTAAAATACAAGTTGTACTAAATCAATCAATGTATCTTTAAGATAATGAGTAATAATTCATTTTCACTTTCATCTTTCCTGTATAGATATATTTTTTCCTTTTCTGTAAATAAAGGGTTTTTTCCTTAGAACTTTCCTTTTAGTGCGGTACTTTAGGAGTTGAAGGGGGGAGTGGAAAACCACATAGAAGAAATTACACTCAACTGGAATTTGAAATCCGATCTCCCCATCACCACCAAAGCGTGAATATGAGACTTTTGTTATTGACTGTGTTATATGGTGAATATTCTGGTAGCCTGCAGCCTTTGGCATGTCCGAGACTTTCAACTCGAACAGAATAATATGTGGTCGTCAACATTTCACACCTTCGTTCAGGATCTGAGGCCACGGACTGCAGGTCTACTGCACTTGAATGGGCACTATTATGCGAGTCTTTTTTATCCTACTACTTAGAACAATTAATTCAATTTAAAGCAACACCTAATAAATTATGATCTTTGTCCCTTCTCTTTCCTCTACTTTCATCCTTGCCTAGTATATGTTTCATTTTAGTCATTCTAAGTTGGAGAGATTAGTTCAACATAGGTGGTAACTTGGTAGTACTTCCACACATAAGTTATTTACACGATTGTGGTTATTGGGTTGCACAAGTGGTAACGCTTGTAGTAATTCCACACATAAGTTATTTACACGATTGTGGTTAGTGGGTTGCACCTTCCAGTAGGATGAGTCGAAGTCCCACCCTCCTCAAGTTCCACCATTATTGAAAAGATCTTAACTTTCTACATCATACCTTCCTCCCCTCCCTGGATCTGTAAGGTCATCGACCCCTAGATGACATCATCAGAATGTTACAATCCTGTCCATTTGAGAATCACCAAGAAAATAGTTTGATAAGACGTGTGTGTTTCGATTTATTTTGCCTCGTTCGATGTATAATTATTTGGTTTGATTCAACGTGTTTATATTTCGAATTTTAACCCCATTTGGTTTGAATCCCGGGGATGGTTGTTTATTTTTAATTTCAATCCCATTTGGTTTGAATCCTGGGGAGGATGTTGCAGGTGGGTGTTGATTCGCAAGGAACTCTGCCCATCTGGTTAGTGTTGGTTCCATTTAATTGAGAGAATATTGTTTATTGTTTCTGCAGGAATTGCTATTTATTATTAATTGAGGTCTTAGTCAAGTATTTATGCAAATGTACTGGAATGTTTGAGTCAATAGAATTGCCACATTATTTTAGACTCCGAGGACCCACAGTGGTGCTACGACAACTTCGTTAACTACCGGTCGCTCAAGTCTGGCGACAACGTCAGACAGCAGTTGTCTCGCATCATGGACCGCTTCAACCTAAAGAGGACATCAACAGACTTCACATCCAAAGATTACTATATAAACATCAGAAAAGCTCTCGTCACTGGCTTCTTCATGCAGGTATGCCAATGGTTTGGTTTGCCATATGAGGGCATACATTTTTATAAAAAATAGGTCGAATCCACTTTTTCTCGTGGACAATGGATGCAAATATTTATATCGCTATATAGATATATATATATATATATATATATATATATATATATTTATTTATTATAGAGTGTATTGAATCCAAATCTACATTTCATTTTCTAATCTCTAATGTTGAATCCAAATCTTAGCAAATTGTTGGAAATTTTAATGATTTACAAATATACCCAAATCTACCTACATTCACAACATAGGCCTAAACAGAAAATTAAGATATATTTCAATCATGCTTTCGATTTCAACCAACCCCAACCACCCCTCGCAAAATACTGGTTAAAATACAGCCAAATTAAAAAATCTAGACCCATATTATTGTTTGAAAATCAAATCAATCAAATTTTGAGTGTCATTTAGTTATTTTCAAAAGTGTTGATAGAATGAGTTAGTTTCTTAAAAAAAAGAAACATGTGAAATAAACAAACAGATTAGGCCTATTATTGATTCATCCTAAGCTAAGACCTGATGTAAACAAAGCTACGTGGAAGTCTATGCTCTGATTTGGTACTGAATGGACTTTCACTGGTATTCTTTCACTAAATAGTCCCTTCTATATTTTGTATTAAACTTGTTTTAAAAAAATAGAAAATTATTATAACTAAAATCATCACTTCATTTGATTTAGAAATTATACTTTAAGCTTTGCTTGCGATATTCGAATACCAACAAACTCCTGAGAGTATGTGTTATTATTATCTTTTATATCTATTATCAATCTTCGTGTAGAAAATAATAAACATTTTCGACCCTTGCAAGATGTGCATTCCCATTTTATTAGGCAGGACTACGTTTGAATATTAATTACTTCAATAACATATTAAAAAAAAACTCTTAGTTAAAATCAATTTAAAAACAAATTATGTTTTAGCAAGTCGTTATTTGATTCTTGAAACTTGATAGCACTTACTAAGTGATCAGATTAACTGAATTGCTTTTAAACAAACAAGAAAATGTTGTTTTTTCTGCACTATTGTTTGTAATATTTAATTGTAATCTAATACACATACAATACGTAGCGTGGTAGGTATAAATAAAAAGGTGTCTGTTGAGAATATTTATTTTTCATGAAACCCAACAAAATATCAAACTTAAGGATCGTATGAAATAAATTGAGGTTCTTTGCATAGTTGCAGATAATTAAAACCAGTTGAGTAGTAAGAATTAACAGTCATGTTTATTAAATAGTCACACTATGGCAAGTAAACATTTACATCATGGCGGCTGACTTTGTATCGTGTGTAATGTGTTCTTATTTCTGTTTTTTTTTTTAAAAAGCCATAATTTGTTTTATTTATTTTGAGTTTATTTGTAATTCTAATTTTGAACTTCAGTTTTTGAAGCGTTTCAAAAGTGACCATACACTGAAATGGTTTGAGTCAAAGTATCCCATAGAGGTGGTAGGGTAGGGTATTAAACACATTAAACTACCTCTAAAAAGAGAAAATAGGTTTTCCTTAAAGAGAGAGACACACACACACACACCCTAATGAGTTTCGATGGAATGAAACCTTGGTCAGGGGATTGGGCAGTAAAGATTAATTTTCTTCAAGAGGCTGCCATTACCTCTTTGTCCAGTGGACCCAGTGTGACCTATACAAATTATGTAAAAAATTGAAAAAAATATTTTATATTTCAATTGTTTTTGTACCAAAGCTAAGATAATTTGGATGAAGCCATAGCTGAATCATTGTTGTTTAAATTACACGCTGACTTCTATTTGGTGCGTAAACTGTGCAGAACGCTACAACAAAACTACGAGGGTCATCCAGAAAGTAAGGTTACAAGGGGTCCTAAGGCCTGGGGAAATTTTTTGTTTCAAATTTGGCACACCTGACGTGTAGGGGGATCTTAACGGTCAGTTTGTTTGGTCCCGCGTGTTTGTCGGCCATTTTTTTCAGTCACAGTAAATTCTTCCTATGGAGAGGTCGTCGCGCGCTCCCGCCACCTCCCGTCCGTGCGAGATCCGCGCGGTCATCCGTTTTTTGACTTTGCAGAACAATACCGCCGCGAATATCCATCGGAAGCTCGTGGAAGTTTTTGGTAGTGATGTGATGAGTCGACAACATGTCACGAAGTGGGTTAGGTTGTTCAGAGAAGGCCGTACTGATACTCACGACGAGGCAAGGAGTGGGAGACCATCAGTGATTTCAGACGAACTTGTGCGAAAAATTGAAGAACAAGTGCGAAATGACCGCCGTGTGACGCTTGATGACCTTCATGAAAAATTCCCTGACATTTCTAGAAGTCTCCTTGGTGATATTGTGTCGGAAAAACTTGGTTACAAGAAGTTGTGTGCGAGATGGGTGCCCAGAATGCTCACACCAGAGCACCGTCAAAATCGCGTCACCACCGCGCGTGAATTTTTGGATCGTTTTGTACAGGAGGGAGAAGCTTTTCTGGACTCTATCGTGACAGGGGATGAGACGTGGGTGTGTCACTACACCCCAGAGATCAAAAGACAATCACTTCAGTGGCGTCATTCATCTTCCCCAGCCACCAAAAAGTTCAAGACAACCCATTCAGCCGTAAAAGTCATGGCATCTGTTTTTTGGGACCGTAAGGGCGTCCTTTTGGTGGATTTTATGCCCAAAGGGACTACCATTAATGCAGAGGCTTACTGCAATACCCTAAAAAAACTCAGAAGAGCCATTCAGAACCGCAGAAGGGGAATGCTGACCCGGGGAGTCAGCCTCCTGCATGACAACGCCAGGCCCCACACCGCGCGAGTTTCACAGGAGCTGCTGACATCATTTGGATGGGATATTGTCACCCACCCACCCTATTCACCCGACTTGGCGCCTTCGGACTATCACCTTTTCACTAAACTAAAGGAGTTTTTGGGTGGGAAACGTTTTTCCAACAATCAGGAGGTCGAGGAAGCTGTGAAGAAGTGGCTGAAAGAGTTGGCGGCGGAGGTCTATGACACTGGCATACAAAAGCTGGTGCCCCGACTACAGAAATGTCTTGATCTCGACGGCGATTATGTTGAAAAATAGTATAATATATTTCTGAAGTATCCTGTGAGTTTCAATTAAATACAAGCATTTTTCGATTCTAAATAAATGTCGTAACCTTACTTTCTGGATGGCCCTCGTATATCGTGGCAAAATCATAGTAATTGCGCATGCACCAAGCAGTTGGTTACAGACCTTGCTGAGTGTGGTACCATTTTATTAGGTGTGATTGTGTGTTGGTTAACTTGGTTTTTAACATAAAGCGAACGGCAAACTGCAAAATATATATGTGAGAAGAGCTTCTACTTGAGGTGTTATTATTTTTACCATTGTGATATATTATGCTTGATGGAATCTACACTGACCCGTAAAGTCTTATCAGATTTTATTCGCGTGTATGTTTGATCATGTATGTCCACCTATCATATTCTGTCACTTGCTAGACAAGTTAATGTTCTTGAGACTGATTCGATTTATCTGATGTTAGACATAGACCAGCAAAAACATTTAATCTAATGGGATAAGGATGAGGGGTGCAGTTAGGAGGAAGTGAACGTGGAGTGAAGTGAAGATGAAAAAATCACAAAGATAAATAACTGGTTGGAAAATCATCCTCAGTTCACGATTCAGATTGAAACCTCGACCTCTTCGTCAACGGTTACGAAAGGGTTGTGAGCCAACGACTCTACCCCTAGACCACTGATGTGGGTGATTAAATACTTAAGCCGAAATGCTAGAACGGTTCTTATCATACCCTACTAAAGCTATGCGCTTAGGGCTAGTGGAGTGTTATTGTCAAAAAAAAATTAATTACGATTTTTATTTGGAAACTTTACCTCCCCCCTTCACCCCCTCGGCTTTAAAATGTTGCGCCGCCCTGTTCTTCCAATATATATTACAAACTTCCCCAAAAAATTGAAAAGAGATTTTCCTTGGAGACATATATTGAAATAATTGAATTGTAAGTTGTGATTATAAATTAATTTATCAGAATAAAAGTTAATTGTGCAATAAAATAGTAATTTTTGTTTATAAAGCCATATAAATAATCACAGTAAAATATGTTTCCAAGCATATAACCAAAACATTTAAACTTTGATTTGGCTTCGACAATATCTTATTAAAATTAAAATAAACAATGGACTTGGCATACCCCTAAAAAGCACTCCTATTCTCAATTAAATAATTATTTCTAATAATATTGTTAATTTTAGTTATTTTGTTTTTACAGGATTTTGATATGCCAAGAACAAGACTTGTATTCAAGCTGTTGAATGGTTTTTGTTTAGGTGGCACATCTGGAAAGAACTGGTCATTATCTGACCATAAAGGACAACCAAGTAGTACAACTCCACCCTTCCACGTGTTTGGATCACAAACCAGAGTGGGTCATCTACAATGAATTTGTACTCACCACCAAGAACTACATTCGCACAGTCACAGATATCAAACGTATGTTTGGTTCTTTTTAGGAATAGTCCCTTGAATCCTTAAGGATTTTTGATACTTGAGAGGTTTCAAGAAAATTTTAAATTCAAGATAAATTTGTTTTAGAGCTCTAATAATTCTTAATCATTATCATCATCAAATTCCTCCACCACTATTCCTCCTTTTATTTCTTCCATTTTCTCCTCTCACTTTGTACATTTTCTGTTATCTGCTACTCCCCGTCTCTTTCTTGGCCTCCCTTGTGTTCTTTTTCCTAAGTTCTTCATTTCCAACATTTTCTTCAGCATACTCTTTTTTCTATCCTCATTACATGCTTATACTATCTCGTTCTTGCTTTCTTTACTATCTCATGTACTCCCTGTACTCACATAACTTTATTCTTAATCTTGTTTATCCTCGTGATAGTTTACATGCTCCTCACAAACTTCATTCCCATGGCCTCCATATTCCTAGTCTGTCTTACATTCAATGTCAATGTTTCTGCTGCCTATGTGTCAATGGGTACAGAGGACGCCCTGTCCTTCACACTTACAAGATATTTTACGTTCTGTACTTTTCTCAGCTCTACTCCACCCATCATTATAGTTTTATTAGGCCTTACCCTCTACTGCTTATTGGTTGCTCAAAACCATTTATATTTAGAGGATTAATTCAACAACCAGGCCCCAGACCATTAGTTTAACACTTAACTGAATGTATAAATGATATAATGAATGGAGTAAAAGTAAGAATGTTGAGTGTTAGTGCTTTTTTTTATTTTCTATTATATTTATTTTTACTCTTTTAAGTATGTATTTAATTATTCTGTTTTTAACCAACTTCAGTATCCGAATGAGCTGTCATTCACGTGCTAAAAGATAAACTGGCCTGCTGAGGACTGGCAGATCGAGGTTTGAATCCCGGTTGGGTCTACCAAGGGTGGTTTCCCCTGAATGGTTTCCCACTCTTTTTACACGCAACTGTGGGTAGATCACCTCTTAATAGCTTCCTTCCTCATCCCTACCCCAAAAGAGTAATAATAATCATATTATCACAGGTAGTAAGATACGGCGATTAAAAAATTTGTCTTGTCAATTGTGTATGATTGATTTCAAATTAATTTGAATTTTAGATCATTTTTAATTATTTATGTTTATTCTCGAATTTTTCGGATACTAAAGGAAATGAGGAGTTAAGCGTTCCATATCTAATTTTTATCTCGGCCAGCTGTTTTGCATCTAGTACACCTTCATACAAGTCATTCATCTTTTGAAATGGCTGTGTGTTTTTAGCCGAGTGGTTGCTGAAGCTGTCACCGCAGTACTATGACTTGATCAACTTTCCACAGTGTGAAGCCAAGAGGCAGCTTGAGCTATTACAGGCAAAGATGGAGACAAGACAGTACCAAGAAGGGTTTTGATTTACAGACTGTGTCAACGTTTACGTTCATACAATTGCACGTCATTTGTGCATGAAGCAATTTAATGACATACAGTTCACTCATCGCTTAGCAAGTGCTCATGTTGTAGGTTGATCTCTTGCCTCAGCGTCATCATTCAGGCTTGGGGCCCCTTTTTTTCTGTTTTTTTTTTTAAACTTATTGAGTGGATTAGCTGTCAAAAACAAGTTCTACTCTGCACGGTTCATTTATTTGTAAAGCTCATTTTGTGCTTTTAGGTTAAAGAATACAAAACAATTCCTTATTTGACAGTCTACTCTGTAAATTCTGTAAATGTTGGTTCATTTTATTAGGCTTGTGCGAGCATAAATTGTTTACTTCGAGTAGAATTTTAATGAAAACATTCACTTTTTACTCATTTCGAATAATGCCAAGCTATTATTACAAATATAATTACTGTAATAAACAAACACTAAGGGTGTGCTGAGTCCATTTTTTAAATTCTAAGTGAACTCGAATAAATATATGAAGTTTTGTCAAATTCGAATTGGAGTGGAAATTTCAAAGTGAAAAATTATTTCGTTTGGTAATGTATACAAAATCATTTAGAATTTTTTTTTTTTGCACTATTGTTTGTAATATTTAATTGTAATCTAATCAAGTAATAACACAGCATACTAATCCAGATTTTTTTACCATATCAATATTAATTTGCAATACACATAATAGCTTAAAATGGCAATAACTGTGTGTGTATTTTATAAATATGAATATTTGTGAGAAAATTCAAAGTTAAAATTGCACTGAACGGCTGTTTTAAATTTAATTTTAAAAAGAGAAAAAAAAGTATGAAGCCTACACACTCAGAAAACTGTAGGCCTTAAAGTTCACAGTTAAAAACACAACACATAATTATGAAAATTTCAGGGTTACAGTAGTCTCAGCAGTTAAAGAGGACTGATGTACCCCAAAATGTTCATAGTTATATGTTATCTATTGTTAATAGCTGTGAAGTCTTCAGTTCGCTAGTTATAGTTTAGGCCTTGTCTGTCTATCCTCTTTTCAATGTTTGATTATACAAATTTGGTTTTTAAATTGAATACAGTGAAAGAATATTTTAATCGGACTGTTTGCTATGAAATAATGTATTTCCTCCCACTAATGCTTCCTACTTTGACGTTTTAACAATCCTTTTTCTTATTTGATAGCAATTGTCTGTTTAGCTTACAATTTTGATTGGCATTGAGCTCTACTAATTCATTGGTAATGAAATATTCAAACAATCTAAAGGCTCTGGATTTTTACAGAAATTTGCATAAATACTTTTATTCACTTCACAGTAAATCTGTCCCTTCGTGAACCAAACAGCTCTCGTTCTTCACCGGGTTTGTTCACTATATAATATTTAAAGGTAAAAAATAGTTCTCGTGTTCCCAACAGTGGGGGGGGGGTAGTATTTAAAAAAAAAGTATGATGTTAAAATGTGGTTTTACGTATTTAAGAGGCTATTAACCATAATATAAGATTTTTTCAAGCATAAACCAACTAATAAAATATATTCAAACATAAGTTTGGCTTCCAAAATGTTTCACATATATTTGAATTGAGCCTACTTTGAATTGAAAATTTGAACTTTGCAGACACTCTCTTTGAACAGTTAATAAAAACTAGAACCAAACTCAAAGCTTTGAAAACTTGGACACCCCTAAATTTTCTTAATCACTTTTTAATTACAACCATATTTGGTGTCAAATTTTGTTAGATGTAATGTTGTATGTAAACACTAAATGTGGCTGATGTAAGATTTCATTTTTTGTAAGTAAGCTATGTTATTCTTCATATATTGGGAATTGTTTTGGTTAAAATGACCACCTGAGGATTAAGACATTCAAGTTTGTACAAATAAATTTTACACATAATTTAAAATGAAATATTTATGTTTTTTTATTTTATATTGGTAATAATTAAATACTGTGTATAGTTAGTAGGGGTGTGCGAACGGTGATTTTTTGGATTATTTTCAAATCAAATTTAAAGGTTTCATAAAATCTCGATACGGCCTGGTATACATATTTTAAATATGTTTGGCAAAATTTGGAATACATTCTCATGAAAGATATTCTCACTTAAATTCAAAACTTTCTTTAAAGAACATAATTCAAAAATTGTTATTTGAATTCTGGAATATTCGCACATTCCTAATAGTTAGGTATTTCTGTTTTATACCATTGCTAAGTATTTATTGAATAAATTCTCAATAAAACATCACTTTTTTTTGTATGTGCCTTGCATTTATAGGTTGACTTAAAATCTCTTTAACCTCTATAGCAATGTACAACATCTTTAGTCTCCACTTGTGAACTGCGCTGCAGCGTGTGCTTCATAGTCAGTTTCGGTAATTTGTAATGCATTTACAGGCTTGAATTATTGCCCTACAGAAATTAAGTCATCCTCACAAAGGGTTTCAATAAATTTAAAATTCACGCTTTATTAGTTAATATGGAAAACAACTTTTCTTGCCATTTATTTTAACCATGTTTTTTAAACAAATTTGAATTTTGAAGGTAATTTATCATTCCACTAAGTAAAATTAAATTTAGTTTATTTTGTGCTTTAAAAACATTACATTTACATTATTATCCATTGCCAAATATTAGGAAATCTTTCAGAATCTGGGTGAACTGAACTTAGTAATTTTGCTATCAAATATCATGCAAAATATTGCTAGGGGACAGCGAAGGTTTGATAATATCAATTTGAATTTTATATTAGTTTATTCAAAAACTCAAACTAAAGAAAAATTGAAAAGGTTTTGTGCCGTTTCAAATCGCACAATGTGCCTAAAACATGTTGATATATTTTTATTAAATTCCTGTGAGGTAAAGTAAACGCTTATTAATTTTATTATTTATTACATACTGACCGGAAAATAAACCACACTTTTTCCCAAAAAACAGCCTTTATAAAAAATATGTTTAGCCTGTAATCACACCCTTTGATAGTACAAAACAATTGTGTTAACTAGGGTCCAAAACTAGTATCGTGTCTTTTTTCAATATCTAATTATTTTTATTTTTAACATTTTAACTGAGATATTATTGGATTTAATGATTATTCTAAATTCACAAATATTTGCTTGAATTCGAGATATGATTCAAACTAAAAAAGAACCACTTCGCAGATGCCTAATAGTGGCCCCCTCAATAAGTTTAAAAAATAGCTTGATACCAACTGTTTTTGCCTGTACAGGAGATTTCTTTTCCTTTCGTCCGAAAATTTAGATCCTAATCTTACATGAAATGATAAAGAGTGAAAATACTGACATTAATCAGACAAAATAAAAAGGAATCACATTTTCTATCTTAAAATTGAATAAAAATCATTGAAACAAAAAAAATATTTGAATTTGGTTGGAATTACCAAAACTTTACTCGAACTCAAATTTTAAGTACTTACACAAACCCTTATTTATACATGTTTATGAAAAGATTGGATTTACATTTGTTAAGCTACAAAGTTGAGTTGGCCTATAGTCGTCACCTTCCTATACAACTAACTATTTGCTATAGATAATTAATGCAATACTTTCAAAGTTCACACAGTCAAAATAATTATTCTTTTAAAATCTGTTATTTTAAATTAAACATTGAAAATAAGACAAAAGAGCAAAGCTTACACACATCATTAAACTGTAGTCCTCAATGTCCACATTATAAACATGTCATGATTGTGAACTTTGAGTCTTACAGTTTTCTGATAAGTGTGTAGGCCTTGCCTTTCTGTCTTCTTTTCAATGTTTAATTTAAAAAGCCCTTGGTGCCATTTTTCCAAAATTTGTTATTTGAAATAGATCACTGCTAAATATTGCTAATCAAATATATCTTAGTGTCATGTTTTATCTCAACAATTTTTACTCAAAACATCCCGGAGGCAAGTGTTTTGAAATAACGACTTTAAACCATTTGCTTCTAAAATGTGATTTTTATCTCATGTTCTGGCAGAGGTTCTGATGAGATAAGATAAAAATATTTTGCAAAATTTAACATTTTAAAGATTAGACTAATTTACATGATGTGGAATACATGTTATGTTAACCCAGTCTTTGTTGGATTATTTATTTTGTTTTTGTCTCCATGTGTGTGGTGTTGAAGTCAAATTATGATGATTTATTTTAAAACTAGACTCTTACATTAGACCTGCAAATGTTGGTATGCCTACAATAATTAATTGATTGGATAGCTAATGTACTGCATTACAAACCAAATTGTAATGTGACTAAACTAAGAGATAAATTTTAGTATTTTGATAGACAGGGGTGTGCAAAGTCCACTTTTTCAATTCCAAGCGAACTCGAAAATATGAAATACTCTCTAAGGCTGGTATTACACTATCACATTTATGTCAAATTTCTTTGATCACAAAGAAAATGTGATGTAACTTTGACAACTCCTCAAAGATCTTTGATAACATAAATATTTTACAAATCTTTGATCACATATTTTCGTTATAGAACATGCTCTAAGGTTTGATCAAGAAAATGGCGTCTGAAAGATTATCCTGCACATGCGAAGCAGTCTTAGCATTTCTTAGGTGTGTATTTTTTATTTTAATTAATAGAGTGACTTTTGTCACCAAATATTTAAAAGTTTCACAGTCCATACGTAAATATTTTTGATAAGATTCCGGATCTTCAGTTTGAAGTTCCTTTAGCAGGCAACTGTTAATCCCTCTTGAATTTCGTCTTCCGACCCAAATTAGACTCCACAATCGTTTAACAGGTTTTCTTTTGTTCTAAGCAACAATGAGATTATCACAATAGCACTCACAGTCGCTGCACTTGGAATTAAACCATTGGAGTCCATTTTTTAATAACATATATTGTAGCGACTGTGAAAGAAATGTGATGTAGTGTAATAATACATCTTTGATCAAAGACGGTGTTAAATATTTTATTATATATTTGATCAAATAAATATATTATGTAATATATTTATTTGATCAAAGAAAAATATGATAGTGTAATACCGGCCTAAGCCAAATCAAAGTTTGAATATTTGGGTTGTTTTTTGTTTAAAATTAAATAAATAATATTTAGATAATTTTACACGCATAAATTACTTGGAAAATGTATTATTGTGATATTTAGTTTTATTCTTATAAATCAAATTATCACAGCTTTCAATTCAATTACTTCAGATTTTGTATTGTGCATTACAGCTCAGAATGGTATTTGAATAATTGACCATTATTGGTGAATATTAGTAATTGTCAATTATTTTTTCTAATCTGAGTGGAATTTGATACAGGGTTCAAACGGTCCTTGAAAGACATGGAATTTAATGTGTCTCTGTTCAAGGCCTTGAAGTTCTGGAATTTCCAGGTTTAAATATTTATTTTTGAAACGGTTCTGAAGAATGGTTGTAAAGACAGTGATCTTAGAATCACTGGGGTGGTAAATATCTAGCGCATCCTCTTTGATCAAGCGTTAGCTGTTGTCTCCTGTTTACTTTACTCCCCGCTGCTCTTGTTTAATTTGTTATTACGTCATCAGCTCAGAGATAGTTGCATCCAAGGGATTGGATCTCTATAGTGGAAACAGTGTTAACTTCTCTGACAAATGCATTGCATACTGTTGATGAAATGCAATGTTATTTTCTTTAATTTCCTATATTAAAAAATCTCACTTCATGTGCATTCATTTTTTTTTTTTTTTTTTTTTTTTGCAAGTTGCTTTAAAACTGTTATTAGTAATAATTCTTTTAGGGTATTTGACTACCTATCAACACTTTTAGTATTTAAAGTTACAGCTTTGCATTAAATTGCCTGCCGATAACTAGTAGCTCATCTCCTCTCCACCTTAGCGCTCAATTTCCTGTTATATCCATACTACCATATATACTGAATCTAGATTGACTGTACTAACCAATAAATTAAGGAGAGTGAAGTAAGTGACAACAAAGTTTAATTACTATTTTTATAGTCCATGTTAATTAAAGCTTAGTGAAAAGGTGTAGTTTTCCATCTATTTAAAAATTAATATGGTTTATCATTTTTTTTTTATTGGCATGTTTAGCTTTAGGCATTACTAGAAATGACAGTTTTAGTCCTTGAAAAGTCCTTGAATTTATGTTTCATATGTCTGTAAGAACTCTGTTGACATTTGTTTTGAAACCAAGTCGAAGCTTCACACACCTCTAGTGACGACATGCCTTATCATCTACAAGTGAACTTTTTTCCAACATGTTCCTATTTAAAAGAGACAAGTGACTGTTGCAAATTAAAAAAAACACATAAATTTTAAGTTCTAAAATTCCTCAATGTAGAACACCCTTAAAATAACTAAAATGGTCACTAACACACACTTTCACATAAATTAAGACCTTTATAAAGTAATTTTATATTTATTAGTGGTGATAATGCGACGGTATAATGGGTTAGAAATCTTAGTCCCTCATTTCTGTCACTACTAGTGTGGACCAGAGCATTAAAAAAAATCTCTATCCAGCCAAGTTCTTGATTTCAGTTCAAGTCTTTCTTGCTTCTAAAGGCCAACTCCCAACTAGGTGAATCGAATCGCAGCAGTCGGAAAAGTATACCTTTTGCACAATTAAATGGACCCGCTCATACTTAAAAAATTGTATCGAAGCTATAATAATTATTTGCGGAAAATACGTTCTTCGATTCTATAGCTTCTTCAGGTGAGGTTTTGTGTAATCTTATTTCTGGCTAAATTAGAGGACACTTTGAAAAATATTGGGGTGTTATCGCTGAGCTAGGCTGTAAAATTATTCTATAACTTGTGTGCCAGATGTTAAAACATTAAAAAAAAAAGCCAAACTACAATGGAAATAATTACTTCAATTCAGAGCTACAGATTTATTTACGATAAAAATTGCAAAAACTATAGAATTGTTAATATCAACAGAATCCATGAAAGGAAAACAATAGAAAAGTTAGTAAATAGCACAGAAGTTGACTTGAATTTATTTGAATTTTACAGTTTTTGTAGAGAATTATCTTAAGCCTGTACGAATCCATAATTTTAAAATCAAATCCGAATCTTGGCCAACTTACTCGAATCACGTCTCGTGCCTAAAAAAAGGGGGGATCCAAATCAAATCTCATGCTAAATTGATTCCATCAAATCAAGTTCTAGTAAAGCCCCATGTTCAAAAAAATTATTTGATCGAATATTTTATTTAAAATATAGGTTCAGATCATCATCATCAAATGTTTCTAGCCTGTGGTCAGGACAGTTTAGTAAAATGCTTCTATTCTTCTCCTCTCACTTGAACACTTTATGTTATCTACTCACATCTCTTTCTCGGCCTTCCTTGCGGTCTTTTTCCTCCATCATTTCCTTTGCCATCCTCATTACATGCCCATACCATCTCACTCTTGCTTCCTCTACTATCTCATGTACTCCAACATCCTCATTGCATGTTCATGCCATCTCAGTCTTGCTTCCTCTACTATCTCATGTACTCACTGTATCCCAATTCTTTCCCTAATAACTTCATTCCTAATCTTGTTTCTCCTTGTCACAGCCAACATGCTCTCCTTGGCCACCACTTTCCTAGTCTCTTACATTCAATGTCCATGATTCTACTGCATGTGTGACAATGGGTGCAATTTATTATAGGTTTGCTATGATAATGTTTCAAATCACATTTGTGATGAATATTTTATAATAAGGTTTAGAATCTAATCCAATAATAAAAATTTCAAAAAATGTTTATAAACATTTTTGACACATTTTAAGTTTGGTTTATTAAAATAACAATTTAATAAATAGCACCAATATAAAAGGGTGAAAAATCAAATAAAGATCACACCAATTTTTATTTTGGAGTTTAATGGTTGACTAACATCAACTTAAATGTGACCATAATTACTTTTTTTTTAATACAACTGTAACAAACAACAAGATTCCTTCATGGCCTTGAAACTATTTGTTAATTTTTCTTTTCACTCTATATCACCCAACTGGTTTCCAGTCTGACTATCTTAATTTGTTAAGTAAGTATGAATTATAGATTTGAATTTTGAGCTAAGCCCATTGAAGCTGAAAATGGGATTTATTTAGACTTGAAATTTTGGATATAATTAGAATATTCCTGTATTTAAACTCAAAACTTTGATTTGAATCTGAATCTTGGATTCTTATTTGAAAGGTTTGAAGGTTAATGTGGGCTTAAAGCATCTATATTAATAAAATGAAGTGTTTGTTTGTCTGTCATGAGTGTTGCGTGATATCTACTGCACACTGAGGTCTGAAATTTAAAAGTTAGTGGTCTCTATACACAAACATACGCACTTGCTGGAATTTAATATTTTGATTAATTTTTTTTAAACTAATTAAAAACTGGGTGGTAGGAATAAAATGATTTTTTTTTCTCTCTGTTTGAAGAAAAGAAAATCATTGCCAGGGGTAACCACACAAGGTCAGGTACTTCTACTGGTTTATTTATATTTTGTTCATTAGCTGTGGAAGGCCTCGGCATAAAACAAAGAAATTTATTGTCAATGTTTTGACTTCATTGTTTCTTTATAAAATGTTGTCAAATCTCAATCTCAAACACATTATTTAAATAAAGAAATATTGTCATCACATCAAATTAGATATGTTAAAACAAAAATTTAGCCATTAGTGAGTAAGTTTTGTCATAAATGAAATAAAAATTTATAAAACAAATTATAAAGTGTTCAAATGTAGTCTAGAAAACCTGATAGTCAGAAAATGTTATATTAAATGTTTTTTAGCCACACTGAACCCGAATGGGTAGTAAGACGCTATGCTTGGAAAAAAAGTGTTTGATACTACAGTAACTATCAACTGACCTCATTGGGGCACCAACTTTAAAATTGTGACTTCCTAAAGTTAATAATAATAATAATAATAAAGAAAATCTCCAATTCCCCAAAATATAATTATATAAAAAAAATTGTGTACTTTGAAATGTATGCTTTCATTATGTTAACTCTGGCATCATTTAGAAATAATGTGCATGATGTTAATTTCACAAATTTTTACTTTTGGTTCAATTTAAGTGTAACTTTGTCAAAAGTACTCTATATGGGTTGTATTGTATATTAAAATTGCTCACTAAATGTTGCATACATTAATATTCAATGTTTATCCTAAAGTTTAATCATCATAATTAAATTGGCATATATTTGTGTTGGCTAGTGGTTAAAATTGTTCTTAAGCGTGTAAAAAATCAAATAAAAAACTATAAGAGAAAACAAAAAAGGAGTAATGACTTTGAAACAAACATTAGCTTCGACTTCACTTTGGAACAAATTCTGGCTTCGAATCTTCGCCATTAAAAATATTGACAGTTAAAATATTCATATGAAAAAAAAACTGAATTAAATTGTAAGCTGTGATAATAGCTTGATTTGTTAGTTAACATGAATTATTACAAACATTGGTGCAATAGAACGTTTTCCAAGCAATTTTAGTGCATAAAATAGCAAGAGGTGTGTGAAGTCCACTTTATCAATTCGGGGCGAACTTGAATCTAATAATATGAAATATTCATGAAGATGAATCAAAGTTCAAATATTTTCATTTAGGTTTTTTTATGCTTGCAAAAATATCATACTTTGGTTATTTATATTACTTTATGTACTAAAATTACTAGGAAAATGTTCTCTTGCACCATTGTTTTTAATATTACATGTTAATCTGACACACACACACACACACACACATATATATAATTATATAAAAAAAAACATCCTATTTTTATTGAAATTGTAATCTTTGATTTATAAAAAAAACAAATCTTCAATCTTTAAACATGATAAAACTTATTCTTGTTAAAAAGTGCCACAAACTGTGGTGTCTACTAGTCTTATTCTTAAAATTTATTTACATACCACACCCTTTACCCTCAATTTTTCAACTCAAGATTTGTAATTATTCAAGTTGATGTATCTTTATTTTTTACAATATTCATTGGAATCTTGTATAAAACTTTTATGTATAGACATCGATGGACAGCTATGGTTTTGAAACTTGCAATTATTTAATTTTTGTATAGCTTATAAGAGTTTTTGTTTTGTACAAAACAAATTGTTCATTATTGAAATAATGAATGTTCATTCCAGTTTTATTTGTTCATAATTTTTTTTTGTTCGTGAGCTGTGCTGAGTGTCACAAAATAAAGGTACAATTGATTAACAAATGTAGTTTTATTGGAATTTTTTTTTTTACCTTAGTCCTAATCAACCAATTTGTGGTAAAGTAATGACTTAGAAGATTGTAAAATTTAAAATTGATTTGCTAAAATTAAAAATTAAGTTAATTTATATTTACGTTACTATATAAACATTACTTAAATGTCTGTTTATAGTATATTAGCATTGGTGGTTGGGTACTCATTTTTTTTTTCTTTTCGAATCAAGCTTAAATTTGAAAGAAAAAAAAGTAACTAATATATTTAGTTTATTATTATTTAGCACCGCGTCTTACTACCCGTTCGGGTTATACGCTTTAAGTATTAATTACGCTAATGGATTAGGAATTGAATCAGAGGAAGTGAACCCGCATTTGCGTGGAGGGAGGGTGGAAAACCATTTAGGAAAAACCACCCCCAGTTCACCCGACCGAGATTCGAACCTCGATCTCCCCGTCCTCGGCAGTCGAGCTCAACACGACTAGCGCGTTAGCTAACTACGCTACCGAGGCGGGTAATATATTTAGTTAAAAGTAAGATTATTAATTTCTTCTATGTTAATGAAATTAAGAATTTGCATATCTGTCTTTGTAATGAGCATTGCACAATATCTACCGCACACAGAGGTCTGAAATTTTAAAATTAGTAGCTTGTCTACAAAAAATGTGCAACTCCAAGCAGGGAGTTTAAAAAATTTTAATTTTTTTTTTTTAAATTAATTAGTTAAAAACTGGGCCAGAAGAAATAAAAATGAGATTTTTTTTCTATGTCTGTTTGAAGTAAAAAAAAGTGTTGCCAGGTATAACCACATAATATGTAATCCACCACCACACACACAATACAGCACAGGAATAGTCTTATACAAGTCAAGTTAGCTGAGCCTATAACTCTGTAGAGTTTAAACTTAGGTTTTAATAAAGTCTAGTATTAGCTTAAAAATTTTCAATTTTCAAATACTCAAATTCAAAAGTACATAAAACGACCAGAGGAATAATCTTTAATAGGGTAGTCGTGACTGGTGGTCTAGGGTAAGGTGTCAGACTTCTATGCTGGCGGCCGGGTTCAATCCTCGTCCCGCAAAGATTTATCTGATTACCAAACCCTTCCTTCACTTCTGACATACATCTTGTGAATTGGGGAATGCCAGGCCTCCACCGTGGTTTGGATTCCACGTTAAACTGTAGGTCCTCATTTCATCTCACAATCACCCTACCATTACACAATAGCTAATGCGTATAACCCGATGGGTAGTAAGACGCGTGCTAATAATAATAATAATTTAATAGGGTAAACTTTCTCCAGTAACGTACACGCCACCAGGTTAACACAGTCTGGGAAATACAGAATCCTGCGGCGTCAGGAAGTTTTTAATGTTGGAGGGAAATTGTTTATTTATCTTAGGTAAGATGTCTTAATTGCATCTTATTAAAATGATGCGTTTAGTTTATTTATTTTTTTAGTGCAATTCAAAAATAATATTGTATAACAAATTGACCATTTTGATTACATATATTTTTCAAACTCTTTATCAGATCCAATAATTAATTGATTTAGTCAATTTTTGGATCAAGATAATTTTAAGTCATTCTCATTTATTTTACAAAACTAATTAAACTTATTCTAAATAACAATTTTAATTCCTTATTGTAGTTGGATTGGCTAAAATAAAAAAATAAATCCTGGATCTTTTTAAATTGTTTTTTTTTTAAATAAAAGATGGGTCAAATCTACGATCATTTTAATTATCATATTTCATTTTAGTTAAATGATATTATACTGTGGTTAAATTTACTTCATACAGCAAGCCCTACACACCATACTATCCTTTGTCTTTAAACGAACATGCTTTTTTTAAGTCTTATAATCTAAGTACAAGAAGACTTGATAATTAACTGTCAGGATATGCACAAGCCGGTTTCAAAATCACAAATACTTTATGCTATTTGTTCATATTTATGTGTCCTATCGCTTTTTATCAATTCCCTTTTCCTCTGACATTTTGGAATTGCATAGCGCATTTCACACTACCCCCCCCCCTTCCCCTCCCCCTGATGAGTTCTTATGGAAAGAAACCTAGGACAAGCGATTGGGTGGTAAAGATCCATTTTCTTAAAGAGGCGGCCATTACCTCTTTGTTCACTGGCAGTAATGTAAAGTGTGAACTGTGTTCTTTGATACATTGTAAAAGCCATATTTTGATTTTTCCCTTTTATTTATTTCCACCCCTTTTTCATGTACCTTCTTTGATTTATAAAATAGGCTAGTATAGAAACCTTAAAATTTTAGGACAGATAAATGAAATACTTGTTCACCACCGAATCATTTCATCTTCTCCACAAAAAAAATCTGAAATAGCCCAGAGAAATTACAGCAGAAGTGTGCACCAGAAACGGCGTGGGTCAGTCGCATGACCCCTTAAAAGTATTAGTGTTTTATTGTTGATTCTTATGGCAGAATGAGTTCACATAAATGAGGACTTGGATAGTCATAATTTGGGGTCCCTCTTTACACTTATTTATTAGAAATTACTGAAATAATTATATTTACCTGTGATTAAGATGACTTTAGAGTAATGTTAATTTTAGTATTTTTGACTCAGCAACACCCAACATAGTAATAATTGCAGGAGAAAACATGACTTGTAGGTAGGGACTCATTTTCAAATGCCCAGCTGGGATCACAGATAAACTTTTTCATGATTGTTGTGCTTTTTGATCCACCTTTTATTGTTGTCTGGCTAACTACCTAAACATGTTATGTCTGTTGCATTCAAATTGTATACTATATAATAACTTATTTTAAAAAGAGGACTATCAGTACAAAAAAAAGTCTATTAATAATATTATTTTGCTTGAGGTTGTGTGCTATAATTTTTTATGAATTAATCCCTTAGTCGGGTTGACAAGGATGCAATTATTATTACTATATCCCAATATTTCTGCTTTTAAAAATGTGGAGTAACGAAATGTAAAGAGAATAGAACAGTAGCGCCACTTGGAGGAATATGATGTCATTGGTTATGTCATTCAGTACACAGCATTTATATTTTAATATGAAGGCAGCCACACATAGGGATTACATATTTTTTAAATGAGTAACAATGTTAGTTAGCCATTGGTGTGGATTTTAAAGGTTTAGTTATTATTTAAAGTTCCAAAATGTGGCCTGATTATTGACTACTGTACTTAGTTTGTCTTTCGTGTAGCTTTGTGTATTAACGTTGTACTGTACGTTGTGTACTGAGTGATCTCATAAGATCAGCCATTAAGATGTATTTTTCCATCTGGTGCTACATTTTATTCTCTTTACATTGGACTAAACTAGCGTGTTTTTCCCCTAAAGATGTAGGCATTTAACAAGTGTTAAAGAACTAATCGATAATTGTAACACATTCCTCATCAGAATTCTCTTGTTGGCTTACAAGAAATTGGGCAGTTTCTATATCTGAAATAAGCTTATCATCATTTGGCTGTAGAGCTAGGGCTGCCTCGAGGTCTATCACACCATGTTTGGGCAAACCAAGTCGGCAGAGAGCTGTTCCTCGTCGGGCGTAGCATCGTGCACGAGACAAGGCATTCAAAGATACACAAGGTGTCAGTAGCTCTAAGGCCCGAGTGCAGTCCTCAACAGTCTTGTGTAAGTTACCCAGCCCCATGTGTGCCGCGGCACGGTTGGAGAAGAGTGCAGGCAACGTGCTGCCGAGTTTAATGGCGTGACTGTAGGCACTAATCGCTCCCAGGTAGTTCTTTGTTTCAAAGAAAGAATCTCCCTTCTCTTTGAGCCACTGCGGATCTTGTTCCTCCGGGCGCAAGTCCTCGGCTACAAATCCGACATTCTTTCGTGCCGTGGCTTGATTCTTGAGCCATTCCTGTTCCTCCTCATGCTGCGACTCGCGACTAGGTGTGGGGAAAGCTCGGGTCGTGAAGTTCACAGCGATTTGGCCTGACCGTCGAAGCAAAGGCATCGGTCTGTTTTCACATTTTTCAAACATGTTTAATGCTGACTCAAACTTTGCAGTCGCCTTCATAGCGGGAGGTTCTATATGGTCATTTGGTTGTCTTAGTGATTTTCCTTTCTCAGCAGTTTGCCTTGTTAATTTCCATGCCTCTAATTCTTCATTGCATTATCTGTTTCACTTTTTTTCATATGATTTATTTTTTCTCGTTCTTGGGAATCTAAAATTATCTGTTGCCTAACAGCTAGCTTTTGAAGTTTGTCCTTTTTATCTAATTTAAATTTTGTTTCGGTTTCAGATTTTTCCTGGGCCTTCTGGATTGCAATCTGTTTCAACTCTCTTTTTCTATCCTTGCTGATGTTGGCGTGAAGTGTTTCCCACATTTCTGACTGAATTTTATGCAATTCAAATACCACTTCTTCTTCACTAATGGTGCACTTGCTTTTAGACTCATCTACTCCAGCGTAGAGAAAAGTTTCAAAGATGAATGGAGGAAAATGCGCTTTAACATAGCTATCCATTGTAAAAAACATCTACCTTAGAAGAGTGAACTCCTTTTAATGGTATGACAATTGTAACAATGTTTTCACATTGCCTCCAAGTGAAATCTTCAATTATTATTGGCATTTTAAATACAACAAATAGCAGTAATAATATATAATTTAAACCATTAATATAACAACCTATAATTATTTCAAAACACACAATGTGTTATTGTTATTATATTGTGAAGTGCTTTAATTCTAGTTAGTATATTATATTAGTTACTGGAATTAACAAATTTTAAAGAAATTAATTATTATTAAGTAACCATAGCAACAAAGTTCAAAGCAGCTTAGCCAACGTTTAAAAAAAGTAATGGTCTCAGTTGAATTATAACACTCCCATTAAATGCGCTACTAACATAAATAAAATTTTATAAAAAGAAAAATTTAAATAAGAAAAATCTTACAAACTTTGTATATGTTCCACTAGATTTTGTGTAAGTGAAGCCGCATCTATCGTTATCAAATGGAGTAGTTTAATTTGGCAAATAAAAATTTATATTTGTAGAAATATTACATTTTATTTACGTTTGAAGACCAATGATCTCCATATTATAACTGGTTGGACATCTGTGGCTGAAATCTTCGAACTGTCGTCTTCATGTCATTGTGTAAGAGAGAAAGAAACTTTCGGGTATCTTTTTCTCTTAACTCATACAAGGCAATGTGGCATTTTGGCATTGTTCATTAATTTGATTGAATATATGAAATACAACAATGTGTGATTAGTTAAATGAAATAAATGTGTTAGGAAAAGCTTTGAAGAGTATAACAAAGCTCGAAATTGGTGAGTTTTTTCTTTGAATAAGCTGATGTAGGCTAATATATACAATGATTTTTGAAGAAAGCTCGTTTGGAAGGCTTTATCTCGTATCAGAATCCTTCCTTATTGTAGTGTTTAGGTAGGATAAAAGACCTTTCGGAAGGGAATTTCTAATTCCATTCTAAATATCAGTTTATATTACCAAAATACTAATATATGATAGTATTCTGGTACGAAATAAAGCTTACAGCTTGGGATTCTTACTAAAATCAGGGTTTAGTAGATACCCTGCGTCCTACAAGCCTATAACCTAGATTATCGTTTGAACGTAAGACTTCCACACAAAGTATGTTATTCAAACAAATGTAATATAGTTTTTAACTAACTTATTTCATTATAGTTATCAAACTTTCAACACAATATGGTTTCTGAAAGCAATATACAATATATGAGTCAACTTTTAACAAAAAATTGTAAATAATAATATTGTCTACAAGTCTATAACCCAAGTGATCGTTTGAACGTATGGCAACTACACAAAGTTGGTCATTCAAACAAATGTAATCAAGTTTTAAGATACCTTATTCACTATATTAATCGAACTTTCAATATAATATTGTTTCTGAAACCAATACACAATCTAATGGCCAACTTTATATATAAGTGTAGTCTTGGCATACTGTAAATAGCATGCTTGATAACTACATATTTAAATATATTAAAGATTGTATTCGTATTTGAACAGTCTTATCTGTAGAGCTGACATGTATATCTTTTAATGTAAATGTTTCTTCAGGCAAGTGTGATATATTACCTACTTGATTATTTTCAAACAATAACAATTTTATTCACATGACATGTTTTCGCATAAGAACATTGATATAAACCGTTAAATCTATCCCTCCCCCTCCCCCACAATGAAGCAGACGATAAACTTGAGTGTCACGCTTTGGTCCTTGGCAATGTGTATGTTTATGTCCATCCAGTATAATATAGAGATCACTGTTGAAGACTGTATGTCAGATGTATTTAAAACTCTAACATTAGTTTGGGTAATGGTTCAGTAAATGTAGATACAAGTACCGATATATAAAAGGAACGAACACAATAAAGCTTTTAGAGTGAAAATAAGAACACAGTTCAAATTTTAGATTGTTGCCATCGGTAAACAGGTAATGGCTGCCTTTTAAATAAAATCTATCATTCCCACCCAATCCCACGACATAAGTTTCATTCTATCAGAACTCATCAGGAGGGAGTGTGAAACGAGCAACGCAACTTTCTAAAAGAGGGTGAAAAAAATGAGAAAAGGCTGCGTTGTGCTGTTCAGATGGCTATAAAGATAAGGGAAAAATAATTAAAAGATAATGTAACGCCATGCCGTAGATTTCAACAAAATATAACACAACGAATATTTCCGAAAATAACATAAACCATACTTTAAATAAGTTGACGAAAATCATCAGTCACTACAATTATAGTAACATCTTCTATCACATCACAAGTCGCAACCCTTGTCCAAGGGGTGTTAAGACAAATCATGATTGAATGAGCGTGCGTAGTTCAATTCAGTTTTCCATCTATCCAAAGACCTATTTTAAACGTTCAAGTTAAATGTCTTAAATTAACAAATATTTAAAAGTTCCCTGTTTCCCAGTTTTTCCAGAAACAAAAAGTTCCCTGTGTAATCCCAGCTTTCTGTGTGCGTGGCCATGGGGGGCAAAATTTTTATATTGTTTTCATGTCATCGGCGTGCCACTCACATAGTTTGGAAGTGCTCTAAATTCTTCATGGCTGGTATAGATTGTTTCAACTTTCAAGACATACCAATTCCCAGTCTTAATAGATCGACCCAAAGTCTATCTAACTTAGGTATAGGCGATTATAATCAATTAATTGATACGTTGATTAATTTGATTTTACTAATAGATTATTTTACCGTTAATATAAATGCGATTAATAGAGCTAATCAATTACCTTTCTAACAATTATTTAATAATCGAATCAAATAATCGGTATAAAATGTATTTTAATTTTTCAATTTTTTTTACTTTTACATATAAAGAGAAAGTATTGCAATCGTGAAAATCTTTGATGTCTAGATCATTATGAATTTTGAACTTTCATATAAGTGACCCTGAACCCTAACAAAGTGGATCTTACTCGAATAATAATTAATACTGACTGGCTGATCACGTAGTAGCTCATAAATATAAACCGGGCTACAAACTATTTGACTTTTCGTCCCGACCAATGTAAAGAGAATACCATGTAGCCCCAGTTGGAGAAAGAAATCTGATTGGCTGAGCATGTGACGTCACTCAGTACACTAGCCGTGCTCTCACGTCTCTCTTTCAATGAATAATTTTCAAGTGGGTCATTTTTAATGAAAATAAAATTTAAAGGAATTTGTTCACATGTGTCATTTATCATAATGATTATGTTTAGAATAATTAACTACTGTTTAATTTACTAAAATTGTGCCACGTGCTGCTTTATTCTATACTAGATAGCTGTTGCCCGCGGCTTTGCTCGCGTGGAAGTTGATTATATACAAATACGAAAATATACATATGTATTTACAGATTAATTTAAAATATTACGTTACGTTGATGACCATAACTTGACCTCAGATCAAAAATAATGCAAGTCCGATACAAACTTTCACCCCCTTTTTCATCACTTATTAAATAACATCTCCAAAATTCCTGAAACACGTATTTATTTGTTTTACGTCAATAACGGAAATACAAAATTTTGTTTATGTAACTTTCAAAATGACGGACTTTCATACATATTATCATCCCCTATTTTGACCACTTTGGGGTGGAATTTTCTAAAATCCTTTCTTAGTGGGTGCCTACATAACAAAATGAATATACAGTCCGAATTTCATGCTTGTAGCCTTGATAGTTTGCGCTCGGCGATGATGAATCAGTAAGTCAGTCAGGACATGTTATTTTATAAGTATAGATAATCACTCAAGGGCATAATTTAGGAGGGCGGGGGCAGGGTAGGGCAATTGCCCCCACTGAATTTAAGTTTTTTTCATAAAATTTAATAATTGAGTCTCACTACTAAAGAAAAATGTAAGAACTGTACTTTTAATATTAAATAAAAAATCTGAGAATTGTACTTTTAATATTAAGATATTCTAATTTTATAAATGCTTAAGAAATAAAAGATGAGATCTGTTGGAGCTAAATGTGCCATTATAAACACACAAGAAAATGAGGAAATTGCTTTAGGCAATGACATATCTCACCCAACAGCGACTTGTGTTGTTAGCAATGCAAAAGTGCTTAAAACAATTACTTCACCTGGCAACCAATCAGAATGTGGCTACATTACCTCATTTTCCCCACCGACTCAGAAGCTACAACGCCATCTTTCTAGACACATAGCACGTGATTATCACAGTCAGTGAACATTCAATCTTCTCGGTGCTCAGTCAGCTTGTGCTGTTAAGTTAGAGTAATCTTTGTTACGTCGTGCATTTAAGAAACACTTTATCGCTACAATCGTCGGTGTTTAATTGTATAATAATAATTTTTATTTGAATGCTTACTTAGTTTTGGAACCCTCATTAAAAATGAAGAAGAATCATAAAAATAACACGGATTTTTTTAAAAGGACTAAAAAGAACAGATATAATCTTTGACCTTAATTTTTCGGCACCAAAACAGTCTACTTCTTCAGATTCGAGTGCAGGTAAGCCTATAAAGTATTTTTTTACCATTTTATAAAGAAATAAAAACGAGTACATTTTACACTAACGTGTATGGTATTCGTCAGATAAATTATTTGATAGCTTTTATTTTCTGACTTTAAAACTTAAACATGACTTTGAGTTTGCAAGTACATTTTTTAAAAGGATATAGCTATATTTTATTTATTTTAGGCATAACAACTACAGAGACGTCTCAGCCTCTAGCAACAACTTATCCAATTATAGTGGACAATCTGAATCACCCGTTCAACCGATCATAAATTTTCCTCAGACCAAGAGTAGAAGATTTTTCATTAATATTATAATGTTCGCCAGGGGATGGAATATTCACAAACCGAAGATGCTGTGTATTGTTTCCCGTGTTGACATTTCTCTTCAAAATCTATAGTTCGCTCAGATGAAACATTCGAGAACCACACGTTTATCGACAAAAGATTCAGGAAGTGAAAGAATGCTTCGGCCCTTTTTCAGGAACATGAAAAAGCGAAAGACAGAAAATGTTGACGGGCTGAGTTAAAAATCCGAAGTTCAACGCAGATGACAGTAGCATCTCTGTTAGATAGTGAACGAACATCCGAAATCGAAGAAAATTGAGGGCATGTGAATACACTTCTCAAAGTGGTTGGTTTTCTGGGTCGAGAAAGCCTAGGATTCAGGGGTCATGACGAGTCGGAGGACTCTGCGAATAAAGGGAATTTTCTGGAAATGCCAGAAACTCTCTGTGAAGACAATCCTAAACTCAAAAAACAAATGAGTCATTGATACGGATATTACAGCTCTCAGAGTACCAGAATGATTTTGATATTCGTGTTTTCTTCTTGAATTGTAAGGAATATTGTTGAAAAGGTAAAAGAATCTGGGTTCTACTCAATAATGGCTGAAGAAAACAAAGACTTTTCCAAGGCGGAACAGTTGACCCTTTATAATTAGATATGTTGACTGTGAGGATTGGAAAGTGAAAGAGATAGCAATAGGTTTAAATCATTAAAAAATTGCTGTCTATAGAATATTACAAATGCACTCTTTTCCCTTCTTCCAGAACCATGGCTGGACATTAAATATTGTGTTGGACAGTGTTATGATGGTGCTAAAGTTATGAGTGGTTGGTCAAGTGGGGTCTAAGCTAGGATGAAATATCAGGCACCTCATTCCTCGTATTTTCATTGCCATGCTCACCGTCTAAATTTAGTGTTAGTGCATTCGCTGGTGTTGTTGAGGAAGCTAAAGACTTTTTTTCTACCCTTCAAAAGATCTAATGTTTCATATCAAACAGCTTTCCACGACATGAGCTATTTTTGGAAGCTCAAAGTAAACTAAAGCAACCCATTTTGAGCTTAGAATGGTTAGCCCTACACGATGGTTTTATTGGTTTAGTGAAGTGAATATATTATATATATATTTAATTCCAAGCAATTTTAGTTGTGCTCATGAAGGTAAGAAAGACAAAACTGAAAGTGTCGGTATCCTATCTCAAATGGAGTGACAATGTTTCATCTTTCTTCTCCGCGCAATGGATTTCATACTGGGCATAACATATTCCCTTTCTAAACAACTTCATTCCCAGAATTTTGATTTGATGGCAGTGGTGTGCCTGGTCAAAAGCACCAAGTAAGAGTTGGTCAGAATAAGAAGCGACGAGACATATGAAGAATTAGTGGAAAAGGCAAAAACACTGGCCAACAACAACAAAATAGAATAGGCTGTGGCCAAAAGACAAAGGACTGTGACGTTACGTCTAGCAGATAGCATAGTCCTCACTTCGGTGGGACAAACTGAAAGGAACACTAAATTTCCCTATATTTTAATATAGTTGACACAATTATGGATGAGTTCAACCACCAATTCTCGGAGATTCAGGATATTATGGAAGCAGCGCGTTCGCTTCTAAAAGGATAAGTTTCTTTCTTGGATGGTGAAGTGTTAAACACTCTGATAAATAAATATAAGGCTTTTCTAAATGTTGACCTGCTTGAAAAGCGGCTTCTTCTGGCAAGAAACTTTCTTCAACTTATCAGTGATTCAACTTCTCCTCTTGAATAATTACAGAACCTACAAAAGCTTCCAATGGCATATTCAAAAGTAATTTCTTTGTTAAAATTTTTTTCTCGCATTGCCGATCACCACTGCCTCAAACGAACGTTTTTTTTTCTGTTTTAAAGAGTGTAAAGAACTATATCCGGTCGACAACTTCCAATGATCGACTCACCTCTTCAATGGTTTTAGCTGTGGAATGGGAAGAGGTTAAGAAAATCTTTTTTGACGAGCTAGTTAACGACTTTGATAAAATGAAATCAAGATGCTACCCTTTGCTACATTAATTAGTTTTAGCTACTGTGAATAAAAATACAATTCTTTGTTAATGGAAATTAAAATATCTTTATTTTTATATATATATTGCCAGTGTTTTAATTTCTTTGTTCTTGTATCATATTAACAACGAGTAAATGCATGTAATTTATATATACCTAGGATAAGAAGTAAAAACTATCTATGGAAACAGAAAAATGTATGGAAAATAGTTCATTTCAAACTTTCAGAGGAATAGGAAGAGAGTATGCCAAAAATATAACCTATAAGGTATTGCCTAAAAAATGCTTGCCCCCCCCCCCCCTCCTAGCCCCAAGCAAAATCTAGAATGACGTCCCTGAAATCACTACTTATATTTCATAGACATTCAATTTGTTTGTAACAGCCCAAAAATGGGTCGGTTTGTTCGTTCAGCCACTTAAATACAATTTTTGAGAAATCTTAAAATAACACATTGTCTGTAAATATCTAAATAAATATTTACATTTAAATAAAAATGAATTCATTAATTCTTGTACGTGTTCAAACGGTTTTTCAATAATGACATAATTAAAAATGAATAAAAGTATAACTCCTTTTAACTTTTAATTAAAGCGTTAAATAATATTTCAGTCTAATGAAATGAGTAACTGACGTTCATTTTGTATTAATCTTCAGTGAATCTCTGAAAATGACACGTGAGAACACGGCTTAACATTCACAAAGTTTTATTGATGACAAATTAAGTCCTTTCTAAATAATAATTATTGTTAGAAATTATAATATCAAGTTTGGGAACATTGACATATTAATACATATTTAAAATCTACACCAATAAATGAGAAAAACTGAATAAATTACACTTGAAAAACTATTAAAATATGCTCAAAATTACCTACGTGTTGAAACTATTGTATTAACACTGGCAACATTCAATTTGTTTTAAGTTCTTAGCATTTTAGTTAACTTTCTATTTAGCACCACAAATATCAAAGTCGCTACCGGCAAAATGAATGGAACATATTCGATCAAAATTTGTATTAATTGTGTCTTTCCTTTTACATTTGAGCTCCAATGTACGGAAAATTTCTGGATCTTTAAGAAAGGAGTAAAAAGATACATTATTACCGTTTCAGATTCATTGATTATTTACGTAGAGTGCAACAGAAAAGTTAGACATTTTGTATGTCTGTTTAAAAACACATGTAATTAAAATTGAAGAACGCGCGTCAATAAATTAGCAAAAAGCCTAAAAGTCTGATTGTTCAACAATGACTTGTAGCCTTACGTACCTAATGTACGTAAATAATTCAACAGTATATGTAGCTCATCATTATGTAGCCTCTTCCACTCTCCACTATCTTAAGCTATTTTTTGTGCGTATATCTTCACAACACCCTAAATTTATTCTCGTCCTGTAAAGTAAGAGACCACGCACCACAACCATAAAGAACAACCGGTAAAATTATTGCCTTGTATATTCTTAGTTTTACATTTTCTTAACAACAGGCGAGATGCCAGCAACTTACTAACCAGTAATAGCAAGCAATTCCTGACTGTATCATTTTTCTGTCTTCCGCTCTAATATCGTTATTGTAAGTTAAAATTGCTTCTAAATATTTGAACTAATTGACCCTTTCAAATACTATGTTATTCGCAGTAATCTCTGAATTGTTGTCCCCAATCGGTGTTCTCTTTGTAATCATATATTTCGTCTTCTCAACGTCCACTTCTAAACCTATTTCCCTGCTGGGCTTTAGTAAAATTTCTGCATTTTTCACCATATTGTCCTTACTATTAAATAACAAGTCTAAATCATTCGCATATTCTAGGTTTAAGAGCATAATCTAAGGGTGAATTAAAAAGTAACGGGGAAAGTGCATCTCCTCGTTTCAATCCATTACGTATTTCGAAAGCCTTTGATAAGTGACATCCAACTCGTACCCTTCCACGTGAGTTTGTCAAACATACCTCAATTAGCTTGAAAAAATTTTTCGGTATCCTAAACTTAACTAAAATATCATATAATTTATTTCTTCTAACCGAATCATAAACTTTTTCTAAAATCTACGAATAATGATGTACCGTCCCATTGTAATTCCACTTTCTCTCTAATATTGGTTAAATAGTAAAAATCTGATCTGTTGTCGATCCATTTAATAAAAATCCACACCGATGATACCCAATTATTCCCTCTGCGTATGGTGTCAACCTTATTAAAAGTATGTTGGATAAAATTTTGTAACATTTTGATAGTAATATTGCTAATTTATAAACGTTATTATAATTAATAATAATAATAATAATAATAAAAAAGATGACTTGTGATAAAACCATAATTTTTGTAAGCAAGTCACTCTTTCAAAAAAGTAAAATATATGTAGGCCTACATTATATAGGACTAAAATATTACAAAAATTTAGTTATCATACTAAAATCATGAATCTAATTACTGCAAAATTTTAGTTTTAAACACAAATTGGAGTCTGCGATTATCATTGTTTTCAAAACGGTTAACAACCTTGTTCAATTCTACCAGAATATCTTGATGGAGATGTAGAAAATCACCTAAGTTATTTTTACAGAAATGGACTCACATATACTCATATCTTTAACTGCATTATTATATTTTTCTATCCAACATGATTGGGTCCCTAATACAGATACCAATATGATTTAATGCTTTGTATTGTTTGTATAAAAGTATCATTATAATATTAATTTTTTTTATTTTCTTCTTCTTCTTCTTTATCTTAAATATGCAGGAATAGTTCTAGGATCCCGTTTGTTTGCTATGATAACCAATCTACAATGGAAGTGTATTTTCTAACATTATCTTTGATATTCATAATTCTGTTTGATTAGTTAGGCTCTGCTTTATTTTAAAATCTAAAATATATTTTTTATTCATTATTTGATATTTTATTAGTCTAAATCCCTTCCCATAATAGTATCACATTATATAATCAATAACATCCTTACTACTACTGTTCTCTGTCTTTGTGTTCATAATCTAACAAATTCTACTACCTCCTTCTTCCATCACTCCCCCTAACCACCCTCAAAATTTATTATTATTAGCCCCGCGTCTTACTACCCGTTCGGGTTATACGCACTTACGCTAATGTGTAATGGTAGGGTGATTGTGAGATGAAATGGAGGACCTACAGTTTAACGTGGAATCCAACCACGCTGGAGACCTGGCATTCCCCACATTCACAAATGTCTTGTCAGAGGTGAAGGAAGGGTTTGGAAATCAGATAAATCTGTGCCGGGACCGAGGATTGAACCCCGGCCGCCAGCACAGAAGTCTGACACCTTACCCCTAGACCACCAGGTCACCCTCCAAATTTAATAAGTATACTTGTTACCTTTACTAAATCTCTAATATAATCTTGTGTACTATTAATGTAACGAGCCCTGCTCATTTTAATTTAAAAAAAAGAAGCGCTGCTATCCCGTCATTCTCATACGCAGTTTATTGGAGTAAGCTCTTTACAACATTAAGATATTGGTTCCAAGAGGTATAATTATTTTCAAACTGGATGGAAGGGTGATTTTCCCCACCCATTACCTTCGGTTCGCTCCTATCTGCAATGCTCTCTATTGCAAAAATAACGCCTTAGACCATGCGTCCACCGAAGTGGGTAAATTATTCAGCTACACACTACATTAAATTAATAATCACTCGCCTCAGCGACCACATGATCGAACGCGCTAGTCTAGTAATAACTAGACTGCCGAGGATGGGGAGATCGAGATTCAATCCCGGTCAGGTGCACTGAGGATAGTTTTTCCTGAAATGGTTTTCTAGTCTCTCTCACCAAGCAAATTAATTAAACCTATTTCATTTCTAACCCATAAGCGTATAAACCGAAAGAGTAGTAAAATGTGATATTAAAGAAAAATATATAATTAATAATCGATTACTTGCTAATCGAATAGTGATGGATCGCTCGTGAGCGAGTCATTCAAATTGAACGACTCTTGAACGAGAGCTGTCAACAAACGACTCTCGCTTCTCGAGCGAGTCATTCACGCCGCCATTACTCACGACTTTTTCGCTCTCGTTCATCCACTCTGGAAAGTCGAGTGTTTGTCATTTTCGACTCTTCTGTCGTTATTCGTTCGCTACTAAAGTCCGTGTCACACGACACTAGCTCGTACTTGAAATCCAGTGTGCTAGCTAGCACGACATCATCTAGCGTCGTGTGAATCAGAAAAAGTATACTGGTTCTGCCAATTGGTACCAGCTACCATACTAGTTGTGAGGATAGAACGCGCGCTATTTCCGTAATAGTTTCGACACTAGTCTGTGTAGTTCAACCAATAAATGTGCGCTGAGACTGTTGTGTAGAGAAATGGTATAAATGACGCCAACATGGTCATAGGAAGTGATTTTGTTGTTGGCAGAAAATTATTCTAAACATCCTTATTTGTATAATACCAAATTGCCACAGTATTACAATATATTTAATATAAATAAATTTAATTTAAAACATGTCATCTAAAAAAGACAAACTGTGTTCCAGACCCAATTTTAATCTAACTAAACTTGATAGCATGCCAACCTTGGGCTTTTTTTTTAGAATATATGGTGTGCGTAGGCCTAAACAAAGAATATTTGTGTACCAAGGATACTGTACATGGACACCCATGGGCCTAGGGGCCTCTGACCACATTGAAAATAAATGAATACACATTTAGGGAGATAGTAAACGTTTGTGTCAACGCGAATGTATATCACCTAACCTCCGAATGTATCATATTTAGCATCCTACGACCATTATTTCGTCTTTCCCAACCAGTCCCGTGTCCATATTATTTTTCCTACGCTCCATCTCATAATTTTCAATATCTTTATTAGTAATTAATGCAGCTGCTGCACCCAAAATTAATCTCTGACGTTCCATAAATATTTGCACTAGAACCTAGTACCAAACTAGCAGCGTGTGAATACTCTAGTCCCGTTTCCATTTTACTAGCTAGTATATAGATATCTAGGCGCTAGCTAGCACACTTAATTTCTAGTACAATCAAGTGTCGTGTGATAGTAGCTTAAGAAAAAAATAAACTATAAATGCTTACTATCGTTACTAGATAGCAGTACTGCCTACAATATTAAACTAACTATTTTTCTTAACATAACTTAGTAATAGAATTAAAAAATCAAACACAATAGGATTCGGATAAATTACACATACAACTTAATTCGTGTATAAGTTGAAAAGGAAAGGGACAGATTTGCACGCTCGGAACGGGAATTGTGAGAACTAGTTAGTGCTCGCTCATCAAGTTTTGGATGGGGAAAGGGTGAAGAGATTGGGAGCGAGCGAACCATGCAGTGAACGATATGATTCTTATGAACGACTCTTTTGAGTGTGCGAGCTCGACCCATAACTATAATCGAATATTTTTCTACCGATGCATAGATTGATAGGGTTACTTAAAATATCGCTGACAAACTAAACCATTAGAGTACGTTAATATATATGAGCTCGACCCATAACTATAATCGAATATTTTTCTACAGATGTATAGATGTATGTATAGGGTTACTTGAAATATCGCTAACACTAAACCATTAGAATTCGTAAATATATATAAAATTATTTTCAAAGAGTAAGTAAATTACTCTCTTCTAAAAAATCGAATCCGAACCGCCGGTTATATGAAACCGGCCTTAGATTTTCTTTGCTCTATTGTTTATATATATAAAATTTAAAATATTTTCTGTCATTGGGTTACAAAATGGTTGATAAGTTTTATTATAATTGAAAACTTATTTGTGATCATTTTTAACTTAAATCCAACTAATATATTATAAACATAGTTGTATTTAAATTAACTGGATATAATACTGAAAATTAATGTAGTAAATAATAATTCTTAACACTAAAAGTGAGAGTTTTGTTCTATTTTACATGACTCCCATCTATGGAGCAGAGAACAACTCAATAGAGCTTCATTCTACCACCGCTAGGTGTGAGCTTTAAATTTTTAGGAAAATCAAAGCTATTTATTATAACCAGGCCTTAAAACAACTCATAGATAAATGATAATTATGAAACAACTGCACGATAAATTAAAAACTGAGATGTAATCTTAAAAAAACACCCGAAATCTCTTTTTGAAACAATATATTAAAAATAAAAATTGGTTTCAAACTATGTAATGTCATCAATACAGTTAAAATATAAATGATTTTTGTAAAATGACTAAACTCAATTATTCAAACGTCGCCAAAATGTCAATAATATTTTGTAGGTACATATTATAGCCCTTACAATAATTCTAAAATTTGTCTTCTATTATTGGTTTTATTTTACTTATTTATTCTAATGTTATTCTTGTATTGATGAATTATGATAATGTACCGTAAATTTGTATTTTACATTTCAATATAGAGTGTTTGAAATTTAATTGGAGTTGTAGGTAGGGGTTATTCATTTTAAAATGCTTTAAGCTACTGATCCAGACATTCAGGAGGAATAGAAAGATATAATAATAATAATAATAATATAATAATAAATAATAATAATAATATTATATTAAGTTTTGTGGCACCACCTCCATTAACAACCTTATATTCTAGCTCGGTTACAATTGGAGTCCCAGGCTGCTATCACGGCCCCAGCTACTTTTAGGTTAAATATTGTAACTTTAATCTAGAGTAGACATACCACCCAGCCCCTGGTCTCTAATTCTGTTACTGTAGATGGGTGAACCCACATTTCACCTAGGATCAATTTTTCTGCAAACCTGGGAATCAAACCCGGGCTCTTTAACTCAGTAGGTCTGGTTATTATTTCATAAGATTCTCACACCAGTAATAAAATTAGTATATTATTCATACATGATCATTTACCGACAATACTGTTAGGCCTACATGAACATAATCATATACACATCAACTTAAATTAAAAACTTTTCCATACAGCAATATTTCTGTGATGCAGTTCAGCAGTTGGCAATCTTTATGGATTCGTCATGATCCAACCAACAATATAATAATTTATTTTGTTAATGTGTTTATCACTAGAGTTAGTTAATAGCTATATCTCTGCGATCGGAATGAGGATAAACTGTGGAAATGCACCCGTATTAGTCTAAGAGAGGGATGGAAAACCACAATGAAACATCGATACATCACATGTGAACTACCTTCATCTACTCTTAGGGCATCATACCGAGATTTTAACCTAGACACCCTTCCTATAACCAACAATTTGTATCCAGACTATTGTGAACCTGACATCTTGGGCTGCATGAGCACTGGCATAACCCACCACATGCTCTAATGGAGAAGGATAATAACTGGTGTCAAGAGGCACACTTTTTTTTTATAAACTTTAGAAGGATCTTACTATGGCAATATGACTACACATCCTCAAGATACACTTTTTATATATTTTTTTGTAAATTTCTTGCAGTAACTAACAGATCAAGTGTGAATATAGTTTAGTAATCTATTAATACATTCTTTTTAGCAAACATTTCCAAACTTAATTGAACAAAATATAAGTAATAATTATTATTTGTGCTTGGTACACTTTTGTAACTTGGAAAACTATTCTTATACAAGTTTACTTACAAGATCGGTGTCTGGTCTTAAATGTTCCTAAGGTATGGATACAGTGCAATGATAATCATTAATGACATTATTCCTTTATCAAATAACTTTTGGAATGCCTATCAATACTCTTATGATGGACATTTATAGTAACTACTAAGATATTTCAAACTTAAAATTGCACTATTTTACACCAAAGATATATTTTCGATTTTCTTTGCCTCCAAACTGAAAATGTATGTTTGGATGGGGAGGAGTTAAAGAGATAAAAGGGAGTGGGTAGCTTCATTATATCCTTAAAATAGGGTCAGTTTCATAGTGAGACCCAGTTCACCTCAATTGCGGCATCTAGTGCTCTGGATCATTTGGTCCAATAAACTTTGAGCGAAAAAATGTTCCAGAGGTAGATATTAAACAAGTTCAGTTGAGTTTCACAAAACATGTGTACTTATGAAAAATAGAATTTTTATAAGAGATTTAGGCCTATCTACATTTTGTGATAGGCCTTAAATATTGATTAGTGATATTAAAAAATATATAATTGTGTTTAAATGTATATTATAAAAACTTTTTTAAAACATTCAATGGTTTCATTCCTTTAGGAAGATTATATCGTTACCTGATTATAATATGGTCGTATCAGACAAAATCACAATATTGAGATAATAAAGTTTCAAGTTTTACTCAAATTTATAAACATTTTATGAGACAAATTTACTTATTGTATTTGAAAAATTTCAACAGAATGAATGGTTATTTGGATACATTATAATATAATAATATTTAACTTTTATAAGTTATAATTATTAATATTCAAATACACAAAATTGGTTGATACAACCTTTTTAAAGTAATATTTGATGAACAAAAATATACATTATTAATAAAAAGTAGGCTTAATATCATAGAGACACAAAATTAATATTATATTTATTTTAGGAGAGTTCAATAATATTTTAGATTAATGTAACTATGTTCACTAGTATTAAATATTTACTCATTTGCCATTAAAAGCTAAATATTGATTAATAAATAGGTAATTAAAAACAAACAAGCAAACAAGAAAAATATTATTAAAAAAAAAACTTGAACCTAATCTAATGACTTTCATCTTCACTTGATTCATTCAAATCAGGAACTTGTAAGTGGTCTGTTTTAAATTTGCTTACCACTATATTATTATAAAAGTAATAATGTTCATGAGTAATCCCCCCACTTTTGTAAAGCGATACCAAGTCCTGCTTTTTGAGTTTTGTCACACCAAAAACATATTTATACTTCTTTTGTAAAGTGATACCAAGTCCTGCATTTTGAGTTTTGTTACACCAAAAACATATGGGGACGCGGCAGTTGGCCTAAAAGGCATTTGGCAAGTCCTGCTTTTTGAGTTTTGTTTACCAAAAACATTATTTTTACTTTATACTTTTGTAAATGGTTTAAAATTGATGTTTTCTCTTGTTTGTGATCTCTGCCTCTAATTGTTTTAAAACTGTGGATCAATGTTTCTTCAAAATCACTTTTAACATATATGCTACCTGTAACTTCCTTTAAAAATCTTAGCCACTTAATCTCCATCCAGGAAATAAATGATCTTGTCTTGACCTTATTCATGTCACCCTGGATTGTGTATTCTTTCAATTTATTTAGATCATAAAAATCCTCGAATGTTAATGTATTAACTGAGAAGGGTCGTTTTCTCCTAGCCACGGACAAAATTATTGGCCATTGATTAGGACTAGAGATGGATATTCCTTTTTTTGCTCTTTCTATTACACTATGCATAACATCTACTTACATCAGTGTGTGATCAGTTTCCAAAAATTTCAAATCAATACGAGGCATCTAGTTGCAAAACTGTCTACATCCATCATAAGTGATTTTGAGAAAAACACAAAAATCTTCCGGCTTGACTTAAAATCAGCTGTGGTTGAACAGATTTTGCAAATATAATTAATGTGAAACCTGGGATTTATTATCATTATGTGAAAAAATATTCAAGAACAAATAAAACT
The DNA here is from genome assembly GCA_039000515.1 of Timema cristinae. NCBI lineage: Eukaryota > Metazoa > Arthropoda > Insecta > Phasmatodea > Timematidae > Timema > Timema cristinae. The sequence goes on from JBCFYV010000012.1 coordinate 105,832,903, forward strand.
GCTATATTAGATAATAGTTTGGCTTGAGATAGTTTTTCAACAAAACTTTGGATATAGTGAGTTTTGAAAACGTACTCGAAGGATTCAGAGAGTTTTGTTTCAGGAAATTAAAACAATCATTTACATTAAACTAATGTTAGGAGCAGTTTATTGAAATAAAATGATTGAATAACTATTATAATTTACACACTTGTTAACAATTAAAATATACTTGTTCAACACAAAAGCCTTAAGATTACTCTAAAATCCCTTAAAAATTACACAAAAATGATTCAAACCAAGAAAATATGACCCTAAATTCCAAAATGACAAAAATTTCTACAAGGGGATCATGACCATAGTTCATATACCTATGAACATTATATGCGACAGACTAGAAAAAAGATGACATGTCATTTAAATTCAAGCCCTGGTTCTTTCAGGTGAAACAGAAGAGGCTGGAATGACTTTTTTGTCTTTTTTATATCTGTGGGAGGGGGGAGAGTGTTTTTTTTTCAAAGTGTGGAGCCTCCATATGTCATTGAATCAAATTTATGAAATATTCTCAAAGCCAAATTGAAGTTTGAATATTTTCTAAAAATTGTTTTATGCTTGATAATATTATATATATTGGTTATTTAAACAACTTTATACACTAAAATCATTTATAAAATGAATTATTGCACAATAATGTTTGTAATATGCCATATCATTTTAATCTGATAAATCAAATTATTATCACAACATGCAAATTAATTACTTGAGGTTTTTCCATACCACTATTAATTTGTAATAAATAATAACAGTTAAGAATTGCATTAATTAAACATGAATTGAGTATCCAATCTGAAAATATTGTTATTGGCATATCTTCATATTTGTAGAGGTCAAATTTTTTTATCAAAGCAAAGTCGAAGCTGATATTTGTTTCTAAGTCAAGTCAAAGTTTTGAAACTCCACACAACCCTACCAGCTGTTTCAACTTTGCACAATTCTTCACTTGTGCCAAGATGGATACTTAGAAGAGTGAGATTGCCATTGATTCTTGGTACCATTATGATCTCAACATTATTTTTAAATTTGAACCATATTTGCAAATACATGCCTTATTCCAAGATATACATTCACTGCATTAGCGATAAAATACATAAAAATTCTTGTTGATAAATACATACATAAAATAATTTTCTGGCCTTAATTACTGTCTTTTTTTTCCAATTAATAATCATTTAAAAACATAGCATATTTATAAATATGGGAGTTTTTAATAAGGGTGGTATTACATTATCATATTTCTTTCATAAAAGAAAAATATTTATTTATAAAATATATGATAAAAGATTTGACTACACATTAGATAAAATTTGTTTTATTGCATTACATAACATTTTATTCAAAGTTTGTATAATATTACCCACCTTGGTGGCGTAGTTAGCTAACACACTAGTTTTGTGTTGAGCTAGACTACCGAGGATTGGAAGATCTAGGTTCTAATCTCGCTCGGGTAAACTGGGGATGGTTTTTCCTAAATTGTTTTCCACTCTCCTTCCACAAAAATGCGGGTTTACTTCATTCATATTCATCTTTCTCAATTCACATTCCATTTGCATAACTAGTACTTTAGCGAATAACCCGAACAGGTAGTAAGACGCGGTGATAAGTATTATTATTATATAATATAATGTGATTACAAAAATAAATGCTGATCATGTCAAACATATTTACAAATGGACCATGAAATTTTTTTATAAAAATTTGGTCACCAAAGCTGATATATTAGTTAAAAAAAAAAACACACTGTTGGTCTAGTCTGGATCTGGAATGAGATAAACTCTGCCTGTGGATATAGGGTGTCATGTGGTCAGCACAATGAACACTTCGGCCATTTCTTTAAGTTTTCTAGACCAGAGCCACTACTTTTTCATTCAAGTAGCTCCCCATTTGACCTCACGAGTCCGAGTTGACCTTGTTCAAGATTCACTGCTTCATGGGAAATCTGGAATCACTGGCATAATATATAATATATATTGTATGTAAAAAAATGACAACAATTTTCTCTTTTCCAAGTAAATACGATGCCTGTATTAAAAGGTATTGATGTGTGCACTATATTACACAAAATCGGTAATGTCCCAAAACGAAAAATAAGTACTTTTAATTATGTTTAAAATATTGTTTCGAGTTGGATAAAAAGAAATTATTTAAAAAAATGAAATAGTATGAGAAAAATTAAGTTTACGTTATTTTAAATGTAATATATAACAGATAATTAAAGATCTTTACATTTATAACAAAACTGTGATCTTTTACAAGTGTTGGCAACCCAAAACCTAAACATATGATTTTCGAACTTTCATCCAGATAAAAACCTATCGTGAATGGAATATAGGTACCCCCCCACTATCCACAAAAAAACAACAACAAAAAAAAACACAATAAAAGTTGGAGTGACAAAAGAAGGAAGTAACTAATATTTTAGAAACCGCGTCAATGGATATTCCAAGGGTAGTGGTTAATGTAGGCTTGAGATCCTGCTATACCTCATAGTTCTATTCCTCGAACAAAGGCTGGCTGGGGATAACATTGATGAGTTTAAGAAATTGGTACTCTTGTGATAAATAATTTTTGTTTTTAAAAGAATAATCTTATAAAATAAAACAATGATTCTTTTTGTTTTTAACTAATATAATTTGTTTAAAAGAAATTCAAACATTCTCAGAGGGGGGCATCGACCTCATCCCCTTCATCTTCAACCACACCCTGCACACGTCTACGAGCACAGAGGATCAAACCCAGGACCTTTGCGTCTGCAGCGAGGAATTATAAACACGGGTAGGTGGGGTCCAACATCAACCATGTTCACTGATGGTAATTTTCCAGGTGTGGGTCATTATTGTGGTTTTCAGTTACTCTCTTGTCATTAATGAGGGTGCACATTTTATTTAACTACCATACTTTTTTTTTCTTAGATTAAGCTTTATAAAAAATATATAATTTATTTAATTTAAAATTGGCTCTTAAACATAAATTCTCTAAGTGGTCAAAATAAATACATTACCATTGTTTGATCTCACAGGATCAAATATTAATAGACCCTTGTTCTAAAGAGTATCCTAAATAATTTATAAACTGAATGAATAAAGTCACATATTCATTAGCAAATAGAAATAATTATTTAAGCTGTAACACAGAAACATTATTTCAGTTCTAAATTCTATGACTTCATAAATTAAAAACACTGATTTAATTAATATTTTAAATATAAACTATATTATGGTAGCATCTATGCTTTGTTTATGTATAACACATTTAAAGTTGTCTTACACACTTAAGACATTCTTAATCTATCTTATATTAATTTTATGTTAAAATAGACAATTTCACTACTTCCCCAAAAATTACACGCTAACATGGGAATATACAACTGTGATGTCAGAGCTACTTGAATAAAACTATTGTAGTTTATGAGCATACCATTGTATTTCTCATCAATGGATTGTACTAATATTTAGTGATGGAAAACAATATAAATGTTTGATCTTTAGTTTTTTTCACAAATGTCCCTTCTAGTTTGATTATAATTATATTCAATAAAGATGTTATTATTTTAGAAAATTAGGTACCATGTGTAATAAATGGAATTTAATTTATTCAGAATAACAGTGTTTAAAATTTGTTTCAATTTAATGCAAATAATTTGTTAGTGTGTCAATGAAACTTCACACATTATTTGAAGTGAAGTGATCTCGGTTTTTACTTTATGCGTGTAGACAAGCACTTTACTTCATACACCCACATGTCTTAAAGCTGGTTACACAGTTTAAAAAATAGACATAAAGTTCTTAATTCTATATTCTGGTTAGTTACACAATATGTTTTTTATCGCTTACTTACTTTATCTTATTAGGAACTCGAAAGTTCATTGCTGCACTTACAAAAGTTCACCACCTCTCTTTATATTGATCTAGTTCAAACCAGACCAACTTATTACTCCCTATTCCTATCTTGAGATATCTATCCAGTCCACCTCATTACATTCTCTTTCATGTCTATTCTGATGTTATCCTCCTATCTGCTTATAGGTCTTCTCAATGGTCATTTGTTTTTGTTACCTAACAAAATGTAAACGATTGGCCAATAAAGAGCAAGAATCTAGAACATACATTGATGACATTTAGATGGGTATTTTGTACTAAGTTAAATAGTGGATTGTTATAATTAGATTATATATTTGTTATTATTTACCAATTTGATTGTAATGTTTTCTGCACTAGAGCAATCATATCAGCCGCATAAGAGTTTTGAATTGTTCACACATTATTATAACTATATGAAAATATGTCTTACAACATCTTATTTTCTAGTTCTAGGAAATTATAAACACTGGTGGGATAGTACAATACCTCTTCTTTTATTGTTTAGCAAAAAAAAGTTTAAACTTTATGTTTCCAATATTCCGAATTTGTAAACGCTTGCTTGCAACATGGCTGTTATGAACAGGTGGTGCATTTAAACGTAAAAGGGAAGTTCTCCCCAGGACAGTTATTATTACGTTAAGTGAACGCCACGTCAACGTAAGCTAAGTACATCGTGATGGCTTTCATTTTAAGATACAAAGCCCTTTGCAATGATATACTCATTTTGTGGGTAAAATGTATGTAAACCCTAGTGAAATAATTAACAATGAACTTAGCAGAAGGTGGAGTTATTTAATAGGTAACACTAACAGCTTTGTAATTTAAAGATAATGTAGTCTAGACGCATTACATCTAAGTCAAGTAATAAAGTTACATCATTTAACCATAAACTAGGAAATGGCATGTGCTGTTTTGATAACTTTAAATACTTCAATACAACAGTAATAAATCTCCACATCACATGCCGAGAGCTATATAGTAGTATTCTGGTAGGAGGTAATTTTTAGAAAATACAGACATATATTTTTGCGGTCAATTTGATAGCATTTGACTTTTTACTGTAATTGGTATTATTTCATAGATATTGCTCTCTTTTTCTATATTAATAAAATGAAGTGTGTCTTGTCTGTAATGAGCATTGCGCGATATCTATTGCACCCAGAAGTCTGAGATTTTAAAAAGTAGTCCCTGTCCTAGTGTTCACAAACGTGGGCACCTCAAAGCCGGAATTTTTACAATTTTGATTAGATTAAAAAAAAAACAACCAAAATCTGGTTGGAAGCAAAAATATCATTGGCAATGCAGGGCTTAAAGGAACTGTTTTAAATAAAACTATCTTCCACATACACGCATTAAACTATATTCAAAACATTTCTCCCGGGTATTACGTCAACAAGTTATTAATAGAAAATTAGAGTTGCAGATAATATGACTTGACATACTATATGAAAATAGTTTTAGTAGCTTGTATAGCTCCCAAAAAAATTCATCCATATTCGAATCAGACTTTATTAAAAGTTAGCTTACTTTCAGTTATATTTCTCTTCAGGTTTTACTTTTCAACCCGTCACTTCGTCCTTAAAGGGGAAAAAAAAAGAACAGTGTGCAGTATTACATCGGCAGAACAAACAAGATTGCAGACCGACTGTCAGGACAATACAAAAATTTCCCAGGCGGATCCTTCCGCGAGAACCTAGAGTAGCCAAATAATAAAAATCAAAATATATTTAGTAAAAAGGGAATCCAAGAGAAAAGCAACAAATTTAAACTATCTGGTAGGAAAGGTTGTATAACGGATAAGTAACATAACGATTCCCGTGTCCAGGTGTCATTTTTCAATTTTCAGAATATGATATATAGATGGAGAATTCCTCTCTAAAAGCACAAATAATAGCTTTGGCTATTTGATTCTTAAAAACAGAAAAGATGTGCGTTGTTGCGAGATGATTTTTTTTTTAATTTGTTGAGTTATTGATCCTTATAATCTAGAGGAAATATACCCCATTAGCGTGGAGAAAAAGTGAGAAACTGTCTAGTAAACCTACCCCTTAGAATACTCGGCCGGGACTAAAACCAATACATACCCGCCACTGGCATACGAGACTAGACACGCTTGACAATTAGTTCGCGTGCCCGCCGATGCAAGGGCTTTCATTAAAGTTATTTGTGATTATGTAGAAGGAGCAACTGCCACGCTCTTACACCTCCACGCGTGGGTGCGCCACTGAACAGACGCCACTGAATTAGGGTGGTCGACCTGTCACGAGCGTTGAAGGAGCACGTCATACAGGGGGGTGGGGTGGTGGTAACACAAAGACGTGCTGAATATTCATCACCAACTAATCCGAGTTGAAAGATGAGCTTTTAACTCAATTCTCCTAAACCTCATTATGTAGTCAGATTATTCTAATTACTCTCGTTATTACAGACCCGAGCTCGCAAAAAAAAAAAAATCATCTACCTAAAAAAACTGGGATTTAATTTACTCAAATATTAATTAATATATCGTTAACATTTTCGAATTTTATAACCTAAATAATATTTTCAAGTTAAAAATAATATTCAATCTATCTTCTATCTATCTATCTAACTCTATTAATAAAATGAAGGGTTTGTTTGTCTGTCATGAGCGTTGCGTGATATCTACCGCACGTAGAGGTCTGAAATTTTAAAATTAGTAGTCCATGTGCACCTCGATCTCGGAGTTTTAAAATTTGGATTAGATTTTTTTAAATTAATAAAAACTGGATCGGAAGAAGTATAATAAAGTTTTTTTTTTCTGTTTGTTTAAAGGAAAGGGGTGACCTCGGAATCCATTGCGTGATTACTCAGGGCAGACGCTGGATATTTCTCCTAGTAACAAATAAAGTAAAGCCTTCCACTTTCTATTCCATAGTTAAATAGTTGAGCTGTGATTTTACCAATAGGACTAGATCAAGGTAGGGATAGGGTGTAATGAGGGGGCCTGGGTAGAACCAGCTCAAGATAGGATAGGGTGTAATGAGGGGGGCTGGTAGAACCAGCTCAAGATAGGATAGGTTTAATGAGGGGGACTGGATAGAACCAGCTCAAGATAGGATAGGGTGTAATGAGGGGGCTGGTAGAACCAGCTCAAGATAGGATAGGTGTAATGAGGGGGCTGGGTAGAACCAGCTCAAGATAGGATAGGTGTAATGAGGGGGGCTGGGTAGAACCAGCTCAAGATAGGATAGGGTGTAATGAGGGGGCTGGGTAGAACCAGCTCAAGATAGGATAGGGTGTAATGAGGGGGCTGGGTAGAACCAGCTCAAGATAGGATAGGGTGTAATGAGGGGGGCTGGGTAGAACCAGCTCAAGTAGGATAGGGTGTAATGAGGGGGCTGGGTAGAACCAGCTCAAGATAGGATAGGTTTAATGAGGGGGACTGGATAGAACCAGCTCAAGATAGCATAGGGTGTAATGAGGGGGGCTGGGTAGAACCAGCTCAAGATGGAATAGGGTTTAATGAGGGGACTGGATAGAACCAGCTCAAGATAGGAAAGGTTGTGATGAGGTGGTCTGGACAGAACCAGCTCAAGATAGGGATAGGTGGTTTAAACATTGGCAAATGTGGTAACGAACTTTCTATTTCCTAGTGCCAAAGAGTAAGTAAGTAACACCATTAGTAGGCCTATATTTTATATTTTTCTAGTTTCTTCTAACATAAACCCTGAGAAGTTATCACTGTTGATCGTAAACAAACATTGTTTGTATATTTATTCTGAACTTTTCTTCTTACCAGAATACTACTGTACTGATAGCTACGTCTCGCTGTGAATCGAAGCGTATGGGGGGGAAGGTAGTTTGAACTTATTTGGGAGAAGTCCTTTTCCAATCACAGTAGCGCCGTTTACGAGCCTCAGCGGCTGTTACGTTAACTAAACCAGGCGAGTCACGAGGCTCTATAATTGAACCACAATAATTACGTAACGACAAGTGACAGCTTTTCGAACAATGCCCGTGGTCACGTGACAAACACGATAGTCTTCAAGCAATGGATCTGGCTTCTCTGAGGGGACACTTAAGCCTCGTTCACACGAGGTTAGTAAATCATGACCCTTGCAATACTGTCACCATGCTGTCACGGTCTAACTACCATGGCAAGCAACCCTGTCGCGAATCAAATCATTTTAATGTAACATAGCTGACCTCTGTGGTCTTGGGATAAAGTTCTCGTCTCATGACCCGATGATAGTGGGTTCAAATCTGCCGGGGTTAACGGACTTTTCTTGAGCGATGAAAATCCAAAGCACAACTTCCTTCGGAGGAAAGTAAAGTCGTTGATCCCATGTTGATTGTGGCATGAAAAAGAACTATGGAAGGGACCCGCCTCGGTGGCGTGGTTGGTTAACGCGCTAGTCGTGTTGAGCTCGACTGCTGAGGACGGGGAGATCGAGGTTCGAATCTCGGTCGGGTGAACTGGGGGGTGATTTTTCCTATAGGGTTTCCCACTCTTCCTCCGCGAAAATGCGGGTTCACTTATTCTAAATTCAACCTTCCGTAATACTAACCCGTTAGCGTAATTAGTATTTAAGAGTATAACCAAACGTGTAGTATAATCGCGGTGCTAAATAAATAAAAATAAATAAATGGATTATTCATATACCTGATTCAGCAGTTTAGCAAACATTGTCATTATAAATTCGAAGAATTGCGGAACAATCAAGAATCTTCCGATTCTAATTCCATTTTAGCAGAGTCTTTGATATTCCCAGGATAAATCTCTTTGGATACCAAATTTTTATCCACTTATGTTTATTTTTAGTACGTCTATTTACCTCAAGAGCAATAAGATCGTTTCATACACTCAAGAACCCGTTCTGTGAGCCGCGTGGTCTAACGCGCTACTCTCGCAGTAGACTAGACTGCCGATGACGGGGAGATCAAGGTTCGAATATCGGTCAGGTGTACTGAGGCTGGTTTTCCCCCAAAATAGTTTTCTATTCTTCTTTCGCGCAAATGCGGGTACACTTCCTTCCTAATCCGTAAAACTATTAGCGTATAGCCCGAACGTGTAGTAAGATGCAGGCTGAAAAAAAACTAACTAACACAAAACAAACAAAACACTCTGGCAACATCCCACATGAGTTTCTCCATTTTTACGGTGGTTTGAGGTATTCGCTGTCACATTATCACATTGATTTCAGTCCATCGTGTGAACGGATAGTGACGTAGCAATATCTACAGCTCACTGCTATGTCTTCAGCCATCACAGTACTATCAGGGATTCGAATTCCAACCAGATGTTTCCCCTTTAATAGTTGTTCACTTTCCTTACACGCAAATGCAAGTACATTTCCTAAAATTTTACACTGCTTATCACCAAGGCCCGAATTTTGATAGCCTTAAAATGATTTTTTTTAAAAAGATCTACAAATTCTAAAAAATCACTTTAAATTTTCAAAAAATGACCTAAGAACATGAACAGAATAGTATTTCATGTTTGGAGAATATGGACGACCTTACCTAATTTGGCCCAACAAAAGAAAGTCATGTTAAGGTGGGATGGCAGGGCATTTGTTTGTAAGGTCGACATTTTTTGAAATTTTTATAATTATTAAAACACTTTTTTTTAGGCTGAAATGAATAAAACATTTCTTCACCTGAAAAGCTTAGTTCAGTTATATACGCATAGTAATCCGAACATTTCTTGAATATCCGTCATGAGCATCACGGAATTTGAACAAGACTTTTTTTTAATATCTTCATTAAAAAAAAGTTTCTATTCAAATTATATTATGGTCTTGACAAATGTTCAAGAACTGTTCAGATGACGATGTGTAGAAATTTAAACCAAACGTTTCCACTGAAGCAATATTTTATTTATTTTCAGCAAGAAAAGAAAAGAAAAAAAAGAAGTAACTACAAGAGCACAGACTTAACATCACCCGCCCTGCACCACGCCCATCTTAAAAGGGGAATCCCGAACAAACCACGAAGTCGCTCTTCAACTGATTCGAAGCACAACTCATGTATTTCCATCCACTCAAACTTTACCAAAACATAGTACAATGCCCTCTCATTTCTTAGCTGAAGTATTTGCGGTCTAGTGCACAGCTCTTCCACAACTATTCCTTGCTAGCCTCGCAAATAATAGAAACACACTTAGGCCCACTGTTAAACAGACATCCTTCCCTTTCACGAGACTAGTCTCGACAGTCTTAATACTTGGGAAATTGTTCCAAGTACACAAGTAGAGGATGTACTACTTTCATTAAAACAATGCAACACAGGATATGTAGCAACACGTCATGAGTTATGAATGTGTTTGTTTGTATTTTTTCAGATATTTATTTATATTTGACTTTTCTTTAATAAGTTCATACATGTATTTAATTATGTGAAGACTCGGCGCACTGGTCCATCACAGCTTCAAGTAATGGCTAAAACACCATGAGCCGATACATCGGTGCCTTAGTAATGGCTAAAACACCCATGCAGCCGATACATCGGTGCCTTAAGTAATGGCTAAAACACCCATGCAGCCGATACATCGGTGCCTTAAGTAATGGCTAAAACACCCATGCAGCCGATACATCGGTGCCTTGAGTAATGGCTAAAACACCCATGCAGCCGATACATCGGTGCTTAGTAATGGCTAAAACACACATGCACCGATACATCGGCCTTAAGTATGCACACATGCAGCGTACATCGGTCCTTGAGTAATGGCTAAAACACCCATGCAGCCGATACATCGGTGCTTGAGTAATGGCTAAAACACCATGCAGCCGATACATCGGTGCCTTGAGTAATGGCTAAAACACCCATGCAGCCGATACATCGGTGCCTTAGTAATGGCTAAAACACCCATGCAGCCGATACATCGGTGCCTTGAGTAATGGCTAAAACACCCATGCAGCCGATACATCGGTGCCTTAAGTAATGGCTAAAACACCCATGCAGCCGATACATCGGTGCCTTGAGTAATGGCTAAAACACCCATGCAGCCGATACATCGGTGCCTTGAGTAATGGCTAAAACACCCATGCAGCCGATACATCGGTGCCTTGAGTAATGGCTAAAACACCCATGCAGCCGATACATCGGTGCCTTGAGTAATGGCAAAAACACCCATGCAGCCGATACATCGGTGCCTTAGTAATGGCTAAAACACCCATGCAGCCGATACATCGGTGCCTTGAGTAATGGCTAAAACACCCATGCAGCCGATACATCGGTGCCTTGAGTAATGGCTAAAACACCCATGCAGCCGATTCATCGGTGCCTTAAGTAATGGCTAAAACACCCATGCAGCCGATACATCGGTGCCTTGAGTAATGGCTAAAACACCCATGCAGCCGATACATCGGTGCCTTAGTAATGGCTAAAACACCCATGCAGCCGATACATCGGTGCCTTAAGTAATGGCTAAAACACCCATGCAGCCGATACATCGGTGCCTTAGTAATGGCTAAAACACCCATGCAGCCGATACATTGGTGCCTTAAGTAATGGCTAAAACACCCATGCAGCCGATACATCGGTGCCTTGAGTAATGGCTAAAACACCCATGCAGCGATACATCGGTGCCTTAAGAATGGCTAAAACACCCATGCAGCCGATACATCGGTGCCTTGAGTAATGGCTAAAACACCCATGCAGCCGATATATCGGTGCCTTGAGTAATGGCTAAAACACCCATGCAGCCGATAATCGGTGCCTTGAGTAATGGCTAAAACACCCATGCAGCCGATATATCGGTGCCTTGAGTAATGGCTAAAACACCCATGCAGCCGATACATCGGTGCCTTGAGTAATGGCTAAAACACACATTATGCCGATACATCGGTGCCTTGAGTAATGGCTAAAACACCCATGCAGCCGATATATCGGTGCCTTGAGTAATGGCTAAAACACCCATGCAGCCGATATATCGGTGCCTTGAGTAATGGCTAAAACACCCATGCAGCCGATAATCGGTGCCTTAGTAATGGCTAAAACACCCATGCAGCCGATATATCGGTGCCTTAAGTAATGGCTAAAACACCCATCATGCCGATATATCGGTGCCTTAGTAATGGCTAAAACACACATTATGCCGATACATCGGTGCAAGCCAAATCTGGTCTCTTAGTGATATTTATAGTTACTAGATGGCACCACAAGAATTCATCCTAAATGTAGGCTTTATTTAATATTTTATTCAACAGAGAGCTCTATAAGCAAGGGCGTCCACTGGATTTTTCCCAGGGGGGGCAAACCGAGGTGTCTGGGGGGTATGGAATACCCCCAGTACGACAGAGACTCCAGGGATCCTCCCCCGACAAAACCTATTAAATTGAAATCTCAAAATACGTTTTTTAAGGCAATCCTTGGGTCCTGAAAATAAGATACAACTTAATAAAGATGTTTCAAATTTATCCAAATTCGTGGGTAGACACTTGACCTTGACGATTTGAATGACAAATACTGTTGGAATTGTTCGCGCATGCGCCAAACTATCAACTAAAATGTCGGTGGCAAACGCTAGTAATTAGTTTATTAGTTATAATTTATAACTCTTTGTTTGTTGGCTGGGGGCGCTGTTGGGCGGGACTAGTTTACTTCTAATATTTATACAACCTCAGAATTTTGGGGGGCAATTGCCCGCCCGTGGACCCTCCATGCGGGTGACCTTGACTATAAGGTTTTCAAAGGAAATATATTTAACTCTCGTGTCTACACCATGTTGATACGTCTCTGACATGTTTTAAAAATATGTTTATATAAGTTGAATTGGGCAATGTCGGAACACAGGCTGATTTACAAAGTGCGTATACACGATTTTGTAATTTTGCAATTTAGAATCAGACATCACTACATAAACCAAACTTAATATCAATTTGTACAGAAATAAATGCTCCTTACAGGATTACTGACGAATAAATAAGAGTGAGATTAAATTTAAATATTTAATTCTGAATTATAAATACTATTTAAATAGTTCAGGTTTTATAATTTGATTCACTAAACCAAGGTAGTCTAATATTTGTTGAAGTAGTTTTTGGTCTAAGTCTTTCATATTAATAGTATAGGTGGAACATTTTTTTTTGTGCGTATACGATCAATTATATTTACGAGAGAAAAAAAATAGAGGTAAATATGTGTGAGTTTGCCCGAGTAGTTTCTATAAGAACAGTGAAAATGCGCTTAGTGTAAAAGGTGAACAATATTGTTAGTAGACATTTACATTCTCGTTTTTAATTATTATATATTAATATTACATTAGTCTAAATATGTTTAAACACTAGAAATAAATTGTTAAGGGATAGAAGAAGGATCCGGATTAACTTCGCCCCAAATAATTATATTATTATTATTATTGTTAATATTAATAAACTGTGCAAGCCTGTTGGATAGCATTTTAATGAGGGACAATTATAAATGAAAATAATAGACGAAAACAACCAACATTATATACTAGCGTAATTACTATACAGGAGTATAGCCAGAAAGGATAGTAAGACATGGTACTAATAAAATAATAAATACAATTACTAGTATAATAGTTTAGATATTTTATTGAAATTCATAACCCAACATTTCTAACAATACAAACTGTATCAGCGCATAACTTACATACCAACTTAAAATAGTGTAGTATTATACCAAAATTTGCGCACCAAACCTAAGCGACTATATTATTCGATCGATGGAAAACTTAGCATATAAGAATGGAAAAAAACTTATCAAGTACTTACTTAAATCAATTATTCAAAAAGAAATACATCGTTTCAGAAAACGATAACTTCTTTAGACAGCAATTTCTTGATTTATACAAAACCAATTCTACTATTTAAAAAAAATAAAAATAAAAGCGATTTGAGGATTTTCATAAGAAAGTTTGAAATTTCCAATAACGAAGCTGCAATCCATGTATAATTTGCATTGGTCGATGAATGAACACTATTATGAGAGGGTTTTCTATGTCATAATAAAAAGTAATTGAGGCCATTATGAAAAAATAGGTCTTGGGTTGTTGATTTGCATTACAACTATAAAACGTCTGGACTTATCTGAGATTTACTACAAACCTTATGATTTTGACAACAAAAAGTTGATTTAGGCAATTTTTCGCCCGGGTGCAACTCTTTATTATATAAGTTATTTAAGGTTAGGAGGAGCTATTTTTTATTCGTATACATAATAGATTCAATTTATATTCGAGTATTTACAATTATCATTTACCCCAATTCATAGTACTTTTTTTTAGATTTCCTCGCTATTGGAGCTAATTTAGAGCTTACATTGATAAAACACAACTTAACTATTTAAATCTTATAGTTGCTAAGTAATATTTAAAATCAATATCAACCACTTTAGTGGTCACATGGTCGAAGAAAGTGGTAACAAAACCCAGGTACCCAGGTTAAAAACCAGCCGTATTGCGTATTGGCTATAATTATTGTAGCCTGTTCAAAGACTTTACCATCACATCTTTGTTAAATCCAAGGCGGGCTTTGTGGCCTGGATTCGTAATTGTAATCGAGATTATATTGCATCGTGGCTACAAACCACCAATCTCCGCCACCTTAAAAGAGCGAACACCGCTTACCCCATTTTATTGGGAGGTCAGCGCCTAATCATGGACACTCCACGCGCGTCAACACAGAACACTGCTCATCGTTCGAGTTCGGCAAGGAAACAAGAACAAAGTCACGGAGTGGCATGTGACCCCTGTTCGCTTGTACGGTATCCCCGAGTTCAAGAAACTGCGCAGGCGCCAAAGCTTGGGGAAAGGAGCGAGAAGTGATATCACGTGTGTCTCCCTATCACCTCATGGTCTTCCCCGAGACGTTGTGCGTAGGCATCGAATCGGGTGAGAGGGTCTTTTTGACTTGCTGTGAATGACTTCATTGGTCATGTGATATCTCCCTACCAAGTTTCCCAGCATGAAAACAAAACCACGGGCTTCAAGCCAATGTGTTATAATATTATGAGAACGTCTTTTAGCATTTCTATTAGAGCGGTGTCTTGCCTATTTGATCTACTTGTCATTTCCTAAATAAAACATATCATTCGGACTCAATACACGATCTTTGGGGGTATCGTATATTTACTGCTCAGACTCACTGTTGTCATCTTCCTCCAAATTATCCTCTTCAGTTTCCCATTTAGAATTGATTGGCTGTTCCTCTTCCATTGAATCAAAAAAGCGCCCTGATACTCTGTGTATTCCTTTCGTACTGATCCATCTGCATCAATAGAGAATAATTTGGGGTATTCATTAACTGGACTTATTAAAACTTTATCATTATTTAAATAAAAAATTCGTCAGAAAATATTGAACATTTTTGTTTATAATTATTTATACAGTATTTAATAAATAAATATTCAAAGTGAATAAACACAATAAGTTTCCATTTAAAAAAATCTTGTGTTTATAACTATTTATACATTATTAATTATAAATAGACCCATAAGTGAATAAACACAAGATATACCTAAATTATACAACTTAAACATTATAAGAAAGAAAATAAACTTTAAACTTAGCTTCAAGTTTTATGTTAAGCGAGCAATTTAGTGGGGTTTATAAAAAAAAACCAAGGGATCCAACCTCTTGGCAAGAACTTCTAGCAGACACTGAGTAAACATTAGTACTACTGCTGCACTGTGTGGTTGGTTATTGGAAGGTACATAGAGCTACAGCTCAATAGGTTGTACTCTCTTAGGGAACTACAGAAACAAATTAAGGCCCTTGGCCCTGTCGAGTGCAATTCTAAAACCATTTTGTGGGTTGGTGGGTGAGAGGGTTAAAGGTGTGGCATGGCTTCACAACCGACCAAAATATCCTTCCGCGCCAACAAGAACAGATAGATCATAGAAACTGTAGATGGTGCTAGCTACCAGACAGGTCTTGAGGAAAAAAATCAAATGTTTGGAAAATCAGTTTTTTCGAGAACGAGTGAAATGTTTATGTTAATATTTTCAAACCCCTTCTAAGATAATTTATCGATGTTTATTAATTGTTACATTTTCTTATTTTCTCTAATGAAGCCGGCAGTTTTCTATTGAAAAATTTCAATTTTATTGGTATTTGATCACTATTAAAATTATAGAGGAGTTGTGTACATAAAAAGTATAATTTAATCAACATGTTTCTATTTTTAAATAAACCGTTTTCGAAAAGAAAATGGCAAAACAATAAAAAAATTTGGGTGTGTGTACTTATGTACGCGCGTGAGAAGTTATACTTCTTTGGCATTATTAAATAAATATTAAAAATTAATATTTTAATTTGATGTTCGATTTAAATTTTTATCACAAATTTTTGAAGTTATACTTCTTTAGGCGCGTCTATGAAAAAATGATGAGAGTGAAATTTTAAGATGCGCGCGCATCACTGTAACACAAAAGTAACAGGTTGAAGCTAAACCACTCATTAAGTCTCGAAAAAAAAAATAAAGCTACCAACAAAATAGAAATAGAACCTCTGTTAGTCGCGCATGTTGGTACGCTTCGTCGCCTCTGATCACTGTTTTCATATATATAATATTTATCCACATGTTTCTAGTTTCTACATTCACAACACGTGTTTTAGTTTCATACAAGTGCGAATTATATATGTTCTAATAAATTATATTCAGTAGTGATTTAAATTGAATATTTTGATTAATATTATTTACTATTCGTAAATATTAGTGAAAAAAATTGTGCTTATAGACTTTTTCAAGTGCTCCAATATAATTGAGGTTAGCTATCCGTATGTATTATTTATTGATATAAATTAAAATATTATTATTTAACATAATTAATACTAAATATTATTAAATTATTATTGTTAAATATTTATTATTGGTTATTTAAAATTTACAAAATAAAGAAATAAAATTAATAAAACATCTAATAAAAAATGTGTGATAAAAATTTAAATCGAACATCAAATTAAAATATTAATTTTTAATATTTATTATTAAATTGAATAAATAATAAATATTTATATTTAATGATGCCAAAGAAGTATAACTTCTCACGCGCGTACATAAGTACACACACCCATTTTTTATTAAATGTTTTATTAATTTTATTTCTTTATTTTGTAAATATTAAATAACCAATAATAAATATTTAACAATAATAATTTAATAATATTTAGTATTAATTATGTTAAATAATAATATTTTAATTTATATGAATAAATAATACGTACGGATAGTTAACCTCAATTATATTGGAGCACTTGAAAAAGTCTATAAACACAATTTTTTTCACTAATATTTACGAATAGTAAATAATATTAATCAAAATATTCAATTTAAATCACTACTGAATATAATTTATCAGCACATATATAATTCGCACTTGTATGAAACTAAAACACTTGTTGTGAATGTAGAAACTAGAAACATGTGGGATAAATATTATATATATGAAAACAGTGATCAGAGGCGACGAGCGTACCATAGATAAAGGAATAACATAGTATACATTTCTCTATGAGCGTACCAACATGCGCGACTAACAGAGGTTCTATTTCTATTTTGTTGGTAGCTTTTTTTTTTTTTTTTCGAGACTTAGTGAGCGGTTTACCTTCAACCTGTTACTTTTGTGTTACAGTGATGCGCGCGCATCTTAAAATTTCACTCTCATCATTTTTTCATAACGCGCCTAAAGAAGTATAACTTCAAAAATTCTTGAAGAAAACTGTTTGTTTTCATGGCTATTTATTTCCATGCCAAATGAAAAGGGACAATCGTCTTAACTATGAGGCCTTAAAAACCCCACCACACTACTGATGGGTCAACTCTTGTTCATTACACCCTCACATTTAAACAAACAATTCATGCAAGACCGGGCAGATTATACTGGCAAGTAGTCAGCCAATCCTCAGGTGACGGGCGATTACTGGCAAGTAGCCAGCCATCCTCAGGTGAGCAGGACGAGAGTAGACCACGCTTGCCACTGGACATAGGAGTTATCGTTCGAACTGTTTGCGGGTTAAGAGGGGGGCGCTATCATAGCTCAGCATAGTCAACCATCTCAAGTGCCAGGTCTGCTTAGTGCGCACATTGGACAATGGGTCGCAAATCTTCGGGACCATGCGGGTGTTCGGACATCTCCAACTCTGGGTGATTAAGGTGGCTGTCTAAGTATATGATATATATAGAGCCAAACAGACGTTGAGCTTATGTTGGATATTGACTGAATATTTTAGCAGTAGGCGAGCTTAATTCTTATTGGAATGAACAAAAAAACTATTTTATATGACTCTATATCTATATAGGGTTGTAAAAATAGTTGAAAAGTTGAAATTTTGCACTCTGAAAAGTCCAAAAATCTACATATTAATTTTTTGAACCTAAATACCCATGAAACGAAAGGTAACTGATATATAAGTTTAGAATATATCTTTGCGAATTGAATGATGTAATTTGATAAGTGTCTTACAACACAAATTTTATTGTAATTTGTATATTATTCCTCCCTTTTTTATTCTCAAACTGATGGACAGATCCAGAAACAAAAAAAAGAGTTACTTGATTTCTGAAATTTATGAATTTCTGTGTTTGCTCTGTACGAACTTTGAATTGGTGACCGCAAGTATAATAGAACATAGTTCGATTTAAAATGGGGTGGATTAAGATTTTACCGTTTGTACATGAGTTGTTCTTACAAGCCAATTAGTAAATATCTAAGCACTAGAGCTGGATGTCCAATTTTATACATGTTGTCCTAGGTAAAGTTAGTCTGTAAGTCATGTTCTGATACATGTGTGTACGTTACGTACCCCTATTATGAAAAAAAAACAATTTATAACATAACATGAACTGCACAGGGAGACGAACTAAACTAGTTTCCTAGAAATGGTTCAAGGCGATTATTTAAAGGGGGCTGAAATAAGCTTGTTTAGTTAAGAATAAATTTCAACAATTTTAAAGTCACTTTAAATTAAAATATAGATCTATAACACACATAGTTTATGTTATCAAAAATGTTTACAAAAATAAAATGATATTTTTAATCTAAAAAAACAACTCCATTACGTAAGACCAGAAGTGGGCTATACAAACCGAGTGGTTGACTTATGTTGGCGAAGATAGTGCCAACATTTGCAGATAGAAAGTGTTACGTGGTCAGTACAATGAATCCCTCCAGCCGTTAATCTCACTTTTCTAAACCAGAACTGCTACTTCTTAATTCAAGTAGATAGCTCTTCATTTGTCTCCTCACGTGACTAAGTCCAACTGGATATAAAAGAGTAGTTATAGTAGTAACATTTCCTATCTATCATTTCCTACCTCTCCAGTGGGAAGCTACTTTACTCGCTTCTTCTCAAATAGTCCATGGTACGTTTCCCAGACACACCTCAAACCGTCAAACAAGAGTGATCTTCACCAACCCTCGTAAGACTGCCTGAGAGACTCCTTCAAAATACTTACATTTTCAGCTTGTCACCATTTTGGGAGTCATATCTTACTTTAGTACAACGACCAATAGGAGCGAGGGTCACTCGATTCTCAAGAGAGTCTAAAACTGCTGAACAGTAGTTCCTGCAGAGAAATGGATGCAGTTAACGTTAAGGCTACGTTCAGACGGGGAGGATTCATACGCGCGGTTTGATCTGTTAGAGCAGGGGTCTCTAAACTACGGCCAGCCGTCCACATCCGGCACGCCACAAGATTGTATCACAAAACAAATTAATTGTTATTGTTAATCGTTATTTATTAACCACACAGTTTATTGGGCTGGTCAAGTTTCTGTCCACGCGTGGGTTTCCCCCCATGACACCAAGTCAGAGTGCTGTTGGAATCGCATACCATCATTTTCAGTCGCAGGCGCCATTCCTTATACCGACAACAGAACACCTTGAATGTGACGATTTTTAGGTAGTTCCAAGTTTCCCGGCAGAGGGTTATCTAAGGAAAGTTCCAAAAGATGTTATCTAATTTAAAAAAATTAACTATATTGACTAATTATTATAAATAAAGTTTATTACATATAAATGGATTCATTTCTCAAAGAGAAGAATCAACGTCAATCACTTTTATCAAACACTGACTGGCCTTGGAAATTGGAAGTTTTTTTTACAGACATGACTTGAATCTAAATTTTCATGTTGAAACAAATTTTATTTATGATCTATTTGCGCATGTCATGGCATTCAGGGCCAAAATAATGCTACCTGAAGAACAGGTGAACGTTACTTTGGCCTGCAAAAATGTGTAAAATATATTATGTGGCCCGAATAGCAAAAAGTTTGGATACCCCTGCGCTAGAGCTAAACTCACAAACCTTTTTCCTTTCCTTTTTTGTTTCTTGTTAATATGTTTTATTAAGTATATGTGGGGGATATACACGATAACAGAGATGGGTACATGTGTATGTGGACTGAATTGTCAGTTGGAAGAGGTGGGAACGAAGTTGCATCTTGTTTGCAGAAAGTTTTAAATCCTGAAAGCATTAAATATACAAATAAATCATGTATTTGTAGTGATAATAGCTGCTCACAAAACAAAAATAGGATGATGCTGATTTTGTACATATTCCCTGTGTTTGTTGGTTTATTTGGAGTATATTAAACATACGTTTCTAGTATCTGGATATATCTACTTAGAATGTGACCGAGATTTTGGATTGGTAGGGAAAAGGAAAAAGAGTTTAAAAGTGCTATGTTCCAGACGATCTAAAGGAAGTTGTTAGATCAACTCGTTTAGAGTAGCTTTTTAAAGGTGTTGTTGACTTGGATAATTTGAACTTTTATGATTTACAAGAGGCTGCAGACAAGTTGATAAACACCTCAAAAAATAAATATTACAAATGCATTGTGGATAATAATAACTGCACAAAATCCTGGTAAATTGAAGACTCGACAAACATTTAACAAATAACTGGAGGATTGAGAAGTGTTCAACATTTTGAAGAAAAGTAAAACAATTTCAGACATAAGTACAATTTTAATCCACGGAATTAAAAATGGAAAAGACATATCTAAAGAAATAAAGGATGTAATCAAATGATCACCAGAATGACATCGTCAGTTCTACGTTGACTTATGCAGTGTTTAAAAAAAAAGTGTGAATATTGAAAACAATGCACTTTGAAAAACTATTTTAATTTGTATATATTTGAACATTATTTAATAGTTTTACAATCCAAAATGCTGTGGTTCCATTAAGTCAGAATTATTGTCTGGAGTTATATCCTTTTGAATAATAAAACCACTGACACTTGGCCCTTTCTTAAACTTGATATATGTTTTATTTTTTATGATTAATTTGTTGGTACGTTTTCTATTTCTAATCATATTGTGTAATTTCCCCAAATCTTTAGATAATCTATTAACATGAAAATACTAGAAAATCTAGATTATTGTCAAATTAAACATTTTTTTCTTAATAACTCAAAAGGTTTGAAATGGCGCATAGACCCTTTGAGATTTACACACTTCAACTATAATAATAGATTTTTAAAAAGTATTTAATCCATAATAATAAAAGTAAGTGTTTGTCTGTTTGTGTGCGATGCTCAGCCAAATTTATGGCACGCAGAGATCAGAAATTTTTAACATAGGTGGATGGAAGGGGGTTCGAATGCACCTCAAAGCCGGATTTTAAAATTTTTAATTAGCTTTTTAATTAGGCTATTCTTAACAAATTTTTGAAGAAAATATTGTTAATCTGATAATTAAAGTCTCATGGAAAATTGGGCACAATGCGAAATTGGGGGTGGGATGGGGGGCTTATATAATTCTTATACCACAGTGGATCACGGGCAACGCAATGCGGGATTGCTAATTAAAATAAACACGAATTTATAAAAAAATGAAGTGTCAATATCAACATAATTTAGTTTCTATATATTTTTAAATATTTTCTCCTTATATACTTGTAAGATATAGTCTTACAAAACTGACACTTGAATTGAATAATAATTCACTTTTTCAAAAATGTAATAAAAGTAAAGCCAGGGATATAAACAAACATTGATTGATGTGGGAAGGAGAAACAAAAGTACTTGGAAATAAAGTACGAAAAGAAACATTTAAAAATTAATATAAGAACATACTAATAGTTGGAGCTTCTATTTTACTAACATGAGACAGTCCTTGTAAAAGTTTGTTATAGAAATAATGAAATTATGAGCATAGAAATAAAATAAGTATGAATGTAAAAAATAATATTAAAATATACAAAAAATAAAATACATTCTTAACCAGTAAGAAAATATCTTGTTAATAAAACCAAGCATAAATTATATATATATATATATACATATGTATATATATATATATATATACATATGTATATATATACATTTATATATACATATATATATACATTTATTTATATATATATATATAAATATATACATATATATATAAATATATACATATATAAATATATATGTATATATATGTGTATATATAAATATATATGTGTATATATAAATATATATATGTATATATATTTATATATATACATTTTTTTTTTCAGAGCCACTCAGAGGTGTGCAAGCGGTGAGGCCTCACAGGGCCCCATGATTTGGGAAATGGGGGCTCCGTTCTTGCTTAGGCGACATTAGAGGGGAAAACATGCTGGGGTGGGAAATCTTTGCTTGCGCACTCGTATAATAAGCTCCCTGAATAGGCGATTTAAAAAATATTGTTAGAGTTTAAAAACAAATAAAAACATAATCATATGGTTTAGTTTGGTTTATTGGAAGCGGGTTCTTCGTTTCAACGCCAACGATTTGAATTTGTTTGTCTAGCTATTGTGGACAAGGCTGTAGCCAGCCAATAATTTTAGGGTGGAGGGGGTGTTTGGTAGGCACAACCCTCAATCGCCAGAGGTTAGAAAAAAAATTATAAACGATAAACACCTATATAAGTGTTTTTTATAGCAGCATGACCCCCCTAACTGCTGAAGGCAAGGGAAAAAATTCTAAATATTAAACACATCTAGAAGCTCTCTAAAATGTTTTTTTATTGTAACACTACCCCCCCAACTACTGAAGGCTGAAAAAATTATAAATATTAAACACCTATAGAAGCTCTCTAAAATGTTTTTTTATTGTAACATAACCCCCTAACTGCTGAAGGCAAGGGAAAATTCTAAACATTAAACACATCTAGAAGCTCTCTAAAATGTTTTTATAATAACATAGCTCCCTAACTGCTGGAGGCTAGAACAAATTATAAATATTAAACACCTCAAGAAGCTCTCTAAAGTGTTTTTTTATGATAACATAACCCCTATTTTCTGAAGGCAAGGACAAATTCTAAATATCAAACACTTCTAGAAGCTTTTTGAAGTGTTTATTTTATGATAACACAGCCCCCTAATTTGTACTTTTACATCAATTTTTATATTGTTTGAACCATAAATAAATCCACGTATATTTTTTTCATAAAATTTAGGGGGGGCCTGAACCCCCAAAGTCCCCACCCGACTACGCCCTTGATGGGGATATGTCTCACAATAACTTTTGAAAGCACTAAAAGATTTAATTCGAACTTGGCACAGTTGCTCTGTGTAAGTCTATACAGCTCAAGTTCACTGGAAAGGAGAAATATAACGAAGGGTTGGGGAGAAATCAACCCTTATATGTATAAAAACACTTTTAGCATTAATAATTACTACAATGTATTTATCTTTCAGGGAGTTTCCCTGATATCTTATACGGCTAAAAATTGTTTTATAGGCTCAAACTACTGTAATAACATTAAACAAAAATTATGTTTTTAAATTATTGTTGGGAGGGGGAGGTGGGAGGGGGTAAGGCCTCTAACTGGGGGGGTGGGGGTGGAGAGGCGCTGATGAAGTCTTACCAGTGGCCCACGTCTGCTAAAGGAGACCCTGTATGCATAATTTATGTTAATCGGTAAATATATTTACATACGTTATCATAACAGAGTTACTGATGCCTTAAGGCGATTGGCCCTGTTTATATGGCGTGGAAATGCAGAGACGTGGGAACAAACGGTTATTTTCAAGAATGTTTATTGTTTTGCAATTTTCTTTTCGGAAACGGTTGTTGTTGTTGTTGTACTTTTTATATACACACCTCCTCTATAATTTTAACAGTGATGTCGGTGACCTGGTGGTCTAGGGGTAAGGTGTCAGACTTCTATGCTGGCGGCCGGGGTTCAATCCTCGGTCCCGGCAAAGATTTATCTGATTACCAAACCCTTCCTTCACCTCTGACAAGACATCTTGTGAATGTGGAGAATGCCAGGCCTCCACCGTGGTTCGGATTCCACGTTAAACTATAGGTCCTCCATTTCATCTCACAATCACCCTACCATTACACATTAGCGTAAGTGCGTATAACCCGAATGGGTAGTAAGACGCGGTGCTAATAACAATAATAATAATTTAACAGTGATCAAATATCGATAAAATTGACATTTTTCAATAACTGCTGGCTTTATTACAAAAAGTAAGAAAATGTAACGATTAATAAACATTGATACATTATCTTAGACGGGGGTGTTGAAAATAGTAATACAAATTTCACTAGTTCTCGAGAAACTGATATTTCCAAACGTATGTGTTTTTCGCAAGACCTGTCCGGTAGCTAGCGCCATCTATAGTTTCCGTGATCCACCTGATCTTGTTGGTTCGGAATGATACTTTGGTCGGTTGTGAAGCCACGCCATGACTTTCACCCTCCAGCCGACCACACCACAAAATATGTTTTAGACTTGCACTTGATAGGGCCAAGCGCCTCAAAAGTGTGGGTGATGTCTCTTAAAAAAAAAAAGATATATAGCTGTAGATTTGCTTAAAAATCCACGAAACGTGACTTGTCGCCGGACTTTATTAACAACTCTGTGATTTTGACAAGCAATAAAGTTGACTAAGAGAGATTTTTCATCCGGGTCACAACGACAAGTCATACTAAATTAGCCGAAGTGTTGTGAATGAAAGAATAGCCAAATTAAGGAAAATAGTTTGTAAATTTCACAGCGCATGAAATGAAAGGGCTTAGTGATATTAATACAACATTCAAAATGGTTTCTGACGTCAGAGCAATGGATATATTAATCAGAAGCGTTTCTGCAAGTTTAGACTTTTAAACCATCCTCCATATTAGCGTTTTTCAACCAGTGTGCCACGGCTAATTGGTGTGCCGTGAAGGGTCAACAAGTGTGCAATGAGAGTTTGGGTGAAGATAATAAAGTAGCAAGGAAAAACAAATAGAGGAATAAAAATAAATCTTTTGAAATCCACGATCAACATTAATAAAAAAAAATAATAACACACTGATTAGAGCTTTAGCCATTTAACTTTTAAAATCACGCTTCGGTGGCCGCATGCGTTACTCTCACATTAGACTAGACTGCCGATGACGGGGAGATCGAGGTTTTAATCTTGTTCTGTTGCACTGAGGGTGGTTTTTCCAAAATAGTTTTCCACTCTCCCTCCACGCAAACTTCCTAATCCCTTAAATCATTAGCGTAATTAGTACATAAGTATATAACACGAATGGGTAGTAAGACGCGGTGATTAAAAAATCTTTTAGAACACACTATTGATACTAGTTTTTTAAGTGATAAAATATCTCCTGAAAAATCTGAAGGGGTGGTGGGTGCCTTTACAATTTTATCGTCTGATTCGGTGAGTTGAAAAAAGGTTGATAATAGCTGCTTTACAGTCAGGATTTTAACCTTGACCTTCCCGTCATCAGAGAACCGGATAGGATGAAGCTGACGCTTGTTTGTAGTTTACCAGTGAGAGCTTTATTAAATTTGAAACGGATACAATATTGTTTGTATACGAATTTTACGAATATTTTACATATAGAGAAACCACACAAAACTCAAAACAGGTATTGATTTTATTGTACCCGCCCCGACCAGTAAAGTTTGTTCGTATCTGTCAAGAAGTAGAGTAAAGCCCTAAGGCGCACGAGGATAGCAGAACAGCGAAGGAGGTATAGATATAACTTTATATTATATTACCTTCCACTGACAATAGAAACACGAAGTTTTCACAATTTCAAATAAATGCTGGTTTTTATGGGTTTATAAATACTTTTTATGTTTAAGGTAGGTATTCGACGTGCACGGGAGGCGAAAGATGGGAGTATAGAGAGAGAGAGGTTCTAATGACAAGAGAACAGCAGGTAGAGTTGTTCTATGGGCTAGTAAGACACATTGTACGGATCACCACTTCCAACTCTAACCGCTAGAGGCCACAATAGGCGGGAAGAGGGTGGGTGGAATCTATAAGGAATTTAGTGTAACAAAAATAGGAACATTTGCAAGTTTAAGAAAATATTGAATTATTTATTCAAAGTAATACAACAGAGGTAATTAAATAATACATGGCCTCACAAGACGAACAGAGTAGTGTTGAAAAACATATAAATATGACAGAGACTGTGCTTGCGCAGTACATTTGAGGATATAGTTCACAATCTAAAAGTTATAGTAGTCCTTGAAGAAGACTACGTTTGAAACAAAGAGTTATATCATAAATTATTTATTTATATGAATTAGTTTGGAGGACACACAATTTTAATCAAAAATCGTTAATATAATGATAAAGAGCTTAAAGATCTCATCTACTGGTTAACAATGCACCTGAATCACCATTGTGAATTCCGACTAAACCATTAAATTTTAAGATGAAATTTAAATCTAAAAATAAATTCTGATCAAAATAAATTACACAGAGGTTTGACTTTCCGATGTAACTCAAACTTCTGTGGGACTATTATTTCCACCAATTTCTAAGTAATCGAGAAGATTTCGACTTGTTAATATTCATCTTATAATATAAAACAAAACAATATTACATTAGAATACTGGTAGTTATTCACTAAACGAATCGGTAATTGTTAAAGTTATAACTTATAAACCAACAAAAATAAATAACTTGTATAATTTCTTCAAACAAAATACGTCCATAACATTTTATCCATAAAATTAAAATTATAAAATTTTAAAAATTAAACAATTATTGGTAGTCACAAGTGCAATAAAAATTATATTTAAAACTAAATATTCCAAGCAAGAAAAAGAATCAAAAAAAGGCTACCTACTAATAAGTCTAGATTTATACAAATATATTAGCGTCCAAGTGGCAAAAGGAAACATTAAGTTTTCCATAAAACAATTTTACTTTCCAAAATAAATCTACTTCTAGTGAGAAATTACTGACGCCTACACTGAACGATTTTAATCAAATAATTAATTAATTGTTCAAACACCCAAACCCATTATAGCTCGTTTATGTTTAAATATTCAACAAAATATAAAGAGTTTATGTTTTGTCATCCTGAAACGATTATGTTAAAATCCAGACCAGGACCTCTCGTGGTTGTGTAGGAATTAATAGTCAACAATATCGCCGTTCGGCTGTTGCCCGACAAAGAACATCTGACTTGACAGTTATGCCACGCCAGGTTGTCTATGAAAGGGCTGATTTGTTGTTTGAGTACCGAGTCATTGTCATGACTCTTAACCTCGTGAATGAACTTATATACCTATGAAATGAGACAGATGAAATGAGGCTGTAAGAGAATTACAAGTATTAGTAAATTATAAGCTGTAAGAGAATTACACGTGTATTAGAAAAAGTCAACAATGTTAGCTGAGCAATAGCCTTATATAGGTTTAGTTGATGGATATAAGGGGGGGGGGGGGGAATTCTTCATATTAGCAATATAATGCCACGTTGCGAACACATGCTAGCAGCATAGTTATCTTGTTAACAACCGTCATCAACCTGACACGTCATTCCGGAAATTTGGTGAGTTGGCAGTGAAGATCACGGGAGGTTTGTCTGTCGACCAGCTAGGCCAATCAGCATAGGCCTGGATCACCTCATACCGGTGTCTCGTCGATCCTCTTTTCCAAGGAGTGTCAGTCTTCTTTTTATAATTATTTGATGTGCACCAGTCGTGTGATGGTTGTTGGCCGAGACTATAGGGTGAGTAAAGCACATATTTTAGACATAGTAGGTTTTTTGGAAATTTTTGGTATTGCAGGATGTCTATGAGTATCGGCATTATTTGGGGTGGGTAGTATTAAAGTAAATTAGCTAGCATTGCTAATGCTACAACATGTAGAAGAGAAGTGCCCTTGAAGTGTAAGGAAGTGTTGTACAGGACGAACTCTGTACCTATTGTCACACATGTAGCAGAAACATAAACAATGAATGTAAGAGACACAAGGAAAGTGAAGGTCATAGTAATGAAGTTTGTGAAGAATATGTTAGCTGTCACGAGGAGAAACAAGATTAGGAATTAAGTTATCCTTAAAAGAGTAGTGGTACGGGGAGTACATGAGATAGTAGAGGAAGTAAGACTGAGATGATATAGGTCAAAGAAAATAATGAAATAAAGTATGTAGGAAAAATACCGCAAGGAAGGCCAAGAAAGAGATTGGAGGAGCAGATAACAGAAACTGTGCAGGTGAGATGAGAAGAATGGAAGCAGTCAAAGGAGGAAGAATGGTGGAAGAATAGAGGAAAATGGAGGAGTTTTACTAAAATGATCCGACCACAGGCTGGAAACAGTTGATAATGCTGATGACTTTATGAACCAATTGATTATATCAGCACAAGACTTATAAAACTAACCTAAATCTAGAACATACACAACACCAAACCTCCGGTCGTTAATTTATCACTGTGAAAGGGGGAAACCCACATTTCATCAATGATAAATTTTTGGCCATGCCGGGAAGCAAACCCGGGATTTTTAACCAAGCAGACAAACATGCTGCCTACCTAGTTAAGATATCATACATTTAGATATTATATATCAAAAGTGACAACGGCAGATTACATGATTTGAGGTATTAATATTTAAAAATAGTTCTTGTACATTTTTAACTATCAAAAATAGTCGACCTTATGGTCAAAGGATAAGGTGTTGAACTTCTGCGATGGGGGTCCAGGGTTCAATCCTCGCTCCTAGCACAGATTTATATGATTACCAAACCCTTCCTTCACCTCTGACAAGACGTGTATTAATCAAAACTTGTGAATGTGTGGAATACCAGGTCTCTACCGTGGTTCGGATCCCACGTTAAACTGTAGGTCCTCCATTTCATCTTACAATCACCTACATTAGCTTAAGTTCGTATAACCCAAACGGGTAGTAAGGCGTGGTGCTAATAATAATAACTATCAACAATATTTCTGGCCATATTAACTGGTTTACAGATGGCTTCCTTGAATATCTCAAAGTGTTTAAGCAAACTCAATACATTTAGTTGAATGATAGATGTGTTTGTTTTTTATTATTATTATTATTATTTAGCAATTTACAGCTTACACTATTAAAACTAGCACGCTTTGCTTATTTTTAACTGGTTTAGCGTGACGTATGGGTTGCATTTAAAGTAACACCGTTTTGTAGTTCTTTTCCAACCGAGCACTTTCTTCCCTCACTGTTGTTTTTAATGAAACAACTCTTGTTGATATTCCCATTTATGATACTCCATACTTTCAATCTTCTTATGTCAATCCCACTGTTTACCAATGAACTATGTCAGCTCGTGTATAGGCACTGGGGAACTGCAGCCCTCCCTCCCTCCCTATTTCCACTTGATATTATCGATAATATTTAATATAATGAGTCCTTTTTTCTTTAATTCTTTCCTTATTTTTGTAGTACAATATATATTCCTCAAGCTTAATGTCAGTACTTCAGTAGCCATCCCTCAGTTTATGAAAAATATACAAACATCTTTGTATGGAACTGTGCGCTTCAGAGTGCCAGTGACGTGGTGTTTGACTGTTGTGCGCATGTGCACATAGGAGGGGGTGGAGAGGAAGTCGGGACTGCCAGGTAGAAAGAGCACTGTCGCTCTCGCAGTGCCGGCTCTGGCGTGATGGTGGAAATAAGTTTTTTTTTTTACTCAGTGTGTGTTGTGCTTAAAAACCGTGTACCTTATTCTTGAATGTGATAAAGTGCAGAAGAGTGTAGAATTAGATTATTTTCTGCTTCCAGATATTCTATTTGATTCATTTTTTTTCGTTTCTTTTATTTAACAGAAAGACTAAATGCGCTTGCAGTAGTTTCAATGGAGAAAAATTTCCTCAATTGTCATCCAGAGATCAAGGAGAAAATTATTGAACTTTTTGCTCAAATTAAAACAAGAAGAATGGATTTCATTTTTAAATGCATAGATCAAGCTTGAACAGTAACAATTTAAGTTAAAGTAAGTAAAATGTTTGGTTTTATTTGTTAAGATTTTATCAAGTTCCTGAATAAATTTTCTTTTAATACATGTTTTTTTCCCCCTTTTACACAATTTTAAAACAAAGGCTAAACATTTTCTGGAGCAGCATCCCACTAATTTTAGCTACGAGCCGCCACTGCTGATGAATATATATTGTTATTTAAATAAAACCGATAGTAATCAAGGTCATATTTAGGGTTATCCACAATAGACCCGGACGTTAAGGATACTAGATCTCGAAACCCCACTTTGATTTTAGATATGGATTATAAAATATTTGCAAAAAATCTGAACTAAGCACCAACCACTTTGAGGGTACAAAGGTGAAGATAAATTATATCAGAGGATACGCGAACAAAAAGGGATGAATACCACTGATATAAATTATGGTCTTATTTTCTAAGCTACGCCATAGTGAAACAATGGAAAGCAAGCTTGATACTTCTCTGGGTAAACGAAGGGTAAACCATTTATTAGATTACATTTAAGTATCGATTAGTATTCAATTTCAATCAATTAATAAAAGTAAAATGTCAACAATAATTTAAATAGGGTAAAACTGCACATAGTTGTTTAAGCGCATGCTACTAGTGTGGTTGTTGAAAGAAAATCACGAAAAGATGTCCGTGAATAGTAGGCTACAGACATTCCTCGTGACTATAAAATATATTCTTAATAATAATAATAATAATATTTAGCACCGCGTCTTACTACCCATTCGGGTTATACGCTTTAAGTACTAATTACGCTAATGGATTAGGAATTGGGAAGGTGGAGGGAGAGTGGAAAACCATTTAGGAAAAACCACCCCCAGTTCACCCGACCGAGATTCGAACCTCGATCTCCCCGTCCTCAGCAGTCGAGCTCAACACGACAAGCGCGTTAGCCACCGAGGCGGGTAATATAGTCTTGATGTGGACGTCAGTCAATTCCCCATTTCACCTAAACTGCATATTATTGGTTTACTTCCAAATATCATCTACCGTTTCAGCCCTATGTGGTTAAAGTGGGAGACCAGAAGTACATAGAACCCTTATTCAGAGGGCGTAGAAAGTTGACTGTAGGGGTTAGCGGGGCCGGGTGTTCTTATATTATACGTAAAAAAACTTTTATTGGCTAAAGGTATAGTACAATTTTCGAACAGACCTCCCTCCTAAATAATTAGCTTTCTACGACCTTGCTCTTATTTGATTCCGGGTTGATCTGAAAATAAACAAATTTGAGTAGGTGTTCATTCCTTTAAAAATTTAAAAAGTAAACACATGCTAAATTTGGGGGGTGTATCACTAAACGTTTCATGTCCTTCAACTTGTTTGTTTGTTCTGTAAAGTCCATTCTGTGACCAACCAGGCAGGACAAAGCTAGGATCGAACGATCATAAACTGGCCATACGGACTATTGCTGGCCACACACAGAAAAAAAAAAAGAAGTTATTTCAAGAATGCAAGCTTTCTTTGGACTGTCCGAAAACAAAGAAACGCCATCTACTCGTAAAGGTGACGCTACATAATAGCCTCAAAAATGTCTGGCGATTTTTAGTTAATCGTCGACACCAACATTTTTCCTTCTACACTTGCACCCTCTTGTTTGCAACACGATATATAACATACAAACATAAAAATAGGACAATACGACAAGATGGAAATAAGTATATTTTTTATTGTTTAGCACCACGTGACGTCTTACTACCCGTTTGGGTTATAAGCCTGTGTACAAATTACGCTAGTGAGTTAGGGAAGATACATTTTGAATTTAAATTTACGTGGAGGGAGAGTGGAAAACCATTTTGGAAAATCCACCCTTAGTACACCCAGCCAGGATTATAACCCCGAGCTCCCTGTCATCGGCAGTTTAGTCTAACATGGGAGTGACGCCTTAGACCATGCTGCCACTGAAGCAGGTAAATAAATATTTTTCCTCAGTTGGTATCTACAATGTGATTTCTTGTCTATGTCCTGTTAAGATTTTTGTTTTTTTGAAAAGGGCCGATTAAGGGGAAGAAAAATGAGGGAGAAGGGGATTGGGAGAGAGACACAGAGCGATGAAAAGCGAAGGAGAAATATGAATCGGAAAAAAAGGAACGCCGGAATAGAACGGCGTGCGCCCAAAGGCAGGCAATTTGGCAGTTCTCGGGGGCAGCGGGATGGAAAGGATTGCCCTCCCCCTAACCCTCCCTTCCACACATCAGAGGAGAAAGTAGGTTAACCGCGAGTTTCCTGCCAAGTAGGGTGGGTGGCTCTTTACTTCATTTCACTCCACTAAGTTTAGTGCCTACCGCGCTGCGACTTCTTACAGCTAGAGAGAGTTTCATTAGATCAGGGGGGGTCTAGAAGGAAAGGGAGGGTCACCAGACCTTCCAGTTCAACAAATTAAATTTGTATTGTTTTATAAGTTTAAATAAGCACCATATATATATATTTATATATAATTATATATATATTTTATATATAAATATATATAAATATTTATATATATAGATTATACATATATGTTATATATATAATAAATATTATATATAATATATATATATATATATATTATTATATATATTATATATAATATATTATATATATAATATTATATAATATATTATTATATATATATATTATTAATATATATAGTATATATATTAATATATATAGTATATATATTAATATATATAGTATATATATTAATATATATATATATATATTAATATATATTATATATATATTAATATATATTATATATATATATATATATATATAATTATAATAAATATAAATTATATATATATTATATATATATAAATAAATATATATATATATATATATATATATATATAAAGACGTGGTGCAATATATATATATATATAAAAGACGCGGTGCAATATATATATATATAAAGACGCGGTGCAATATATATATGCTACAGTTAGAACCTGAAACCCGTTAAAACTCGATTTCACTTGGTAAAACTAGTTTCAGCAAATCTATTTTGTCAATACTTGTTTTAATTAGTTAATTTTAGAACAAACAAAATGCAGTCGACAATACTAGACTTCACTAAAAATCATGTAGTTAATACCCATACTGAACAGTTAAAAACAGTATTGACTAAAGGATCTGACCGTTAAAACCAGATGTTAAGTAAAACTAGTTGTCTCTAGGTGACCTGGTGGTCTAGGGGTAAGGTGTCAGATTTCTATGCTGGCGGCCGGGGTTCAATCCTCGGTCCCGGCAAATATTTATCTGATTACCAAACCCTTCCTTCACCTCTGACAAGACATCTTGTGAATGTGGGGAATGCCAGGTCTCCACCGTGGTTCGGATTCCACGTTAAACTGTAGGTCCTTCATTTCATCTCATAATCACCCTACCATTACACATTAGCGTAAGTGCGTATAACCCGAATGAGTAGTAAGACGCGGTGATAATAATAATAATAATAATAATAGTTGTCTCTAGGGACAACTAATAACAATACTAATCCACTAACAGATCTTATTATTTAAAGTATCAATTACATATACACATTATATTTTACAACAAGGTTTGCTGATATAGCACTTGGAGTTTCAAATATGCCCCTGTTTACTGCAAAAGTATCTATTTGAAGTACACTTCTTCGTACATGAACAGCGTATAAACCCCTTGTCTGGTTCCGATATCTGCTTTCCTTGCTGCAATCCTCAGAAAAATTTCATGATCGGGCACCTGATCGCTGATCAAGAACACTTGAGGGAAACCGTCGAATTCAGATCTGAAATAAATATGATTTGTTTACGGCTCGTTAGAATTTATGTTTAAAATTTAATTCAAACTTTAAAATTTAATGAACCCACCTGCAATATAATTTATCCAACACTCCATACTTCGTCCTGATCTTGTACAGACCCTCTTTATTATTTTTTTATCAAGCACAATTCCTACGATGTTTCGGTAGTCTGCCTGGGATCTTGTAGCCATCATCCCTAAATATCCCCAAATGAGAATAAAAAGGGTAACAAAGTTTTTACATTTATTAAATAAGAAACAAGACAATTCATAAGTACAGAAATACAAAAACAGAGAGTGTAGAGGTAGGGAACGGACATTGGCCCAGCTAAGGCTACATCTTTAAGTATTAAGTCACAAATGACCTTTAAAGCTCCTCAAGATATAAATAACAAACTCAGAGAATAGCAAACAAATATGGGAACATTATTGAATTAAAGATAATGCTAATAATATTACTAATAGAAAAACTCGGCAGGAATTATATCCATACTTAAAGTTATAGTTTTACATTTACAACATATATGTGCAATTGGCCAAGAGATTAAGTTCATACCATCTCTTGGTCTGGAGCTAGGTTCATTTATTGTTTAAATATTAACAAGCCATCTTGTGGCCTAGAGACAAGGTGTCTCACATTTAGAATAGTTACCATCGTGTTTATTTTTCTGAGATAATTTTGTTACCTTAATATTTAATTTGTTTGGTTATCACTAGATGGCGAGTTTACAAATTCGCTACCACTATCTGAGTTTAAAATGCACGGGGCACCAACTGTCAGAAATATATTAATCAACTGAGGCAACTTCTTCGGCCCGCTTGCTTTGCAATGGCCCCAATAGTACAAACTTGGTCAAATGATCCTGATAGAACATAATGAACTACAACCCATTATCAGCCTGAGGTTGCATGTCGATGAGATACACCTGGCAGCGGCTGTTCAGTTCCGAATGAAGAATGGGGTTGTTAACCAAGCCTATCTTTTTCTTACTTTCCTTCAGTTGGCAGGTTTCGCACATAAATAAGAAAATATTCGTCATCTCTGTAGTTATATTGGTGTATTATCTTGAATTTTCCATTTTCAGCCTATCTCGCTCAACCTACGTGAACTGCTTCAGTAACTTCGTAAATTTCTTCTACTGGTAAATAGTACTTAACGGTTTCACCTCCTGAGACCAACTTTGTACCTCCACCAATTTCGAGAGTATCAAATCTTTTCAATTGACGATTTGGAAAAGGTGTTTTCTTCACGGCAGATTTTGCTTCTTCAATCTCCGCTTAAAGATGATTGTAATCTTCTCTTGTCATTACATTGTAATGACACTCTTTATTTTTCTCTAAATTAAGTAACTGATCCAGGAAATACACAATTTCCACCTTATCCCTAAATCCTCCTCAAGTTGATTTTCAGCATTCATAATGTAGTAACAATGGAAAACAAACAATTCACGGGGCTAACATTGTCGAAAACAAAGACTACTGATCCAGCCAGGTGCACTGGTCAAAAGCAGATAATACACTGAGACAAGTAGAACTTTCACAGCTCAGGGGAACATGTCACACCTTCACAGCACAAGTGTGGGCCTGAAAAAAAAAATCCTCCCTTTCAACTCGTGGATTTCAGTGAGAACTAATTTTACCTAGTCAAAACTATAAACATATTAATTTAATATACTTCTCCGTTTGAACTAGAGTTAATAAACTGTAAACAGTTAAATCTATGATTAACTAGTTAAAACTAATATTGGCGAAATGGCTTTGCTAGAACTAGTTTTACCTGGTGAAATCGGGTTTTAAAGGGTTTCGGTTCTAACTGTAACATATATATGTAGTACCACGTCTAAATACACGTCCGGGCTAAACGTACTAACTACGCTAATGTGTTAGGGTGAGGAAGGTTGAATTTAGAGGAAGTGCACTTATATTTACGTGATACAAAAGTGGAAAACCGATTAGAAAAACTACCCTCAGAACACCCATTCGGGATTCGAATTCCGTTCTTACCATCTCCGGCAGTCTAAGACTTTTTTTTTTACAAATAATTATTTTAGCGCCAGTGTGCTTGCTATTAGGTTTGTGTGTGTGTGCGTGTGGTGGTGGGGATTTTTAATTTAAGAAACAGAGTAAGGAGGGATATCTTTTTCTATTGCGTCTTACCTTTTGTTTGGAATATTCACATCTTTTTTCAATATTAGGGATAGTGATGAGCATGTTATAGTTGATAGAAAACGTACACCATATTTTTGTGTAGCCATTCAGGCAAAAAAAAATAAAAATAAATCTCAACACATCGGCCGTAGTTCGAGACACGACCTACCAGTCACTAAAAAACACCAGACAAGATTGACACCTTAGTCAGTAGAGAAGGTTTTTAAGGGCAAAAAGATGATAGGAATCGAATATCTGAAATGAAGGAATCAGCATCAAAGCTATGGTAGTGTTCTGATACGAATAAACTTTTAGAAAATATAAACATAATTTTTCATGGTCAACATTTATAATAGTCTACTTTTAATAAGTTTTAGTTTACAGGTTTTGATAATATCTATCAAAAGTAATTGTTGCAGATCACATAACTTTATTTATAGATAGTTGTAAAAATTTTTTTTAGTAGTGTTTTTATACCTAGAAAATTCTCAGAGAGAGAAAATATTGCAAACGTAAAAAATGAATCCAGCTCAAGTTTTTGATAGATGTTGACATTTAAAGACCCCATGAGAGAACTGAAACCTATTTTCTCAAAATTGACTAACGATTTTGATTGAAATTTGTATCTAGTCACTGTTTTAACACTACAAACAAAATGGAGCATCTCCTTTCCTCATGAAAATGACTTTGAGGATAATTTACATGAAAGAAAATGTATAATTTTAGTCAGGTCTCCACCATTCTCTGAGGTAAGAAATAACCATTGCAAAATATGTGGTGCTCTTAAAGATATAAAAAATAGAAAGTTGAAATATATTTCATAAAGTAATTTTTTTTCTGAGTTATAGCCTTAAAGGCCAATACACAGGATGTTCGGAAACTCATGGCCCAAACTGCACATATAGCTTGTTTGAACTAAAAGTAATACACAATCCCTAGTAACTTACATCCGGAAACCTTTGCTAATAGCATTAAATTATGTTCAAAGTCTCGGCGTATAGCACCGGGATAGCAAAGCTGTTCAAGCAGGCGTGTACAACAAATTGCATAGGATTTAGGTGCGTGGCACTGTGCATGTAATAATAGTAAGCACTTTCTGTGATGTAAGACCATTAATGATGACCCTCAGAACGTATTAATATTTCTAGATGGACTGGTATGTTTTTACTAATAATTATGGTATGTTCTGTGGCCGTGCTTCAAAGATATAGAGGTGTATAGTGTTGCACGCCTAGTTCCTATGCAACTTGTTGTACGCGCATGATTGAACAGCTTTGTTATCCCGGCGCTATTCGCCGAATCTTTGAACACAATTTAACAGTATTAGCATAGCTTTCCGTATGTAAGTGTATAGGGATTTTGTATTACTTTTGGTTCAAACAAACTATATGTGAAGTTTAGCTAATGAGTTTCCGAAAATTCTATATATGTTTAAAGAGAGTTCTTGGAAAATGTGGAGTTTAAAATGCATGGAACAAATAATAGGGCAACATTTATGCAACAGTTTACATTATTTCATGTATGCTCTTTTATGAATTTCGATGCTCTTATTTTCCAATTATGTTCCTACACTAATCTATATTATTCAGTTTCACATACCTAATGAGCCATAAGTATAATTAAGATAAAATACCAAGAAAGTCTTTGTGATACGGTGACCATTTATTTTAATTGTAAAAAAAAGTATCTTCCGGTCTGAATCTGACTGTTCAGTCACAGTAGGATTAGGATAGTTTTACATTGGTTATTTTAAAAAAATTGGATAATTAAAACCCACCTTCATTCCCCTTGAAATTCATATCTATATAAATGATAAAAAATAATAATTCGAAATTTTAAAAGGAAATATTTAGATAATTCGAAGCCTATTTTTATTTTTTCGAGTTTACACTCATTTCAAACTTATCTTAAAGAAGATGGAATGCCGACAGAAAAGGAGAGTTTGAAGAGGTAGAGAACAAAAATATACAAGAATCCACTGTTGAAGAAGAAATCACAGACATCCAAGCGGAAGAACCAATGGAATCCGTTTCTGGAGCACTTACAGTGATGGAGGACTTGAGAAGATTCACTGAATCCCGACGAGACGTAAAATTCAATATTTTTAATACAATCAGTGACCTTTAAGATTTTATCTATTGTGTCAAGATAAGCAAATTATTAACAATCAAGATAATTAATTTGTCAAACGTAATGGAAAAAACTGATTTAATAATAATAATAATAATAATAATACTCAGCACCGCGTCTTACTACCCATTTGGGTTATACGCTTAAGTACTAATTACTCTAATGGGTTAGGAATGGGGAAGGTTGAATATATAAGAAGTGAACCCACATTTGCGTGAAGAGAGAGTGGAAAACCATTTAGGAAACCCCCCCCCCCCTCAGTTCACTCAACCAAGATAAGAACCTCGATCTCCCCGTCCTCGGCAGTCTAGCTCAACACGAAACTTGCACGTTTGCTAACTACACCACCAAGGAGGGTCAGAAACTGATTTAAGTCTGTAATTTTTTTATGTTAGTTTTTTCCCAGTTTCTATAATTATCTGGTGTTTAAATTTTTCTTGGTTTTTCATATGTGTATAGATTGGGTGTATTTGTTTTATATAGAGTGTAGTTTATAAAATATGTGTGTTTATATGTATCATATTTTAAGGTTATTGATTTTTTATATACCAGCTGCCTAGATACTCATAAAAATGGTTAGTTCGAATTTTAGATACTTCGATTTTTTTTTTTTTTAGATATCCATTGGACTTCGAATTAAATAAGTTATACTGTATTAGGTATTACTATTCTCACTAAATATTTATATTTACTGTGGGAGAATAAGAGACGCGAGAAAAGACAAGTGTTTTTGCAATTTTTATAGCAAAGCTTTTTTTTTCCAAACAAAAAAAATATTCCTCCAGTAGAAGCACATAGTTTAATTTTATTGATATGGTGACATCAAGAGCTATTGAATATATGTCAAGGTAGTACTGGAATCTACAAATTTTTTCCTCTTCATTAAAAAAGTTTCTCATCTAATCCCACCAGTTTTACGACAGATATTCAATAGCTGTTGAGTTCACCATTTGAAGAAAATTAAATAAAATGTATGTGTATACTGGAGCCATATTTTATTATTGATGTGGCTGATAAAAATTTTGCTACAAAAACTTCAAAAACAACTTCTTTGGCGTAACTTACACTCCCACCTTAAACCGATTCGATGAATAAAACTTTGTGATCATCCTATAGAGGGAACATTGGCACAAATATATATTCAATATAGCATCAATCACATCCCATTATCTCCGTTCTATTGCCGGGATCGTAAATCATTGATAAACATGGGCCTATCATTCCGTTCAGTGTCGGGGTGAGCATCGATTCAATTGGTGGGAGGGGGGGTGGTATGCGTGTGGAGAAAGTCATAGGAGGATGAGGATAAAGCCATCTAAATAGGAGGGATAAGGGAGTTATGGAGGTTAACTGCGAAAATCCTATTTTTAATTGGATTTTTTTTTGTTCAACAACATAGAGATATGGAATCGTTTTAATGTATTTTTGAGGTAAGGACTAAACCCATTATCATTGCTGAGGGAACTGTAGGTTTTGTGAATATAAACTTTAGCTTCGCTCTCTCTAATTTAACCATTGCCAAATCTCCTCGCACTCAGTCAAGTCGTAAGGTGCTGAGGTAAGAAGGATCTATTGGCAACATTGCTGAACCAGCGTTGCGAAACTTGTCTTATACCGGAAAGGAGATTAACCACACAAAAAACGAGAAAACGACAACGCTGTTTCCCAATAGTAACCATGCAGTTTCCTCAGAGATGATATCCAGTGTAAGAGCATATATATTATTTTCAACTATTGAGTCTGATAGTGTTTCCTAATATTAATATCTTTCTAATTAATTAATGTGTAATATTCGAATAACATAACCCAATTTTAATATG
The DNA here is from genome assembly GCA_039000515.1 of Timema cristinae. NCBI lineage: Eukaryota > Metazoa > Arthropoda > Insecta > Phasmatodea > Timematidae > Timema > Timema cristinae. Next base: position 105,872,795 of record JBCFYV010000012.1, read on the forward strand.
TATACGTAATTTCCCGTTTGTATGAATTCCACGCAGAGAAATTAATTACATTTGTAAGCATCAATTAATATTTTGACTCGATTTTCAAAAAAAAAAAAGAAAGAAATGGAAGTTACTTTAGCAAATAAAATCTTTATATATATTTTAAGATATTGTTATCATCAATTTATAATTTACACCACGTCTCACTATCTTCCTGGAATGTCCGCTTTTAATTATATTATTAGGTAAGAGGGTATAATTTAGAGGATATATAATCGCAATAGTGTTGAAGGAGGGTAACCTAGATTTGAACCCCAACCTTCTCTTCACCAGAAAATCAAACCAACTAAAGTAGCTCTATTCCTAAGTCCTGTGACCACTGACGCTGGTAGGTAAATACTAAATAAATGTTACGACACAATCGTGCATATACCTTACAGTGCTCTTTAATATAGTTCTTATCGAATTTTTTCCATTCCTTCAGATATATATTTTAAACAAAATTGTTATAGTAATTTTTTTTTAAAGTTCAAAAATAAGGATAGGGGGACAGAAAGTACCAGTGAGACAAGCGGGACAAAGAAGTCTGTGGGACAGGGGGATTTGGGCGTCAAGGGAGACAGACTGGCAGTTGGACAAACTGACAAACTGATAGATGAACAGAAGCACAAACTTACATACTGATAGATGAACAGAAGCACAAACAAACATACTGGTAGATTAACAGAAGCACAACCTAACATGCTGATAGATGAAAAGAAGCACAAACTAACATACTGTAGATGAACAGAAGCACAAACTAAAATACTGATAGATGAACAGAAGCACAAACTAACATACTGGTAGATTAACAGAAGCACAAACTGACAAACTGATAGATGAACAGAAGCACAAACTAACATACTGGTAGATTAACAGAAGCACAAACTAACATACTGGTAGATGAACAGAAGCACAAATAACATACTGATAGATGAACAGAAGCACAAACTAACATGCTGATAGATGAACAGAAGCACAAACTAACATACTTGTAGATGAACAGAAGCACAAACTAACATACTGATATATGAACAGAAGCACAAACTAACATACTGTAGATTAACAGAAGCACAAAAACATACTGATATATTAACAGAAGCACAAACTAACATACTGATAGATGAACAGAAGCACAAACTAACATACTGGTATATTAACAGAAGTACAAACTAACATACTGGTAGATTAACAGAAGCACAAATTGAAAATTTTATAGACTAACTGCATGGACAAGCTAGCAGATTGATAGACTAGCTAAATAGACAAACTGATAGACTAACTAAACAAGCACACTGCTATACTGATAGACTAACTAAACAGACAAAGTGAAATATTGATAGACTAACTAAAAAGACAAACTCATATACTGACAGACATAATTGTTAAGTTTCAATATTTTGAGTCCGAAAGCACATATAGCTTCAAGATTCATAACAAGAGAGGGGTAGAAAATTTTCACAAATACAACACTTTCCCTATATTAGTGAGTAAAAATAATGTGTTTTTTTTATATATATATAAGGTAATGTGTAAATAGTTTTATATTTTACTTCAGCAAGTCAATATTGAAGGGATCAATAAAACGGATATATTAGTATAATGATTAGATTATCAAATAAAATAATAAAGAGGTTTAAGGACCATATATAAGAATATACTTTACTTTAGGCTAATCTTTTAGTACTGTAAATATTTGAAAAGAACACTAACTACACGTTTTGCAGTGATATAAATTGGTCTTTCAATAGAAAGGAAATGTTTACACTCCAGCGCTAAGCGTTCCTTTCAAATAAGTCCCATTATCGACTTTTGTTTGGTCTCGTTCAACTGTAAAGGTTACATCACACCAAGGAAGACAATAGAAGAAAAATAAACGAGTTCCCGATAAAGGGCTCTTCTTGTTTTATAGACTATAGACAACTTCAAGGCAATTCCACAGTTCAGGGAAACATAAAAAAACAAACGAACAAAAGGAGCGCATAAAGAATTAAAACTGAAGGTTGGCTACAGAGTTGTTGTTATTATTATTATTATTATTATTATTATTATTATTATTATTATTATTATTATTAGCACCGCGTCTTACTACCCGTTCGGGTTATACGCACTTACGCTAATGTGAAATGGTAGGGTGATTGTGAGATGAAATGAAGGACCTACAGTTTAACGTGGAATCCGAACCACGGTGGAGGCCTGGCATTACAGAGTTGTTAAAATAAATGTGAGTATTGTCTCATAATATGAGATTGTATGATTTAAAATGGTTGAACCCGCCTCGGTAGCGTAGTTAGCTAGCGCACTAGTTTAGTGTCGAGCTAAACTGCTGAGGACGGGGAGATCAAGGTTATAATCTCACTCGGGTGAACTGGGGGGGTTTCCTAAATTGTTTTCTACTTTCCTTCCACGCAAATGTGGTTTCACTTTCTCTATATTAATTCTTCCCAATTCCTAATATATTATTGTAATTAGTAAGAATCAAATAGCTAAAGCTATTATTAAGCTTTTAGTCAGGATTACTCCATATAGATATCATAATCTGATAATTGAAAAATTAAAAGTGGTAGCAATAAGCCAAATACCGATTAGAGGGTGGCTGCGTTATCTGATAGCTCGTCATCTTAATAAAATCACACATTTGTAGCCGACTATTTACACACGTCCATCATAGACTCTGCCTTAAAATATGAGTGAAGAATGACCCTGGGCATGGGATGATTCCTGGATAGCTCAGTGGTTATAGCATTGGCGTACTAAGACAAAGGTCCCAGCTTCGATTCCCGTGTCCAAGTGTCATTTTTCAATTATCAGAATTATAACTAGTACTTAATCGTGTAATCCAAACGGGTATCAGGACGTGTCTTGCGTTGGTTTGGGCATGTTGAAAGGATGATTGTGGATCGAGTGACGAAGAAAATATATAAAGGAAGAGTGTTTGGATCAAAAGGAAGGAGTAAGCCATGAAAGACGTGGCTAAATGTTGTGTACCAATGTATGAAAATGAGTAACAATAAGAGTTTTAAGAATAAAAGGGTATATATGACTTGGTGTATGGATGTTGTTGAAGTGAAGGGAGTATACAAGGATAGGGAAGTGTGGAAAAAGTTAATGAGGATTGATTAAGTACGGAGTCGTTTTGTTAGCTATATGAACAGTGTCTTGCCTACACCGTAAGGAATTGTATGATAGATGTGTATGTATGTATGTATGTATGTATGTATGTATGTATGTATGTATGTATGTATGTATGTATATGTGTATGTATATATGTATGTATGTATGTATGTATGTATGTATGTATGTATGTATGTATGCATATATATGTATGTGTGTATGTATGTATGTATGTATGCATATATATGTATGTATGTATGCATATATATGTATGTATGTATGCATATATAGTATGTGTGTATGTATGTATGCATATATATGTATGTGTGTATGTATGTATGTATGTATGATATATATATATATATATATGTGTGTATGTATGTAGGTATGTATGCATGCATATATATGTATGTATGGGTATATATATATATATAATAAAATATAAAAATGTAGAAATAAGTACTAATAGATGTATAAATTAAGTGGTTTCATACAATCGTTATTACTTTCAAACATAGTATATTTTGTTGTAAACAGAATATTGCAAAATCGGCTATCATTAAATGATTTTTTTAAATCCGAAAAACAATTAGTTATACAGTGTTTCTTGTCCTTTTTCTTCTTAGCTTCGAACTATCCATTCGCGATATCCTCATATTTACCACATTGGGATTGATATGGGGAAGGTAAAATTGAGAGGGAGTTTACTCACATTTTAGTGAAACCACCCTTAATAAACCCTACCGCGATTAAAATCCCAATATATCAGTCACCTGAATAATTCCTGAATGACGCACTAAACCCTATAACCACTGAATAATTGACCTTGCGAGGCGATACTTTAAAACATTCTGATAATAATTTAAAGATCGTGGATTCGAGTCTCATGGTCAGTTGAATTACTTTTCTACGGAGATAATGATGTCAACGAATACGTTTACAATAGTTCAATTAGTATTCCAAGGGTTCCACCTTGGATTGTGCACATTGGCAACCCCAGCAGCCAATAAGCTAAGCGGTTCCTCTATCTTACATGTGTTCAGCCTTAGGTTTTGCGCATTGGCAACCCCAGCATCCAATAAGCTAAGCGGTTCCTCTATCTTACATGTGTTCAGCCTTAGGTTTTGCGCATTGGCAACCCCAGCATCCAATAAGCTAAGCGGTTCCTCTATCTTACATGTGTTCAGCCTTAGGTTTTGCGCATGGCAACCCAGCATCCAATAAGCTAAGCGGTTCCTCTATCTTACATGTGTTCAGCCTTAGGTTTTTGCGCATTGGCAACCCCAGCATCCAATAAGCTAAGCGGTTCCTCTATCTTACATGTGTTCAGCCTTAGGTTTGCGCATTGGCAACCCCAGCATCCAATAATCTAAGCGGTTCCTCTATCTTACATTGTTCAGCCTTAGGTTTTGCGCATTGGCAACCCCAGCATCCAATAAGCTAAGCGGTTCCTCTATCTTACATGTGTTCAGCCTTAGGTTTTGCGCATTGGCAACCCCAGCATCCAATAAGCTAAGCGGTTCCTCTATCTTACATGTGTTCAGCCTTAGGTTTTGCGCATTGGCAACCCCAGCATCCAATAAGCTAAGCGGTTCCTCTATCTTACATGTGTTCAGCCTTAGGTTTTGCGCATTGGCAACCCCAGCATCCAATAAGCTAAGCGGTTCCTCTATCTTACATGTGTTCAGCCTTAGGTTTTGCGCATTGGCAACCCCAGCATCCAATAAGCTAAGCGGTTCCTCTATCTTACATGTGTTCAGCCTTAGGTTTTGCGCATTGGCAACCCCAGCATCCAATAAGCTAAGCGGTTCCTCTATCTTACATGTGTTCAGCCTTAGGTTTTGCGCATTGGCAACCCCAGCATCCAATAATCTAAGCGGTTCCTCTATCTTACATGTGTTCAGCCTTAGGTTTTGCGCATTGGCAACCCCAGCATCCAATAAGCTAAGCGGTTCCTCTATCTTACATGTGTTCAGCCTTAGGTTTTGCGCATTGGCAACCCCAGCATCCAATAAGCTAAGCGGTTCCTCTATCTTACAGGGCGTCAGCCTTAGGTTGTGGAGATAGGCTACCCAAGCATCAAACAAGATAAGAGGATTCTCTATCTTCAAGGGGCTAAAAGTAGAGTGTAGTGTGAGTATTTCAATTTGAAGCAATGGTACTTGATCTTATTTTGTCCTATTTCATTGTTTTATAAATTTGAATTCACTCCTTCACGTTTTTCTTCGAATCTACTTAGTTGAACGCTGCAATGTTAAGGAAACAGGACACGGGAAAGTTATTTAAAAGGACTGCGTCAATATTCAGTGTCAACGCGACCATTCACCAAAACTCTATCAATCTTTATATAGCTATCTCCTAATTATGGAGAGTATATACAGATGTGATATAAAATATTATAATCTTAAATTAATCATCTGTTTCTTTATTAGTACGTTCAACATAATGACTATTGACGACTTGATCTGAGGGGGAAATACGGAAGATAGTTAAAAAAATGCCCTCAAATTAAAATGGAGAGGGAATGGGAAATATACAAAATTATAAATCACATGTGGAAAATAAACCTGAGATCAAGATTGATTACTTACCCAATTTTCTGGTAACGTTGATGTCAGGACATAGATCCCATCTATGTTTGCTGAGTGTGTTTTTTCCCCCAAAATATCTCACAATACCTCCCTCCACGCGAATGAGTGTAAGTCTTTCTAAATTTTACCTTCCTAATCCTTAACCCATGTGCACAATTTCATGCTGATAGCGGGTAGAAGAAAAGCAATGCAAAATAAACAAAAAATGTATTAAATTTAGTAACAAAAACAAATAAATGGTACAGAATACCGCACGGGCTTTCTCGCTCTATGGCTTAAAAATTGAGATATTTATTCAAAACTCATTATATATTGAAACGAAATAAGACACACTAGCAAACCCAAGCATGAATTGGACTATACTTACATAAAACATTTTTTAAGTCCAGTTTTAAATTTTATAATTTTATTTTTAAAGAATGTCCTCATTTGTATGTTTGAATCAATAAAAATGATCAATTTTGAGTCCACAATTTCACAATTGCACATATTAAGGTCTTCGCATTGCTATTCAATTCATCATTTATACATTTTGACCAATAAAAAAATGTAAATATTGACTATTGAGTCTAAAATGAAGGAGATAGATCATTGCTGTACAAATATCTCTCCTAAGAGGTTAAAGGAAAACTAACAAACTTTTTGAGAGACTAACTTATATTTAATTACTCTATGGTATTGGAGAATTATTGCGTTAAAACTTAGGTAGTATCTCTTTACAACTAAATCTCACAAAACTCTATTAATATATTTGCCAATATCTCAGAAACTGTTGATTTAATAAAAATATATGTCAAATAAAGGATCTGTATTGTAAATAGACCTGCATATTTACAATGATAAGTAATTTCATATCTTAAAAAGTTATGAAGATATGATAAATAATAAGAATTTATCCATTAGACCGAAACCAAGTCATTTTTCCAAAATAACGAGAGTAGTCATTTGAAAAAAAATATTTATAAATGTTCATAAATGCAATTTAATCAAAATCGTTAAGGCTAATTTTGAAAAAATCGACTTTTTCTCTTTTCACCCGTCAGTAAAATACCCTTAATTTTAGGGTTATATATACAATTCCAAAAATGTTCAGGGCAACCCTATGAAAACTCTAATTACCAAGTTTTAACCCGATCCGTAAAATAGTTTAGGCTCTAGTCGGAGGTACACAAATACAGACAGACGGAATTTCAAAAACAACTTTTTCGGATTCGGGGGGTCATGAAACGTCGACATTCATTAATATCTCAAGTTCAATTTTTTTGACGATCACAATACTTTCTCTACCTTTAAGATAGCGATAAAGTAAAAAGTAAGCTTAGCTACAGTCCGATTCAGAGAGGAAAGAATTTATCTTACCCCCATCTCAGTGACCGAATGGTCTAAGGCGTCACTGTTGTAATATACTAGATTGCCGATGATGTGGAGATCGGGGATCGAATCTCAGCTGGGTGTCCTGAGGGGAATTTTTCCTAAATGGTTTTACTCTCTATCTCCATGAAAATGTAGGCACATTTTTCTAAGATTCAACCTTCCTCATTCCCAACACATTAGCTTTATTTGTACATATGTGCAAAACCTTAAAGGGTAGTTAAACGTGGTTATCAAAAAACCCGGCTAAATATATCTGACAGGAATATAAAACAAAAAAGAGTTATACGGCTGTGCTTTTGGCGCTGCACCATTGTTCCAAATCTCATTATGAACGAGAAGGGTTAATGGATCAGACCCAAGCGGCAAGCACTGACGTAGAGGGAGCACGGCTGGAAATGACGCTTCTCATTTCCTCACAATGAGTCAAATTGAGTAATTGCCTCGTGTCCCCCGGTTTTTGTTGTTGTTTAGTTTAGTGTTTTATCCGTGCAGGAAGAGTGGGACGGCCATGTCATTTCTCCATATCGTCAACAGTTTATGAGTGTAATTTAACGTAGAGAGATTAAACAAGATTAATTAATTGTCTAAAGACAAGTGATTACGTGGTTCTAAGGCATCAGTTTCGAGATGAACTGTTATTTCCGGTGATTGAGAGGATGAGATTTGAATCCCGGCTGACTGTTATGGGAGATGATTTTACATACATGACAAATTAAAAGTGATTTTTCCATCCTCTTTCCTTTGCAAATCTGTGATCATTTCTTCTAAGCTACTCTCCGCCTCCTAATTTCCTTGATTTAGATGTGATTACAGGCATGTTAAAAAAAACAATTTAACGTCTCTTAAACCTACTGATTATATCAGCACACGACTTAAAATACAGTTTGGCACTAGAATAGACACAACAGCCAGTACCCCACCATTAATTCTTCCATTTAAAAGGGGAAGCCCCCATATCAACAGCGATACAATATTTTAAAATAATGAAAACTGAACTCTTGGCTCATAACCTCAGTAGATATAAGCACTACCGACTTAAATAAGGTGTTATAAAGCTTTTATAAAAAAATATACCTTGCCGATTGAATATAGTATACGAATTGGAAACGATTTCTCTAAATTCACCTTTTTTTGATTAGCTGTGCCTATAAGTGTACATATGCAGTAAAACGCAGAGCGTGTATGGAGACACGCTTATGCATTCACGTACACACACAAACGTACAAACACATCACCACACAATAATGTACAAACACGCACACGCACTATGAATCCTTCACGATATTGTCTCCAGAAGCGGCCGGTTAATCAACATAGCTGACAAGCTGTTTCGTGATCTGACACTTCTCCCCCTCATACCAGCATCAAGACGCGAGAGGCATGTCTGATGCAGGATATCGCTGACAATACACCCCTCCACCACCCTCACCCTCCAAGAGTTCGTGACTCGCTCTAAAAAGTAGGTCTCTTTCGAACAATAGGAGGAGGAAAACCACAGGCTATTACACGGAGCAGTTGCTATGCGGCAGCACGTAGTTCGATAAAAGGCTGCTAGAAACTCTTGTAGCGCTAGTCGAGTGCTGTGACGTCACATAGCATCTATAAATTCTGCTTGAAGCGCTGAAGTCGATTTAAGGACCACATTAGGCTCAGCTTGGAGCGTTGGCGATAGTTATAGGGATTATTAAATATTGGAATAGTTAATGGATACACGTCTGAATCTTGATGTTCGGAAATTTTTCTTACTACATTGCTATTATTGGTGTGAGGTAAATGCTCAAGATTCCACTTAATATCCAAAGGGTACCACATACTAGAAGGGAAATGTCCTATTTTTTATATTTTTTTATGGGAATGTCAGTTATGAATCGTCTAAATCACTAAAACAGTCGTCAATTATTATTATATTTTTATGTTGTGACCCTCTTATATTTTTATTTATTTAGCACCACGTCTTACTAACCGTTCGGGTTATAAATCAGACCTTATAAAAATGACTATTTGTTCAAGGAAAGATTTGTATAACCATTTATTCCAATCTCTTATCTGTGACATTTCATCTGAAAAGTCGTTAAAATGAGCTAATTTCACCTTTTTATTATTTAACTTTACCACAAAAAGTATTGTAAATATTAAATATATCTCTACCTCATGGTTAAGATAAACATTAACGTTTTATGTGCCCCCGTACTTAAAAAAAAAAGAAGTGTTTTACGATTCCGTTTGTTAATATTTTACTATGAATAATAAGCTATGACTATATTATTTAAAATAGTCCGATTATGGCACAAACTTCCTAAGGATTAATAATACAACTACAATATCCTATTTCCATTGCTCCATACTACAGTCCTCCTTTCTTCTTGCTATTGAGATACCCGGTCCTTCCTTTCTTACCTTGCTGGAGCGTTAGGGGTAGGAAGGAACGGCTTCCCTAAGGTAATGCGTGGACGTGACGTCATCAGTCACGTGCTACGGCAACACTTCTTGTGAATACATGGGAAACCGCTGCTAAGATGCATCTTGTGTTTCTGTTGAGCTTAAGACGTTGAGTAGATTTTATTTAGACGTAGGGTGAGTTTCTTAACAAATTCGTTTAGCCGACATTATTATTATATTATTATGATTATTACTATTATTATTATTAGCACTGCGTCTTATACCATTCGGTGTACCACATACGCTAATGTGTAATGGTAGGGTGATTGTGAGATGAAATGAAGAACCTACAGTTTAACGTGAATCCGAACCATGGTGGAGACATGGCATCCCACACATACACAAGATGTCTTGTCTGAGGTGAAGGAAGGGTTTGGTAAACAGATAAATCTGTGCCGGGACTAAGGATTGAACCCCGGCCGCCAGCACAGAAGTCTGACACCTTACCCCTAGACTACCAGGTCACCCTGCCAACATTACCAATTTTTTTGGGTGTATTTATAAACTTATTTTATGTTTAATCGATCAAGCGTAGTGAGGTTATGTTTTACTTGACCATTTGGGATTTAGTCTATTTGTCGGGATATTTGTTCCACGATTACTTCCAAATACACAGACCAATTTTTAATGAAATTTGACAGAAATACCTTGAAATACCTCCCATAGTTACTCCTTGGATTTGAAGTTGATATTTACTCTCTCGCTATCTTACAGGTAGAGAAAGTATAGTGATCGTCAAAAATATCGAACTCAAGATTTTGATTAATCTTGACTTTTCCTGACCCCCAAATAAATAAAAAATTGTTTTTGACTTTCCGTCTGTCTGTATGTACCTCCAACTAGAGCCTAAACTATTTTACCGATCGGCCTAAAACTTGGTATTTAGGATTTTCATAGGGTTGCCCCGAGGTGTTTTTGGGATTGGATATATAACCATAAAATTGAGGGTAGTTTACTGATGGGCAAAATGAAAAAAGTCTATTTTCTCAATATCGGCTCCAACGATTTGGATTAAATTTCATTTCTAAACATTTATAAATATTCCAAACAAAACGGCTTTTCTCAATATCTCGGCAAAATGAATTTAAGGGCTCCGGTCTTATGCGCAAATTATATTATTTTTATAATATCTCCTAAAATTTTTGAGATAAGAAATTACTTATCGTTACAAATATGTAGGTCTCTTTATAATACAAATATTTTACGAGAAGCATATTTTTATAAAATCAATAACATTCAAGCTGTATATATCTATATCTTTATATATTTTAACTTTTCTAACACAAAAGGTAAAAGTATTGTGACCGCAAAAGAAAATATAACCTGAAATGTTGATGGATGTCGACGTCTCAAGACCCCCCAAACCCTAAAAAGTGGTCTTTGTAATGACGTATGTCTGTGTGTGTGTCTGTTTAAACTTAAAATTAAAGAGTAGTTTAAGAAAGGGCAAAAAGAGATAAAATCAATTTTCTCAAAATCGACTCTAACGATTTTTATTAAAATTCGCATATATGTGTTGATTAGGATTATAAATAAACTGGCTATTTTTATTTTAACATGAAAATTCATTTTAGGGTACTTTACAAAGCAGAATTTTTCGTATCTCCGCAAATATTTGAGATACTAAATAACTTATCATTGCAAAATTGTAGTACTATTAAAAATAAAAAGCTTTTATATTAAATATATTTTTATAAATCCAACAGTTTCTGAGATATTGGCAAATATATTAATACAGTTTTGTGAGCTTTAGTTGTAAAGAGATACTACTTAAGTTTTAAAGCAATAATTAAATATGTAGGTCTATTTACAATACAGATCCTTCATTTGAAATATATTTTTATAAAATCAACAGTTTCTGAGATATTGGCAAATATATTAATACAGTTTTGTGAGCTTTAGTTGTAAAGAGATACTACTTAAGTTTTAAAGCAATAATTATCCAATGTCATAAAGTAATTAAATATAAGTAAGTCTTTAAAATCTTATGTTGTTTTCCCTTAAACCTCTTCGGAGAAATGTTTGTACAACAATGATCTATATCCATTTTAGACTCAATAGTCAATATTTAAATTTTTTATTGGTCAAAATTTATAAATGAGGAATTGAATACCAATGCGATGGCATGAAGATTTGCAACACCTATTAAAATTCGAGAATTTTAACCGGAAGTTGAAATATTAATACGAAGTGTTGATCCTTGGGGACCCAATATTGATCTTTTTTATCAGTCCAAACATAAAATGAGGACATTAATTCCTTAAAAACAAAATTATAAAATTAAAACCAGGACTAAAAAAAGTTTTACATAAGTATATTGCAATTTATGTTTGGGTTTGCTAGTGTATATTATTTCGTTTCACATATATTATGAGTTTTGAGTAAATATCTCCATTTTCAAACAATAGAGCGAAAAAGTCCGTGAAAGAAAACCTGTCAAACATGCGTGTACAACAAGTTGCATAGGGGCTAGGGGAACGACACTGCCCATGTAATAACAGCAAGCACTTTCTGTTATGTAGGACCGTTAATGATGACCCTCAGAACGTATTCGCATTTATAGATGGACTGGTATTTTTTACTAATAATTATGGTATGTTGTGCTGCCGTGCTCCAAGATGTCAAGGTGTGTAGTGTCGCGTGCCTAACTCCTATGCAACCTGTTGTGCATGCATGCTTGAATAGCTGTGCTCTCCTAGCGCTGTACGCCGAATCTTTGAACACAATTTAACGGTATTAGAATAATTTTCAGGATGTAAGTGTGTAGGTATTTTGTTTTACCTTCGGTTCAACGGAACTATATGTGTGGTTTGGGCTATGAGTTTCGAAACCGTCTGTATACACCCAGTAAGAAAGAAAGATTACCTTACATTATTAAATTAAGGCATAGCTTATGTCCTTGTGCAATCCATCACGGTAAGATTTCTAGCTTTCAGGGTAGAGAGAGTGGACATGATTTTTCACTCTCTTTAATACATTTAAATATGTTGGATGATCAAAAAATTATTTTGTTAAATAACACTCTAAGTGATTTGAATTTAAAATTATAAGCGATTACTCGAGAAACTAGTTTTTTAAATTTTTGACATACACAGAACTGAAATACTGACGTTTTAAACCACATGAATTAACAACGGTTATTATAGATGATTATAATGTACCAATGAAAGAGTTGATCACCAAGGAAAAATATCAACTTCAAATACAATGAGTAATATTGGGGATGTGTCTAAAATTGAATCCAAGATAATGCGTAGTATTTAAATGGAATTCAAAGATACTAGAAGCTGTAGTAAATATAACATGGGGGAGGTCTACTGTTCACAGAACTACTAGTAAGACTGTAGTAACGATAATAACATGGGGGAGGAGGTCTACTGTTCACAGAACTACTAGTAAGACTGTAGTAACGATAATAACATGGAGGGAGCGAGGTCTACTGTTCACAGAACTACTAGTAAGACTGTAGTAACAATAATAACATGGAGGGAGAGTTACTGTTCACAGAACTACTAGTAAGACTGTAGTAACGATAATAACATGGAGGGAGTGAGGTCTACTGTTCACAGAACTACTAGTAAGACTGTAGTAACGATAATAACATGGAGGGAGTGAGGTCTACTGTTCACAGAACTACTAGTAAGACTGTAGTAACGATAATAACATGGAGGGAGTGAGGTTCTACTGTTCACAGAACTACTAGTAAGACTGTAGTAACGATAATAACATGGAGGAGAGAGTCTACTGTCACATAACTACTAGTAAGACTGTAGTTACGATAATAACATGGAGGGAGGAGGTCTACTGTTCACAAACTACTAGTAAGACTGTAGTAACGATAATAACATGGAGGGAGAGAGGTTCTACTGTTCACAAACTACTAGTAAGACTGTAGTAACGATAATAACATGGAGGGAGTGAGGTTACTGTTCACAGAACTATAGTAATGAATGTTTAACGATAATAACATGGAGAGTGAGGCTACTGTTCACAATTATCTCACTAATAAGACTGTCAGAACGATAATAACAATGGAGGTTGCGAGTCTTCTGTTACAGAACTACTAGTAAGACTGTAGTCGATAATGCAGTTGAGGTAGAGACTCTTATTTCACAGAAACTAACTAGTAAGACTGTAGCTAACGATTTAACATGGCAGGAAGATCTATGTTCAAAACCTACAGTAAACTTAGTAACGATAAAACGAATTGGACGAGGTCTATTTCACAGAAAAACTTGTAGACTTATTACATAAAACATTAAAACTACTTTCAAAACTATCTAAGTGATTAGTAAGAAGAACATGGAGGGAGAGAGGTACTGTTCACAGAAATACTAGTAAGACTGTAGTAACGATAAGAACATGAGGGAGTGAGGTCTACTGTTCACATAACTACTAGTAAGACTGTAGTAACGATAATAACATGGAGGTAGAGGTCTACTGTTCACAGAACTAGTAATAATACTATAGTAACGATAATAACTTGGAGCTAGGTCTACTGTTCACAGAACTACTAGTAAGACTGTAGTAACGATAATAACATGGAGGGAGTAAGGTTTACTGTTAACAGAACTACTAGTAAGGCTAGTATTTTTTCTCCTAATTTTTTAAATCCTTCCCGAAACTCCTGCAGCACACCTTGACCCATTACCACGCACAAATGTTTCATAGCGCAGCGGTTCAAAATCGCTGGAATGGAGAAAGAAATTCTCGTTATGAAGAAAAACAATACTACCAGTGCTGTTGGGTTGGCTCAAACTTATAACTCTTGAAGTTTTGAAGTATTAAACTCTCACTTAGCTCTGCGGCTATGTATATAATTTATTCTCCTCCTAATAAAGATCTTCAGAAGTAAGCAATTGGACCAAGTTGGAAAAGTCTGTCGCTAAAATGTGTCAGCTCACTTTGAAGTTTGAAGGACATTGACTTTTTATATTTCAAAACGTCGACGACCAAGTACTTGAGACGCAAGTGGGTGCGAAGTCGATCACTTAGTCCTACTGGATCGACCGCTTTCTCCTGGCATCGGAATGATGGATTGGTTCAAACTCCTCACGAGTACCAACTTCCAACTCAACTTGGTCATAACAACGCCAGCCATTGACATGATTCTCATTTCAGCTAAGAAAAAACTTTTTTTCTTATGACATAAAAGCCATTAAAACTAATTTTCAAAAGTTATCAAAGTGATCTATTATGAATAGCTTACTTTATATTTTAATAATGAGCTCTACTTCGTTATAAATTAGGAAAACAAATAGAGGGAAACTTTCATTTTATTTTTACTATTCAAAATCACCTAAATAACTAATCAACAAATGATTCTGACCTAGTTTATGGCCATCAGAATGTAAGTTCACCATCCAATCCCTAACCTGACGGACACTCAAAACTTTCCTTCAAATCTATTTTCAAATTTACCTCTCATCGACGTCTTAGCCCAATAAAATTGTTCTGAATATTCAGAGATCCCAAATAAAATGTTGTGCATATGATTTATATCGCCCATACGCTCCACATGACCATCCCATCACCTCAACCTACTCTCCAAAATCATTCTTAATATGTTTTGGGGGTGACCTGGTGGTCTAGGGGTAAGGTGACAAGACCTCTGTTCTGGGAGTCCGGGGTTCAATCCTCGGTCCCGGCACAGATTTATCTGATTGCCAAACCCTTCCTTCACCTCTGACAAGACGTGTATTAATTACAACTTGTGAATGTGTGGAATGCCAGGCCTCCACCGTGGTTCGGATCCCACGTTTAAACTGTAGGTCCTCCATTTCATCTCACAATCACCCTACCATTACACATTAGCGTAAGTGCGTACAACCCGAGCGGGTAGTGGTGCTTATAATAATAATAATAATAATAATAATAATAATAATAATAATAATATAATAATAATAATAGTTTGGGGATGCATACAAATCAATAAATCCATCATTGAGTTTTCTCAATTTTCCATTCATCCCGCATAAGTCCAAATATCTTTCTAAGAACTCTGTTCTCAAAAACGCTCCATTTATTTCTTGATACAAAATGAGAGACAACTTTCACATCCGTAAATAACAACGGGGAGGAATATAGTTTTGTATATTCTCAACTTTGTATTTCGAGACAGAAGACGAAACAACAACTTACAAACTGAATAATAGAAGCACTAAAGTCCAAGGAATATTATAGAAGGATAACTAGCACAGATGGTCACACGGACCAGGTGTGAGGTTCAACAAGTCTGGTTTCCTGAGCTAGCGGATGGTTAAGGGTAGAATTACAACTGAGCGCGTGGAGGTGATATTTAAGGACGTTGTTTACCTGTGACGTCACGATAGGTCAAGATAAGACTTCCCATGTTAATGAATTTACATTTTATTCAGCGAGTTTTAAATATGTAATGTTGAAACAAACTCCATAAATTCTTAAATAATTCTAAAAATACCTATTGCTATGGTGTCACAGTATATTTATCTTTAAGTTTTTTTTGTTTACCTATTTTTTTTTTATAAATCATTTACAAACTTAGGATATTTGGCTTTGTCACGAAAATGTCCTAAAGGAATTTTCTTGCCAGGATGTAGATTTTAAAAAGGCCGTGGAAGCATATGTTTAGCTATAAAACGAAACAAGGAAAAGGTAATTTTTAAAAAGCAGGCTAATATTTTCAAGGCAAAAATAGTGGAGCGACTGTGTAAACTCGTCGTAGGAAGAGGGGAAGTGTTATCAGTAGATAAACAAGAGGCATCGCAGGGAGAAATGTTACTTTTCTTCTCTTTATTTATATTTCGCACGTTGGTGTCTAAGTATGTTATTATTATTATTATTATTATTAGCACCGCGTCTTACTACCCGTTCGGGTTATACGCACTTACGCTAATGTGTAATGGTAGGGTGATTGTGAGATGAAATGAAGGACCTACAGTTTAACGTGGAATCCGAACCACGGTGGAGACCTGGCATTCCTCACATTCACAAGATGTCTTGTCAGAGGTGAAGGAAGGGTTTGGTAATCAGATAAATCTTTGCCGGGACCGAGGATTGAACCCCGGCCGCCAGCATAGAAGTCTGACACCTTACCCCTAGACCACCAGGTCACCTTCTAAGTATGTTAGTGCTTAGAATGTTTTGCGTTAAGTTAAGATTCAACCAGCTTTACAAAATAGCTTAGAGATCTCCTAGTAGTAAACGTCGTTAATAAATGATTTTTACCCCACTCACTCCATGAAAATCTAGGTACATTTCCTCTTAGCTACACCTTCTTCAATTCTGGACGGGATTAATACTCCTCAAACACTAACGGTGCCCTGATCACAGAAAATCTGCCCTAATTTTTCATATATATATCTGTGATATTTGCTTAAATAGATGTCAGCTATTACCATGTGAACGATTAGCTACCATGGGGACTATTAGCAAAACTAGACCCTATAATTAAAACTTGCGCGCAATTTGATACTCGCGACAAATCTAATTTTCAGTGAGGTAGTACAAACGTTGTAACACTCCATTTACCGTGATAAATATGTCACCATTATTTAGTTAATTTACTGTATGACCGTTACCTATTATTACGATAATTTGTGTTACTTTACTGAACGATAAAGGGAAATGAAATGGAATATTATCACGTTATATTTAATTATTACAAATTGGTCTGTTACTAATACTAATCCGAAAGTTCAATGCCGCACTTACAAAAATACGCCACCTTTCCCTATCTTGAGCTAGTTCTATCCAGTCCATCTCATTCAACCTTAACCCTATATTGAGATAGTTCTATCCAGTCCATCTTATTACACCCTATCCTTATTTAGTTATATCCAGCCCACCTCATTGCACCCTATTCCTATCTTGAGCTCGTTTTATCCAGTTATCCTTATTACGCCCAATCTTGAGCTACTTCTACCCAATCCATCTCATTACACCCTATCACTCTCTTGATCTAGTTCTATATATTCCAACTCATTACACCCTATCACTCTCTTGATCCAGTTCTGTACATTCCATCTCATTACACTCTATCCATAGCTTTACCTCGTTCTATCCAGTCCACCTTATTACACCCTATCACTCTCTTGATCTAGTTCTATACATTCCATCTCATTACACCCTATCCATAGCTTTACCTCGTTCTATCCAGTCCACCTTAATACATCATATCCCTATCTTTATCTTGTTATATCCAGTCCATCTCATTACACCCTGTATATTTCAGGTTCATTCTAATGTTATCCTTCAGCCTGCATATAGGTCTTCCCAATGGCCTCTGTTATTAATAGTCTTGAGTAAATAAACTTTTAAATATATTGCCAGACTAGAAGGATGTGGATATCCGTAGTAAAATCAATAAAAATAAAATATTTACGTTATCAAATGGTATTACATTACAAATGGAGTGTCCTTTTACACGAGAGGTATTTGATCGCGCGATGTTTTTGTCGCGCGATCAATTCTGACGTTTTCTCTCAGACGAAAGGGAAAATACTGCCTGTTTCTCATGTTAAAATGTGCTTTTTGACTCGGTGTAGAGTATAAGCGGCTGTTCTAAACCAATGGTGGGGAAATCTTACCACGCGATTATTTATATTCTTGTGGGAGCCCTCCCGTTTGAACCAATGCATCTCAGCGGATAAAATTCGCTCAACAAAAACGTCATGTGATAAAATACGGTGGGAAAGGGCACTTAGAGGTGCAACAACTACAGCCCAGAGTAGGTCTCTCCTCGGGCCTTTTTTTTTTTAAACTTAAGATGACGCCACTTGGGTATACAAACGCTCCTACGCTTAGATCAACCTTCTTTAAAAGTATTCTTTATTATTACAGCTTTTGTTCAGAAAAACACAAACCCTTTTGAACATTCTCTTAACATGTACTTTCATTTAAAAACCCCTAACCCCCGGGCTCCCACGTGGTGGAACTAAAATGGCCCAGACAGACGTCTTGGACCACCCTAGTAATTATCCTTTAATTTCAACTGAAATGTGTATATCTATTAATATATCATTTCAGATTACAGTATTATTAATATTAGGTATAGTCCGACACCTTAGTTCAGTCGGTAGTTTGTCTGCTTACTGAGATTAGGGTCCCGGGTTAGATTGCCAGCACGGCCAAAAACTTATCATTGGTGAAATGTGGGTTTTCCCTTTCATGGTGATGAATTAACGGTCGGGGGGCTGGGTGTTGTGTCTGTCTTAGATTTAAGTTAGCTTATAGGTCGTGTGCTGATATATTAAATAAGTTCAGAAAGTGCACGTTGAATACTTTGAATAAATTAATAAATAGATAAAATATATACATATGCATACCATCAAATAATTTAGCTTATTCAATGACATATCCTTTACATCTAAGAGTATTAATTACTGTTTATAAAGATTATTATTTTATATTAACAGAAAAGATGATAATATATTACTAAGCTCAAAATAACTGTCACAAGTGATTCGTAGAAGAGGTACAAATTATTTTACATTAGTAAAGAAAACAATGATTTGCCGATATTTAAAACAAGAGTAAAATGAAATATGTTTGTTTTAAAAATCAATGTTGATCCTTTAAAAAAATTAGCTTGAGTTGTTTTGAAACAAATGTTAAAAACTTTTAATTTAAGCATACACTTTTTAAAAGATTTTTCTTTTTTGTTTATTGCATTTAATTATTAACAAGGATCAAAACAATGAACGTGTAAATCCGCGTCGTATAGTTCGTGTTATCTAATTCACTGGTTATTCCCTGGCATTATTTCAAGACCAGTTTTATATTTAATTGAGTACAGTACTCAAACAAAGCCATGTGTCTGAAAGAATGGGAAAATTACTTTGAAATGTATAAAACAACCTCAAAATACCCGGCCAGTATCCAAACTTGGCATAGGTGACGTTTTTTCGATGCGAGTCTAACGCCTTATTCCCGTTGGTCAACATTTCGAATACTTATCATATTTTGCTTTTGAAACATTAATATTAAACAATAAACTTTATTTAAAGGACCAAATAAACTTAATCGAAACTAGTTTTAACAAAGGTTAAATATTAAAATGGTATTTAGCAGTGAATTAATAATATATCGTGGAGCTTTTCGTGAAAATATGAAACTATGCAAAATATTCAAGTTGGTGTCAAAACTAGAAAAAAAAACCAGTTTCAATAGACTCCACGAGAAAAACTTCACTGAACTTCACATGAAACACAAAATGCAACTAAATAAAACAACATGCACGGACATTGTTTAGTTTTTAAATTCTTTATCATCAAGCCTTGGAGGCCTGCTATCTTTTCAGGTTATACATATATTATAATTACTCTAATGGGATTAGGAAGGAGGAATTTAAGAGGTAATACACCCGCATTTGCTTGGAAGAAGAGCGGGAATACATTTAGTAAATAACCACTCTCAATGGACCGATTAGGATTCAACCCTGATTGCTTCGTCTTTATCAGATTATTTAGTTATGTTTGAGTTTCGGTAAGATGTAACCTGCCAATAAAATATTTTATTTTTTATTTTTCGTGCTCTGTGACAAACTCATCGTCTGAGTTTCTCGCATATCCACACAATTGTAATAGTGGTGATAAAATATGAATTTAAAGGACACTTTCATTTGTTAAAAAGCTATAGTGAAAACACTTATGAAAAATAAGGTACCTCAATATAACATGCTGATATTCAAATTTCCCTCAAAGGCAAACCAGACAAGACACTACTGACACCTTTGTCTATACAACCCACAGGTGATGGTAATAGACAACCTAGCTAGCACGATCTAAACATAATATGGTTAAATAATGCGTCTTTCTTCCTGTAACAAGTTTAAAAACTTCGCAAAAGTTTTTTTTTTTCATTCTCGGGTACATTTTTCGAAACTCTAAATGGCCCATTATTATGTTGCGTGCTCTTCTAGACCATGGGTGCTTAGACCCTGGGAGCAATGCCAACTTCTGACATCTTGCGGCAGATGTTTACCCCGCCAACTTCACCTTCGAACCCGTCATTTTCTTCTACTCCTTTTATCTCCCTCATGCTTCTTGCCCTGTTGAATATCTTCCCTTGAAAAGTAGTTTTTATGAAGGTAACTTGTTTTATATCCGCTCTAATTTATTTCCCTTCTCGTATATACCACATCTTTTCTTCTATACCAGATCATGGATAAAGAATCGCGGGAGTGGCTCTTAAACAGGCTGCGATGGTGGATGTTGAATCGAGTATAGTTCCGTATTTATGACAATTTTATTAAAAAGAAACCTCAATTGCCAGAATAAATACAATTTTTCCTCAGCAGATAAGTTTAGTTTAAATTTTGTCCAAATAGTAATATCGACAGTTTTTGATTATTTGTTATGGGAATTGCAGAATTTGATCAGAGAGTTTTCTTCTTCTTCTTCGTTAAAAAGTTTCTTTCGAATTCTATTATAATTTTTTTTCTAGCACTACGTCTCAATACCTGTTCGGCTTATACACTTTAGTGTAGGTGACCTGGTGGTCTAGAGGTAAAATGTCAGACTTCTGAACTGGGGTCCGAGGTTCAATCCTAGGGTCCGATCTGATTACCAAACCCTTCCTTCACCTCTGACAAAAAGTGTATTAATCACAACTTATGAATGTGGGGAATTACAGGCCTCCACCGTGGTTCGGATCCCACGTTAAACTGTAGGTCCTCCATTTCATCTCACAATTATCCCACCATTACACATTAACCTAAGTGCGTATATCCCAAACGGGTAGTAAGACGCGGTGCTAGTAATAATACTATACACCTTTGTATTGATTACACTATGTTAGGGATAAGAAGGCTACATTTAGAATAAATGTACCCACATTTGCGGGGAGTGCAAAACCATTTTGGAAAGCCAGCCACAGTTTAGCTGATAAGGATTTTTACCCAGATATCCCCGTCATCAGCAGTTTAGTCTATTGCGAAGGTGACGTCTTAGACCACGTGTTCACTGAAGTGAGTCATTATGATCATGACAAATATTCAAAAAGTGTTGATATTACTATATGTGGATAATTAAACTAAACGTTTCTGCTGAAGCAATATTTTATTTATTTTAACCAAAGATGTGTTATAGAAACTGAAAAAATATTTATCTTAATTCTCGCCCCCCCCCCTTCCACCTTAAATTAGAGTAAACTATTTCACTTGCTAATCCCTGGTGAGTTCTATCGCTTGCGAGTTGTAAGTTATTTGACTTTTTCAACCACACCCAGCTACTTTAATAGTCTTTAAATTTATTGGTAAGAATTTGATTTTTTAAAAGGATATATTTCACCTTACAAGATAGTTTTCGAAACTGTTTATAAAGTTTATCACTTTTATTATTTAACAAGCCATCTTTAATTAATTGAAACAAACATTATAGCGATTTTAATTGCTTGCTTAGTTACACACAGTGAATTTACTTACTTAGGCTTACATAAACCAGGATTTTTTTTTGGGAGAATAGTAGAGAAATTCAAACATATTTATTTGCGGATAAAATTGATAATATTTTACGATATATTTTGTGTTATTCTATAGCTATTGATAATATATTAATAATAATAGTAATAATAATAATAATAATAAAAATATTAGCACCGCGTCTTACTACCCGCTCGGGTTATACGCTGATAATATTTATTAAACGGGACAGTTGCAGATTACATTACTTGAATACATGAAATTAGACCAAGTAGCTTTTATATCAATAAGATTTGGTTCCTCTTGTAAAAATGGGACTATACTTATCTGCTTTGTATGCTTGTCAGTAGACAAAAGTATAAACGTAGCTTTTTGAACTGCCTAAACAGGCTTCTCGAAGGGCGCATGTACTACTGTTTGTATCTATGCGCACACAATATATAGTCCAATACCTTTAACGTTTTTAGACTTAATATAAAGATTATAATACTGTTTATGTTAAATAGTTCCACTTCTCAGCTTTAACAAAGGGCATTATATCAAAAGCAAGATTTAAAAATCTGTTTATTGTGTGTTTTTTAGAATAATAAAATCGACACATTACCCTACTTTATTTCAGTCCAAACCTTATACCTTGTTTATATTCTACTCAAACTTTTACAACCTTACGTAATATTTTACAATATAAAACCAAAAGCAAACAATACCAGTTCAAATCCTTAACAAGAATGAAAGACATTTTCTAGAGAGTATTTGCCATTTATGTATGGCAGACAAAGATTTTATTTGTTCTATTTATTCTCCCTTGCTCTTTACTTTTCTTCAATGAAAGTAAAAGGGCAGCAAAGAATAAACTTTAGTTTTTTTGGTTTTTTACACAGAAACATTTTGGGGATGTCAAACTCGCTTGGAATTTCAATATCTTTCTTGGAACTGACCAATGTCAAGCCGGAAACTCTTGTGTAACTTTATTAACTTAGTGAAACTATTCAACATAGTCATTTTCTAGTCTTACTGTTTATAGTGGTTTGGAAAAAAAAGTAATATAATTCTGATACGAATTCTCACATTGTAAAAGAACAAATCTTCTAACATAGTGGTTCTCAAACTGTGGTATTTCTAACCCCAGGGCTGTGGGCGTGACTTTCAGGGGGTACACGAGTAGCTTACAAGGGAATATGGTCAAAGTGACAAGATAAAAAGTGACGGAGAACCAAACGTGGCAGGGAATTTTCGAGGCGGCTTAGGGATATTTTTTCATTTTATTACCTGACAGTTGATCTGATATTTGGAGTAATTTTATTGTGGGGGTACAAAATACTTTTAGTCATGACCAAGGGGCACAATATAAAACAAGTTTGAACCAGGGGGGCTTACAAGTTTGAAAAAGGCCAAGTGATAGTAATAGTGATTAAAAATGTTTCTCCCATAAGTTATTAGAAATTTAAAATTTGTGAAACTAATAACTTAAAAGATTTATAGAATAGCATAAAAAAAATAAAGTTGAAATGGGACTAAATCTTTTTGAAAAGTGAACCTAAAATAGGGTGCATGCACATTTTACCATACTCATAATTATATCGTATATTCCTTTAAGGATATAATGATATATGCTTATCTAGATTTTGTTGCCCATATGTGAAAAAATAATAATATAGCTTTCAGACGCTCTTAAGCCCATCTCAATAGAGATCAATCTTGCAGCAATTGGCACGTGGCCTGAGTGTCAGGCTCATCTAGTATGTTATTATTATTATTATTATTATTATTATTATTATTATTATTATTATTATTATTATTAGCACTGCATTTTACTAACCGTTCGGGTTATACGTACTTACGCTAATGTGTAATGGTAGGGTGATTGTGAGATGAAATGAAGGACCTACAGTATAACGTGGGATCCAAACTACGGTGGAGGCCTGTTATACTAGTCTGTTATTAATTCATGTGTATCACAAACTGATATGTGATTGTTATCCACAGGATTTATCCTCATAACTGAATCAAATTCAATTAATAGATAAAAAATGACATCTTGGACACGGGAATCAAATCCATGGTCTTTGAATTTGTGCAAAGCTAAAGGCCTGGATTCGATCCCCGTGTCCAAGATGTCATTTTTCACTTGTTTGAATCATATAGTGTGGCTTGCCAGTAACGGGAGATTGGAGCTAGAATTCCACACCCAGGTTTGAGGAAGGTGGTTTGAACTTAATTGTATAACACTCTCTTCAAGCGAATTAGGATACATTTCCTTTAAATTATATCTTACTCATATCTACCCAAACAGAGTAATTAAACTTGGACGTGTAGTAACAAACTGAGATAATATCTGACTATCTTGCACTTTTGGAAAATAAAAATCAATAGTATTTTAATACCTAGTTTAAAAAAAACTTACTAGAACCCTTGATAAAAATTCTAGATTAAACCTCAATGAATAGCCGATATATTTGCTTATACAAGACATCTGATGAATGGAAAATGAAATTATAATAAAGAAATGCATTCAATGATACACTATATTTAAATTCCATTCAATAAGACCATCCTTCTGATCTTGAACATGATAAATTTCAAGTAGAAAGTGTGAGAAAAGAAATTCCCAAATGCTATTAATGTAGTTAAATGTAGTAGTCTCACTAGAAATAACTAACCTGACCCGTGGTGTAGTGGTCAGTGCACCTGGCTACGAGTCTAGGGGCCCAGGGCTCGATTCCCGGCTGGTACCCTGTGTATTTTTCCCGTCAAGGGGAATCACCTCAACGGTCACCAGGGTTTGGTCAATTAGGCTTAATTTAGATTTTCACTGGTTCTACACCCTCATACTCGCTATCTCCATCACATCGTCTCATTGGGACATGGAAATATTCTCCACGGAAAGGATGTAAAATTAGTAAATTTGGGCGTACACTGGGCAACGGCCCATTAGTATTGACTAATCTTTCCACTACTGGGCTACGATTGATGTAGCCCAAACGCAGAATATTTATTATACCAGAAATAACTAAGACCAAATTTAATTTAAATGAATCTTAAATCACACTAACTTGTGCACAACATTACCATAAGAATGAAGATTGCACAAAAATAAAGGAAATTGATCAGTTTGCCCCAGTCACCGTCACAGTTGAGGCTCAGGCATTACAAGTATCTCTCTTAGGCACCAAGTGTGGCGATGGCCAAAATTCCCGCTAATAGAAGGTAATGTATTCATTTTATTAAATTGATTTTTCAACTAAGTTTCTGGCAGCTATCATCTCAAAAATCAACAACAGTTAAAATAAATAAAACTTTTATATTTCATTTTTATATATCCAAAAAGCTAAAATATTTAAGTGAATTAAAGTTTTCATTCAACTTCTTTGAGGTATTTAACCCGCACTTTCTAAATCGAGTGACTTTATCAGCTCACGACTTATAAACTAACTTAAATTGTAACCCCCCCTTCATATGATTTGATAGGTTCATATTACAATAAATAAAAGGTAGGTTAGTTACAAGAGAGTTTATTTTATTCTATAAACAACTCGCAGACATACAAGAGCGAGGCACTCTAGGAAAGTCGAGTGACCGGCCGATAAGGGCCGAAATAAACAATAAATAAAGGGGCAAGACCCCAAGTCGTTAAGAGAAAACAGAACGATTAATACCAACGTAATCATAATTAAATTGACCCTCGCAGAAGGCGACTAACCTAGCAGGAAAGTTAAATACAAGTAATATATATATATGTCTACACGACCTGGCGATGGTAACACTACATTGACATAAGTATGAAGTTTTATAATAGACTGCCATTAAAAGGCGCGACAGAGAAAATGATTAACCTAAACCTAACCTGTTACAATAGTTCCTAATCAAATTAGTTCAATCTAAATATTATTATTATAATGACCAATGTGCTGGGTGCACGGGCTCGCGCCCCCCGAGTTGAATAACAAATACAATCGTAACAAACCTTTAACCTTTAGCAAGCAGAATAATTATTTTAAGTAAGTTACACGTTAAACAGAAATAATTAGCGCCCCAAGATGGCGACATGCTAAAGTTCCATTAGCGCCCTAAGATGGCGCCATGCCAAAGTTCCAACCCGTCCGTGAGGCGGACACACGTTAAGTACCAAGAAAAAGCTAGAGCATAAACCATAATGGCTGACAGGCAAATCCTGCAGTCTCAGAGAGATATAGCTATTAGTAATCATGATTTATATTTAAAGTCGAAACTTAAATTTTGAACAATTTAACCCAAACATAATTTAGAAAACGTCGAACAGCAACCTACGTCTAAATCTAGGACAAGTGTCTCACCTAATCGAGTGCAGAGAAATGAGTGACATCACTACACAGTCCAGCCGTTATATACTGTACAAAGTCAATCACGTGTTCACAAACGGCGGGAATCACACTAGGGGAAGGGAGAGGGGTGTACGTCGCTTCGGCAGAAGTCTCGACGATTCTCGTGATAATTTCAAATCACGCGCCGGTGGATGAGTCTTGTTTCACTCGAACACAACCGTCAGCGCATACGGGTTAGCGCATCTCGATGTTCAATTGTCCGAGTCTTGCTCTAATCGGGCCTCGAGCCACGGGCGGTCAGTAAGCCGCGTGATGTTGAGTGGAGTTGAGTGTGCGTGTTTCATGAAGTCGAGATCCAGCCCAGTCAAAGGGGACCAGATCAGGTGAGCTAGATCGTCCATGTTTGCATTATGTCTGTGACAACGTCACAAAATCTAGGACAGACACAAAATCCATTCCCCTCCCGTTAATTCATCCCTGTGAAAGAGTAAACACACATTTCACCAATGACAATTTTTTTGACCCTAACAGGAATCAAACCTGGTATCCTTATCTCAGTAGACAGACACGAAACCGACTGAACTAAGATATCGGAAATAAATTTAAAAAATAAAGCAAATAAATCGCTGTAAGATATTTAATATAAAAAGCGTCTCAATAATTCCACTATAATCTTACCATACATCATTCAACTATGGCATAGGTTATAAGATAGGGTCATAGTGTAGTCCGTCAAGGTAAGACTACTTACTACCTTTCGAGTTATATTGAGGGTACATCCACGCACTACTCTGGCCTAACAAATTTTTATTTATATGAACTTATAAACACATATTTAACCTCTATAAAATACGGCGGAACAAATTGATAGATCAAAAACATTCCTGATGCACCCTTGTCGGTATTTAAACCCCAATATAACGAGATAGATTAAAGCCCTCGAATACTGAGCCACCTTCACTTGTTAGTGACACCCCTGGATTCTCGTAATCCCTCCCTTTTCCCTCCAGAATAGGGGTGGCTAAGGCGAAGGAGACCTAGATAGGATTACCGGGGGATATTTTAGGGGAAAGGGCGCCATATATTTGTTCAGGAATCCGGTGACACTATTCTTTCATTTAAGGGGTACTGAAATGGGGGTGGGTAGGGTGGTTGGTTGCTCACCCCAGTGAGCCAAATCAACTACTTTCAAACTGGAAACCGGTAACTCACGATACAAATAAAACTCAATTGTGGTTTTATGGGCCGTATGGCGTATAGTATGTTATATAATGTAAGACCTCATATACCAAGTAATTTGTTTTATCGATTTTTTTTTAAATTTACTTGAAGATTATTCTGTCCAATGATTGATGGTTGTAGAATAGTAGGCACTTTATAGTCTATGTAGTTTCTATGTGGCATCTTAATCTTAAGGGCTACGGCTAAAGTAGCTCATTCTACGGTGAGCTATGGTTATTATTGTGTTTGTGTTAAGAAAAAAAGAAAAAAAAAAGAAGAAAAACATGGTCTATGTTGGAACATCAGACTCAAGTATCGAAACGAGACAAAATATTGCTCTGTTAAAATCTAGAGTATTTTATGAAGTCGAATTGGAAAGTAAAGAATTAACGTGTTTTAATAATGAAGGAAATCATTTCAACTAGCTTTTACACCATTAGTTGAGCAAAGGGCCAACAAAAGTTAAGGGTATGGTATACTTTTTCTTTAGCTAAAAATATTTTAAATAATAATTTATGTAGCAGATACTTTAATTATATATATATATATATATATATATATAGCTTGTACTAACTATAATATGTTCTAGGTTTACAATACAACATTAAATAATTTCGATCCAATTTTTTAGTAACCTATTTTAAAGTTATTTTGATGAATATGCCCTAAGGAAAGTGGGTGAGAAGATAACCTTTTTAGATGTGATTCTTCGGCGCTAAGCAAACTGGATCGGACACATCCTTAGGAGGAACTGTATCCTGCATGACGTCAAGAAAGTTTGAGGGAAAGAATTGCTAAGGAAGAAGCAGGATTCAAATATTAGATTTCTGGAAGAAAATAAGAAAATTCTGTAATCTGTAGTAGGAGGTTTAAGTTCCCTGACAAAAGGAAAGGACCTGTCATAAGACAGAACCCATAATAATAATAATAATAATAATAATAATAATAATAATAATAAGAATAATAATAATAATAATAATAATAATAATAATAATAATTAATGTAGCTTTTTTCACCTTGTATACAAAATCTTTGGTTCATTTGAAGTATGAACAAGCTAGCTTAAAAATAGCTTTCAGCTGTTAGTTCTATGGCAGCCCAAATCGGTAGTAACGTGGTTCAAGGCGTCAATTTCGTCTTGTCTGGTCTGCCGGTAACGGAGAGATAGGATCGTGAATCCCGTCCAGGGTACTAAGGGTGCTTCTACATAAAACCTGAAAATATGTGTAAATTGACTTTGCCTATTTCCCCCTTCTACCTATTATTAAATAATTCAACACTCTTCATCCACGCAAATGGAGGCACATTTTTTATGAATTCTTTATATATATCTGCCCTATTGGTGTAATTCAATGAGGATATCCAGAACGGGTGGTGAGACGAAGAGCATAAACAAAGGTGAATTATGCAGAACAACAAGTTCTTTTTATTTGTGCGTGGAATACAAAGATGATAATATACCTACTTTTAGAGGAGGATGGATTAGAGGAATTGTATTAACATCGATTACCTAGGGCGTAATTTTAAATTGTCATATATTGTGAGAATGACGTCTTAAGCCGCATGAACAATGGTTATTCTAAATGAATATAATATACTAATAAATTTAGTATTCATTTATTTGTTGTCTTCTTGAAATTCTAAAAGAAATTTGTTGACTATAGTAACGATAAGAACATGGGTGAGTAAGATCTACTGATTAAAGAACTACTAGTATTTAAATTTTTATATGATAAGCAAATACTGAAAGGATGAAATTAGCTTGTTTTCAATTATGTTTACAATAAATAGCGCAGTAAATGGTTAGAAATAAACACATTCCTGGTATAGTTTGATTCTCCTACGGAAGTGACCTTTGGTGCACTTTTATATATAAATATATATCTTTTACAGTCAACATTTGATAACATTTTACTATATTATTAGTGTATCTCATAGTTATTGATAATATTTATCAATAGTTCACATGCCTTGATGCATGAACACTTTAAAGTATAGTAGATTTTTATAGCTTTCATAAAAGTCCACTCGTAAAAGGAAATTTAGATATGGCCTTCCTAAAACGAATAGAATAGTTTTTTTTACTAAGTTATCAACATAATATTGGAAGATAAATCGGGATTGTTCTAGAGATTTTGAATGCATAAATTTGCCCCCTCCCCCTTTTATGTAGTTCTTAGAGCAAAACATTTTTTGGCCAAAATAAAAAAAATGGCTTCAGTAGAAACATGGAGTGCAATTTTCTTCACATGCTAACATCAACTTTTGATGAATATCTGTCATGAGCATAGCGGCATTAGACGAAGAACTTGTTAAATAAAGAGAAAAAGTTGTCATTAATTTCCAGAACACCCCTGACAAATAATCAACAACTGTTGATATCCCCATGTGAAGAAAATTAAACTTTATGTTTCAAATGTAAAAATAATTGGTTTATTTTGGCAAAAATGTTTTGCTATAAAAACTGCAAAAAAACAAACTAACACTGTTCTGCTCTCATGTAACTTACATTACCACCTTAAAAGTAAAATCAATCTTATCCCCAGCTACACATATACCCACTAAATTTCCCTCTACTATCCAACAACAAAATGTTAGCCGTGGCATTCTATTATTTCAAATTCCGGTGATATTAAAACATACCACCATTTCTTTCCACTGCGACAAGCCACTGTCAGAAGGTCTGAAGAGTGGGTATGGAGGGTAAGGGTGGTAGTGGGAGGGTAGGGCTGAGAGAGCTGAGAAAATGCACCCGGTTAGCGCTTATTTCATTTTTCGTGGGACGCGTTGTTCCTGGTAATCATTGTGACCACCACCGTCGGAAGAAATACGAGACTGCGACGAAAAATTATGAAACGTGTAGCACAAGTTTTGTAATTTAATTAATGTAGGACACAGTCGCCTTCCCTTTTTTTGTTTGAGGGTGGCTTTGAAATATGAGTATCCCCCTCTACATTTCCCTCAACACCCCCCCCCCCCCAAAACTGTTTTTTTTAAATATGAAAACTTTAAAATATCTTCGCTTTGTTTTGAGACAAGGTTGAAAAATCTGCAAACGCTTATAAAAAAAGTTTAAAGACGTTGTCAACTGGCTTATTTCGAAACTATTTTGCAAAAGGGTTGCATCTTAGCTTCACACATTTAAGATGGGGATGTAAGAAACGTGAAAAAAGGTAAGTGTTTTTACATTTTTACTATGGCAAAACGTTTTTCTAGTCAAAATAAATGAAATATTGTTCCAGTACAAACATAGAGTGTAATCTTATTCACATGATAACATCAAAAATTCTTGAATATATGTCATTAGCACAGCGGTATTAGATGAAAAACCTTTTTAAATTAAGAGAAAAGTCCTAGTAAAATTAAGCGGTATGCAAAACATTTTTTTTTCTTTTCTTTTAGTACCGCGTATTGCTCCCCGTTCAATCTATAAGCTTATTTACTAATTATGCTAATGTGTTCGTGATATGTAAGTCTTAATTCATAGGGATTGTACATGAATTTGCGTATTGGGAGAGGGTGAAACCATTTAGGTGTGTGAAAAACTGACGTTTTAGTCACTGCGACACAAACGCCGTGACCAGGTCGCTCTAGTGTATTGCATTGTTTCATATGAAAGGGGTAGCTACGCCCAAGAAACGCCCACATCGACGTTTTCAAATCTGTCGCGACGTTCATGTCGATCAGGATTTGAACCCCGATGTTTCCGTCATCGGCGGTTCAGTCTAAGCGATAGTGAAGCTTGAGTCAATTCTCTCAGCCACCGAAGTGGGTGACAAATATTAAAGAACTGTTGTGTTTACTACGTGTAGAAAATTAAACTTTATGTCTTTATTGAAGAAACGTTTAAATTATTTTGGCCAAAAACTTGTTGGTTTTTTCATAAAACTACAAAAAATATGGATCTTGATTAGTGTTATTTTTTATTCCATCTCAAGAGAACTTGATGAGTTAAATTTTTGTTTATAAAAAAGGTGAGAAACACCAATTTGAAAATAGCTCAAAAGACTCTTATTTAAACATGATATTCTTGGTAATGAATTTTCAACCTTATCTTTGTAAAATTCTCCCATGTATTCATAAACTGTCATATGGTGCTCAACTGAAAAGTTTGAATAAAATGACAAGGGCCAATATTTCGAATGATGTTAGTTTTATAACTTGAAAATATATTTTTATTTAAAGTAGTGAGTTTAAAATATGATGCCTTATTTGTACCCGCCCAACTTTAAATATTCTCCAATTACGCTATTTACGTCGATAATATTCCCTACGAGTATTTAAAAAGATTTATCCAAATTGAATTATCATATTAGATCTATTAATTTTAGAACGTTTGAGAATCCCTATATTCATGAAATTTGATTTTATGAAAGTTTTTTTAGCACCGCTTTTTGCTACCCGTTCGGACTATACGCATTTGTACTACTTACGATAATGTGTTAGCGATGAGGAAGGTTGAATTCAGAGGAAGTATACCCGCATTTGCGTCGTGCGAGTGAGAAAGATTGGAAAGCCATTTAGGAAAAACCAAATTCAATAGAACTGTACCGGGATCAAACCGATCTTCCTGCCACAGCAGTCTGCGATAGTGACGCCTTAGATCATGTGTCAATCCATGCAGGTTTAATAACAGTTGTTTTCCAAATTAAATTGTGTATTGAGAGAGAAAAAATATAGCTCCTTTTAAAGTTTATTAGATCCCCTATGAACCTAAATTATCTTCATTAACATAAGTTTATGATTACTCAGATGAGAATTGTGAAAGGAAACCCAAAGCAATGTTAGGTCTCTCCTGATTGGACTTCGTCACACAAACCAGTTTCCTCTCTTGTTTGGACGTAGCTTTGAGCTCATGGGAATAGAGAACCTTTTATTAAATTACTTTTCCCCCCCTCCTTCAATCTGTCTCCACCCTTCCTGTGTAACGCACTAACGACCACATCTTGTCAGTCTTTGAAACGGCTTTATATATATATATAAAAAAAGTAATTGCAACATCCTTTTAAAGTCTCTGTAAATGATTTTTTTTAAATTTCTCACTGTGCATGTTCCCCTACACCCCTCACCCGGTAATTTTTGTTTCAGTTTTATTTCTTTTAATTTTTTAGTACGATTTTTTATTATTACTGTGTTGCAGCAGACAATTTTATTTAACTTTCACATTTTGTTTTAGTCAAAAAATTATTAAAAATGGATTTAAAAAAAATCTTTAAACGAACATTAGTCCTATATTAGATTGTTTAATATAATAATTTTTTTTAGCACCGTGTCTTACTACCTATTAAGATTATACGCATATGTACTAATTACGCTAATGAGCAAATGGTGAGGAATGTTCAATTTAAAGGAAGAGTATTCGCATTTACTTGTGGAAGGGGGGGGGGAGAACCATTTTGGAAAAACACCCTAAATTACACCCGACCTGGATTTGAACTCTAATCTACCAGTGATTGGCGGTATAATCTAACACGAGAGTGACGCCTTAGACCATGCAGCCACTGAATCATGTTTTAATATAATAAAATATTGACAAGATTTTTTTTTAATAAACTGCGTCTCAATAGCCGTCGTTGGCTATCCATATATTTATACTAATGGCTAGGGATTAGGAAGAGGGCATTATAAATAATGTGGGGAATGCCAGGCCTCTACCGTGGTTCGGATTCCACGTTAAACTGTAGGTCCCTCCTTTCATCTCACAATCACCCTACCATTACACATTAGCCTAAGTGCGTACAACCCGAACGGGTAGTAAGACTCGGTGCTAATAATAATAACATTATAAATAAAATTACAAACATTTGCGTGAAGAGAGAGTGAGAAAAAATTGGGGAAAAAACCTTCTATACACTAGACTGAGGTTCAAATCCTGATAACCGGCAGTCCTATGATATATTACAAAGCCATAATACTCGACTCCTTGAAAGCCCCTTTCTTTAAAGATTATGGGATCTCGGGGTAGTTTTGTTTTTTCTTGAAACGTCACCGCACCTATTCTTGAGTCTTTAATAGTGTCGTAAACGAGGCGGACATTAAGAGCTTCAAGTTTAATAACAGTCAGTAGTTTTACGAATTATGCTCCCCTGACTGCGAGAAAGTCAGTTTAGATCAGAGTTTAATTTATGACATGGAAATAGCTATGGGTCAAGGATATATATGGGGTTTTAAGATCAATACGATATAATCCATAGCTCACACATGTATTATTTGCCTGGTTGGAGCATGGATTACAAACTAACTAGCATTTCAGAAACTATTTCAACTATACATAGGGCCTATATGCCTAGCAATTTATTGAAATAGTTTCTGAAATGCTAGTTAGTTTGTAAACCATGCTCCAACCAGGCAAATAATACATGTGTGAGCTATGGATTATATCGTATTGATCTTATGTGTATATATATTATATACTACTAGCTATTTTTTCTCAAAATTATGTTCTTAAATACTGTAAACCTTACCTAACACTTTCTTTGTTATAAAAACTATTTTAACTAATTTAGCAACCTGCTTCAGTGATAGAATAGAATGCAATATACTGGACTGTGTATGCCGGCGAGATCAGGGTTTGAATCACGTAAGGGTGTCATTTTTCAACTCAATTTAGATCAGAATAACATGTTTCGATATTGGTTTATCTCAGGATATTATTTATCTATAAGAGTTTACAAGCTCTATATCACTCTGTAAAATCACTATCAATAATCTGAAATCTAGAAGCAATCGTTTAGGAAAAAAGAAAGTTTAAATGCGAAACAGTTGCAAAAAATCTAAGAACACATCATTGTTAGCAAATGGTAAAATAATGTTAACGATACTTTGATGCTTTTATCAGTAACCCCACACGCAAACCCATAAACAACATCAACCCACCACACAAACAACACCACAACATAACAACCCCATCAACACAATAAAACCCAACCAAACATAACAAACCCACCAACATAACAACCCACAACATAAAACCCCATCAACACAACAACTCATCAACAACAACCCAAATAAACCCACAACAAAACCATAAACAACCCATCAAAAACCCACAATACAACCCATAACATAAATCCCAAACATAAAACCCTAACACAACAACATAACACAACACCACCAACATAACAACCCACACTTCAACACATAACACAACACCACCAACATAACAACCACACAACATAAAAACCCTCAACAGAACAACCCTCAACATAACAACCCACCAACATAACAACCCATCAATACAAACCCACCAAACAAACTAAATAACAACCCACTAAACCAAATAACAACCCCTTCAACTACAAACTCACCAACATAACAACCCCTAACATAACAACCCCTTCAACATAACAACTCACCAACATAACAACCCACCAACATAACAACCCATCAACATAACAACTCACCAACATAACAACCCACTAACATAACAACCCCTTCAACATAACAACTCACCAACATAACAACCCACAACATAACAACCCCTTCAACATAACAACTCACCAACATAACAACCCACCAACATAACAACCCCTTCAACATAACAACTCACCAACATAACAACCCCTAACACTTAACATAACAACCCCCAACATAACAACCCATCAAACATAACAACCCCAACAGAACAACCCTCAACAAACAACCACCAACAACACAACCATAACACCCATCAACACAACAACCCACCAAAACAGTAGCCCACCCAGCCACCATATAACAAATAAACCACCCACCACACAACTAACAAACCACCCATCACACATATACCCACCCACATGGAAACCACCTTTACTACAAACCACCAAACAACAGCCCACCCTTGTACAAGCACACTTGTACACACAGATATTCATACATAAATCCCACCACTTATATACTAATATTAAAAACTACACTGTATGCAATATATAAAATACATTATACTATCGTAACAGTATAACATTATTTTTAAACTTATGTTCGAGGATTACGTTAAAAATCTCTTAAGTGAAGCCTTCCCAGGGAAACGTTAATAAACTCTTCCACTAAGGAGAGTTTTTGTCGTCGAATCTCATGTAATGATAAAACAAGCTTTACTTGAATGAGGATGTTATTTAACGTAGAGCAGGGATGTTGAAGATTAATGTTCCGGTCTGAAATGTTCAGAGCAGGGGGGGCAAGCTAATTTTAAATTTGGTGTGTGCTTAGTGTAAACATTCAACGTGAGGGACGACCGTGTCCTGTTGTCGGGAGTGTCACGTAGTATCTCCATTTTCTGGGCCCAAACATATATATATATATATATATCCCTACGTCTTACTAGCCGTTCGGGTTGTTCGCATATGCACTAATTACGCTAATGAATTAGGGCGATAAAGGATGCATTTATAAGTAGATTACCCCCATGTAAACAGAATTGAAGGTAGTGCCAGTTGTTTGAGAAATATATCTGATTGGCTGAGTGTGTTACGTCACTCAGTAGAGAAACTAGTGTATTAAATACACACAGTTAAATGGAAGACCAACTAAGTTGTTAAAAATCAGGTCACATTTTAGAACTTTAAATAATAAATAGACTTTTAAAATTAACACCAATGTTAGACTAACATCTTTCTATTTATTTAAAAGACTATGTATGTTTTGTTGTCTTCATATTAAAATATAATTGCTGTGTACTGGGTGACGTAAGCAATGCTATAATCTAATTCCCCAAGTACTTTTTTTTTTATCTTTACATTGAGCGTACACAAATTTGCGTTTAGGTGGATTGAAAAACCATTTAGGGAAAAACCACCCTAAGTAGACACAACCGGATTAGAACCACGGTATCCCCATCATTAAAATGTCAGTCTAACACGAGAATGACGCTTTAGCTTAGACCATTCGTCCACTCAAGTTGGTGTTGATATATCTTGTTTATTATATAATTACAAAATAATATTTTAGTATGGTTTTGAGTCATCCCAGTTAATTCTCATTATAAGAGGAGTAGGGCTATATATCGGAACTAGTTACTTAGTTTTGCATTTGAAGCGGTAATGGATACTTTTTCAAACCAAGAAATTGTATATATGCTTTTGATGTATATACTTGACGATTGTTATTCAGATGAAGCCAGACGCTTGTACGATAACCCTCTAGCTTAATTAATATACTTTTGTCACATAATAAAACGTTTCAAAGACTACACTAATAACTTCAGCAATGATAAATTTTCGGCCATTCCGGGAATTGAGCCAGGATCCTTAGCCCAGTAGACAGACATGCCACCGACTGAGCAAAGAAGACCTTTATAAGACACTTTAGATTATGGTTTTAAAAAGGTCTCTATCATAATTAAATTAATTTAAAATTTTTTTTTCCTGGGATCCTTATTTGGTTTGAGATATAAAAGTTGTCCAGAAAATGTGTGTAATATTAATTTCCCCTTTTCACCTTGTACCCTTTATTTTAAATGGTATACACGCTTTTGTAAATATGGCGAATGAAAATGATCACCATTTAAAAAAAACACACCTATACTTGGTGTTAGTAATGCTCTTGTGAAAATCAATGACATGCTCTGTTCAACTGGTACACTCTATGCTAATGACGTTAATGGAGTGATAAAACGATACCAGCCAGGGTTTTATTTTAACTATACACCATGTCTTTCGTGCTTAATCACTTACACATTACCATTCATTTTGGTGTTCTATTAGTTTGATAAACTAACTAAGTGACAATCAAACCAGTTTATAGAGCATCTGGCATTTATTATTAACTAGCTTTTACCCGTCGCGGCTTTGCCCGCAATAATTGATAACATCTTTTAATTTTTAACTAAACTCTTTTGGTCATAAATCAAACTTTATTTTTTTTCAAATATCTATGCGTTTTTCTCAGTTCTAGCTCTAAATAATTTTGCCGTATTTTAATTTTCACTTTTAAATAATTCATAATAAAAGAAATATATATTATTTAAGTTATCAATTATAAATTTTTTATTTTTACCTTCATAATTGGGAATATAAATAAATAAATGAAATAATATTTTTTTTTTCGAAATATATAGCTAAAAAAATCACATATTTATTATTTATTAGTATGAAACTATGTTACACTAATTACTATTTACTATGGTGACCTGGCGGTCTAGGGGTAAAGTGTCGGACTTCTGTACTAGGGGTCCGGGGTTCAATCCTCGGTCCCAGCACAAATTTATCTGATTACCAAACCCTTCCTTCACCTCTGACAAGACATGTATTAATCACAACTTGTGAATGTGGGGAATGCCAGGCCTCCACCGTGGTTCGGAT
The DNA here is from genome assembly GCA_039000515.1 of Timema cristinae. Classification (NCBI taxonomy): domain Eukaryota; kingdom Metazoa; phylum Arthropoda; class Insecta; order Phasmatodea; family Timematidae; genus Timema; species Timema cristinae. The sequence continues at coordinate 105,910,533 of JBCFYV010000012.1, forward strand.
TCCACGTTAAACTATAGGTCCTTCATTTCATCTCACAACTACCCTACCATTACACATTAGCGTAAGTGCGTATAACCCGAACGGGTAGTAAGACGCGGTGCTAATAATAATAATAATAATAATAATAATAATAATAAATAATACTATTTACTTTAATTACAAAATATTAAATCACAAATTCTTAAATAACATCATTTCAATCACATTATAATCATAAATTTATTATTATTTAAAATCAAAGGTTGGGAATAGTCCTATATGTTATTCCAGGACATATTATACCAACGTACAAAGTTTCATTAGAATCCGTTCAACAGTTTTGACGTGATTGAGCAACAAACATCCAAACACACAAACTTTCGCATTTATAATATTAGTAAGATTAAATATGTATTAAAAATATGTAAAAATTGATACTTTCTGTTTCCACGTCACTGACAGTCATTCATTGATGAGATGATAAAAAAAACATTAAAAAAATTGTATATCAATGGTTGAATTAATATCGATTGGTAAAATAAACAAGATTAAAATAATGCAAAGTGGAATAAAGAATAAGGTCCGTGTTCACTTGTAACACGAAATATATTTTGAGCGGAAGGGCCGTTTTAAGAAAATGGAAGGCATGGGGTAAAAGAAAATGGGTGTGTGTACTTATGTACGCGCGTGAGAAGTTATACTTCTTTGGCATCATTAAAAAATAAAAAATAATTTAATAATATTTAGTATTAATTATGTTAAATAATAATATTTTAATTTATATCAATAAATAATACATACGGATAGTTAACCTCAATTATATTGGAGCACTTGAAAAAGTCTATAAGAACAATTTTTTTCACTAATATTTACGAATAGTAAATAATATTTATCAAAATATTCAATTTTAATCACTACTGGGCTTGGATTCACCAAAGGGAGCAAATAGTTGCGCCAGCGCAAGTTTGATATATGTTCCAAATTCCTATTCACTAAAAGGAGCAGGCGCAATTTGAGAGCAAAGTTTCGCCTTTTATTTGCCACCACTCAAGAGTAGGCGCAACTATTAAATCATAATTGTCACTTCAATAAATTTAAATGGCGGCATATTATTGTATTGGCTTAAAATACAATTAGTTACATAACTGTACTCCAATTAATAATGAATTAATTAAAATAACAAAACGTATGTCAAGCACAAAATTTGTTTCAATTTAGACAGTGGTAACAAAACAATTACGTACCTTTTATTGTTGGATTTTTACAATAGAACAACGCAATGGCATTTCTTGCAGTATTACAAAACAAAACTACGAACTATGTAATCTTCGTCTAGATCCAAAGAGGTTTGTATTCCTCCAAGTCCAAAGACATCTCGTCACTAAATATGGCAGTTAGTATAACTTTAAAATAAGTTTTAAAGTTTCTATAAACATTAATGTTTTATTAATGGAACTTAAACTTTAAACTAATAATATAAATAAATACAATTTTTTTTAAATTTATATCAATAAATAATACATACGGATAGTTAACCTCAATTATATTGTAGCACTTGAAAAAGTCTATAAGTACAATTTTTTTCACTAATATTTACGAATAGTAAATAATATTAATCAAAATATTCAATTTAAATCACTACTGAATATAATTTATTAGCACATATATAATTCGCACTTGTATGAAACTAAAACACGTGTTGTGAATGTAGAAACTAGAAAAATGTGGATAAATATTATATATATGAAAACAGTGATCAGAGGCGACGAGCGTACCAACATGCGCGACTAACAGAGGTTCTATTTCTATTTTGTTGGTAGCTTTTTTTTTTTCGAGACATAATGAGCGGTTTAACTTCAACCTGTTACTTTTGTGTTACAGTGATGCGCGCGCATCTTAAAATTTCACTCTCATCATTTTTTCATAACGCGCCTAAAGAAGTATAACTTCAAAAAATTGAGGTCCCCCTTTGTACGGCAGTTTTTTCAGTTTTAGCATTGAGCCGGTATAATATATTGATATGTACTAGGAACTTATGCTACGTAATAATTTCTCTTGTTTTATGGTATAGTGATCAACCCATTAAATGATTGTACTTTATTAAATGCAAACAAATTTGTTAACAAAAGTAAATTCCTCTTTGTAACATTGTACTGTTAGTTTTCTGTGGACCGACAGCGGTAGCACAATGATGGCGTATTCTACTGTATTGCAGCACATTACTCGAATAACGTAACTCTTAAATTACATAAAGTTACCCCCCTCGGTGGCGTAGTAGGCTAACGCGCTAGTCGTGTAGAGCTCGACTGCTGAGGATGGGGAGATCAAGGATCGAATCTCGGTCGGGTGAACTGAGGGTGGTTTTTCCTAAAATGGATTTACACTCTCCCTCCATTAGCTCAATTAGTACTTAAAGCGTATAACCCGAACGGGTAGTAAGACGTGGTGCTAAAAATAAATAATAATAAATACATAAAGTTAGAGGGGTTTCACGAATCTGGAATGGATTCCTATCACTAAGTGAATACTTATTGCTGTTAATTTTGTGAACACTATTTGATGCAAAATTTCGAATAATAACTCTAATTGAATTTAATGACTTCAGGGGGAAAAGTGGCCCCTGTGGAATGTGAGGCTCGGGGACATTGCCCCTCTTTGCCCCCCCCCCCCCTTGTACTCAGCCCTGTTGGGTGGTAATAGGGGATTGTTTGGGTTCAATTGAGTGAAAAATGACAGTCTGGACGCGGGAATTGAAACCAAGAGCTTTAGATTTGCACACAACCATTGAGCTCTATGGTTAATTTCATATCCAGGATCATATTTTCTATTTGTTGGTGTATTGAGTTTAAGTATGAGATAGAAAGTTTCAACATTTAAAATATGAATATTATAAAAAAGATGTCTTCTTGATTTCTTGATTGGTCGTAGTAAGAACGCGAATAGCTTATAGGTTGGAAGTAAGCTCGTTTATTATTCAATTTTCTAAAGAAAAGTTTCCGGGAGCACTTAAAAACTATTTTTCATTTCTTATATTGATTGAAAGTCACTAATGTCAATGGTTGTGGAAATAACTTTTATTTGCTTCATAAAACTATATAGTTAATCAAAAGGTTTTAGAAATATTCTAATACTACTTCCAAAAGGATAAATTTTTCATGACTATTTGAAAATAAATAAATAAAACTGTGATTTTTTTTTGTTTCTTGGTTGTGGTAACAAGTTATATTAGAGCATGCAATAATACATTAAAATATTTACACTTTTATATTTATATAGCTCTGCACTATAAATTGTAACATAAATACTTGTTTATTTTTAATAAATTAAAGAAAAAGTTATACAAACCTATAGTTTAAAAACAGTTTTTATTTTTATTTTGTAAACAAAAGTGCATGAATATGGGTTGTATTGACGTATCATCCCCCATCTTTTCATCCGGTTCACCATCTTTATCTATAAAGGGAAGGAAACGTTAGAACCTTTCGTTTTAATTTTTTATAAGTGAACTGATGATGCCACTACCACAAAAAAAAAAAATCATACAAACTGTTATTTTCCTGATTTCAGGGTGACCTGGTGGTCTAGGTGTAAGTTGTCGTACTTCTGTGCTGGAGGTCTGGGGTTCAATCCTTGGTCCCGTCACAGATTTATCTGATTACCAAACACAAGTTGTGATTAATACACGTCTTGTCAGAGGTGAAAGAAGGGTTTGGTAATCAGATAAATCTGTGCCGGGAACGAGGATTGAACCCCGGACCTCCAACACAGAAGTCCGAAACCTCACCTCTAGACCACCAGGTCACCTAAAAAGGAAGTAGAATTTTATCAATGTTCTTTGACAAATAAAATATGTTTGAATCCTATCCTATTTATGGTAGGAAGGAACTTGTAAGCAATTCAACATTTTTTTTTTTTGAGGTCTATATTTATAGCACATTCTTACTATCATTATATATATATATATATATATATATATATATATATATATATATAATAAAAGTACCAACATGCTTACGTATATGTATACATATATTTCTAAAATAGTAATTAAATGATATATAATATACAATATATACTATTTTTAATAGTAATACATATTTTTAGAGACTAGATCTAAACCAAAATGCTAGCTTTAAAAAAGGCTTTAATCTAAAGTAGTGCATTTTGGTTTGGATCTATTTTCCATAAATATTTACAGTAATTTTGAAGAAACATAATTTTGTATAAATAACTTGTTTAACACAAGGATTTTTAGCAACTTTACCTAAGGAGTAGCTTATAGAATATGCAACCCCATTAACAAGGAGAGAGGATGGGAAAACAATAGAGAAATTTACCTTAAAATACCACTTCGTTTTCAACCCACCAGGAGTCAAATCCCGATACGCCCAACACCTTAGCTCAGTCGCTAGCATGTCTGCCAACTTTTGCCAAATGTCCCAGGCTCAATTACCGGTATCGTCTAATTATATTTTGTCTCATGATGATATCTTAACGTACGGGAGATTGGGTGCTGTATTTTTTCCTTTAGATATTAAAAAAAAAATTTAACTTGTAAGTTGTGTTGTGTAAAATCGGTTAATTCAGAAATATTACCATAAAAACTCAGAACTAAAATGACAAAACGACATTCTTCTTCAACGACGTTCATATCCCATGCAAGTCTAACGCCTGGAACAAATCACCGCCCGCTGGGTTTTGAATAGAAGGTCGTTGACCCCCCTATCTTTCAGAATTGAGAGATTCCCGTTGCTGGACAATCTCGCAAAGGGGGAGGAAGATGGTAGGTTTAAGGGTGTCTCACGAACGTGTTCTATCTGTATCATCGTCTTCATTAAGCTGACGTTGTTGTCCCTAGTATCGATCCTCACGTGGTACATTCCTCTCCGGCGAGGAGGCGTCTCCAGACAGACCATAACGACCAACACTCAGCTCCAGGCGTTGCGGTATGTGATGCCCACACACGCACACACACTCACACAACACACCACACGCATCAGCACGCACACACACACACGAATTCCCCACCCCACTCCCCTGACCCTCTACTTCACTTTGATAGCACCAGCCCGCTCTAATGAAGTGACAGAGGCTATTTTTTTAATAGCACTGTTACTTACTACCAGTTAGGTTGTACATATTATTATTATTATTATTATTATTATTATTATTATTATTCACCTACCTTTCTACCCATTCGCGTTGTACGCACTTACGCTAATGTGTAATGGTAAGGTGATTGTGAGATGAAATGGAGGACCTACAGTTTAACGTGGGATCCGAACCAGGTGAAGACCTGGCATTCCCCATATTCACAAGTTGTGGTTAATACACGTCTCAACGAGGGAATGAAGAGTTTGGCAATGAGATAAATCTGTACCAGGACCGAGGATTAAACCCCGGTCCCCATCACAGAAGTCTGACACCTTACCACTAGACCACCAGGTCACATAGTCAGGTTATACACTTATGTATTAATTACGCTAATGGTTTTAAGGATTAGGAAAGCTATGTTTAAAAGAGTTTGCCCGCATTATTTTGCGTGGAGATAAAGTGGAAAATAATAATTAAAAAAACCCACCTCAAGCACACCCAGCTGAGTTTTGGACCTCGATTTACCCGTTATCGGTGGTCTAGTCTACCGCGAGAGAATCGCCTTAGACCACGTGGCCACCGTTATTAGTATCGGCTTTCTTTGTAGGCTCTACTGTCAGTGCGGAGAATATTAATGACGTAAATTGTACCTCAATTTTTCTACGAATGGACATAATTATCTTACAGCTGGAAAAATAATACAAAATTTTTGGTTAATTCGAAAAATTGGACAAGTCCAACTCACCATGATTCCCCATGAAGTTTCTATTTAAATCATGGTAAAAAATAATATTTAATTAGAAATTTAGAAGTACATATTTGGATAATTAACTTTTTTCTCATGTTTGTACTAATTTCAAACCTAACCTACAGATCTTATTAAACCTGACTATATGTCCAGAATGTCAATTAAATTTGGAGCTAGCCTATTGAAACACAGTAAATGAGAAAGCGGGGAACTATGCACTGGCGGTGAGCGGGTTGCCTAATATAGGAATGTATTTGTTGGTTCGGCTTTCACAAATTCTGATTTAAGACGGCAATTTTCGTATGTGAATTTTTTCAAGTTTTTAATATCTCATGCTTTAATTTTTCTTGTTTTTTAAACGTGTGTATTTATTGTGTATGTATGTTAAATAGCATATATAAAATGTATGTGTTTGTATGTAGCGTATTTTGAGGTTATTGATTTATTATGTACCAGCTGCCTAGATACACATGGAAAGGGTTCATTAGAATTTTGGATATTTCGAATTGTTTTAGACATCCTTTAGATTTTAAATTTAAAAGGTTCTACTGTAATAGATCTATTTTAACGTATATATACATCACGTCATGTGATAGATATGCAGTGATCGCTTTTGATATATAATATAATTACTTATAAATGACCATAATAATTTAGTCTTATTATTTATCACCGCATCTTTCTACCTGTTCAGGTTATACGCATATGTGATAATTAATCTAATGAGGTAGGGATGAATATGGAGGTGTTATAGAGGTAATCTCCCCACATTTGCGTGGAAGGAGAGTGGAAAAACATTTAGGAAATACCGCCCCCTTGGTAGGCCCGACCAGGATTCGAACTCCAATCTCCCTACCATCAGCAGGCCAGACTAACACAAGAGTGACGCCCTAGACCGTTCTGCCACTGAATTGGTTAAGTCCCTCACATATGGATACCCAGACAAAGGTAACAGTCTCGACTAGTCTGGTTTAATGTGATGGCCATGTTTATGTTTGAAACCCGACAGTTTTTTTTAATGAATGGTTTTCCACTAGTATTTAACGAAAATACTAAGTTAATAAATTTACTTTAAAGCTAACCTTCTTCCTATACTTTTTTAAAAAAAATATAATAAACCGGATGGGTAGTAAGAAGCGATTCAAAACAAATACAATAAATATTATGGTACAAATATTGTTCATATTATTATTTATTTATCTTACCCGCTTCAGTGGCCAAATCGTCTATATAAAGCACCACTTCGTGTTAGACTGGCCTGCTAAAGTTGAGGGGGATCGGGGTTCAAATCCTGGTTGGTACTACGGAGGGTTGTTTTCCCCTTTGATTTACTCCCACTTTCCTTCCTCGAAAATTCGGGTAGATTACCTTTAAAATACTTCCTTCTTTAACCCTAGCCAGTTAGAGTAATTATCATATTATGTGTGCATAATGCTTCTACATTTAACCTAGCCATTAAGTAATTTATCTTTTAAATGTCATAAACCTGAACAGGTAAGAGCGTGTATAAACAAGTTATTTATTTCTTACAACCCCACTTTAAACATATTCCACACGTGTAGGTGCGTTTGTGTAACGATTACAAGTGTTTTTTTTTTTCATAAATAGTTTCCACTTGGGTTTGAATATCAACCGATTTAATCGAGAGTGTTTTTTTTCATAAATTTCACTTTTCTTGATTACTCCTAATTAATAACTTCTTATCATCACCACACTAAATTAATATGTGGTAGCACTAAATGGTATTAAGCCGAAGAAAGATAAATAATGTAATGAACGAAGAAAGATAAAATTACGGGGGAGGGGGTGATGTGAGGGGGGGAGGAGGGGTGGTTTCATGTTGACTTCTGAAAATCCTCCAAAACGGAACACTTTCGCCCTTAGCGCACCACGCTTTACTACCAGTTCGGGCTATACGTATACGAACCAATTATTCTAAAGGGTTAGGGATGAGGAAGTGTACCCAAATTTGCGTGAAGGGAGGGTAGTAAAACAATTGAGCAGAAACCACACTCGGTACAACCGACTGGTATTAGAAACCCGGTACCTCTCTCACCGGTAATCCAGCCTATTGCAGAGAGTAAACCATTCGACTACCGAAGTTGGTCAAAATAAAATAAATAATCCTGACTGACTGACTGACTGATTCATCATCGCCGAGCGCAAACTATCAAGGCTACAAGCATGAAATTCGGACTGTATATTCATTTTGTTATGTAGGCACCCACTAAGAAAGGATTTTAGAAAATTCCACCCCAAAGGGGTCAAAATAGGGGATGATAATATGTATGAAAGTCCGTCATTTTGAAAGTTACATAAACAAAATTTTGTATTTCGGTTATTGACGTAAAACAAATAAATACGTGTTTCAGGAATTTTGGAAATTTTATTTAATAAGGGATGAAAAAGGGGGTGAAAGTTTGTATCGGACTTGCATTATTTTTGATCTGAGGTCAAGTTATGGTCATCAACGTAACGTAATATATTAAATTAATCTGTAAATACATATGTATATTTTCGTATTTGTATATAATCAACTTCCACGTGAGCAAAGCCGCGGGCAACAGCTATCTAGTAATCCATATAAATGAGCGTGTGTGAGGTGTTATAGGAAATTGTGCATCAATAAGTTAACACTTGCGTCCAGATATTTTCAGCGCCAAAAAATCCCTAGACTATATGCCCTACGATTTACGATAGGGCCGAAAGCACTAATCTTATCGCCGCTGTAAGCATATCTCGCGAGAAAAGGTCAAACCTAGGGCTGGAACAGCTATTAATATTTACGAGGGTAATAGGAATGTGTGCCAATCCTCCCCCAAAAACACCCCCTCGAGCCAACTAAACTTTAACAAATAGGTTAAAACACTCCACTTTCAACCTTTGACCTCATTCGTTGAACTTATAGTCAGTCATCTGTACAATTTACTGTCGCTACGTAAAACTTTTACTACAGACCTTGGTGAGAGCTTCTCCGGTTACGAGCAACAGTATAAAATCCTTGGCTAAGTGGTTAGAGTGGTCAACCACGAGACAAAGGAGTACTGGTTCGATCGCAGGTGATGCTAGATAATATATTCGCTATTTATCTCTCGAGTTACCTATCTAACTTAAAGGTAGCGTTTATGTAACTCGATTTCAATTTTCACATTTATTCAATTAAAATTATTATTATTATTAGCACCGCGTCTTACTATCCGTTCGGGTTATACGCACTTACGCTAAATCCTTGGCTAAGTGGTTAGAGTGGTCAACCACGAGACAAAGGAGTACTGGTTCGATCGCAGGTGATGCTAGATAATATATTCGCTATTTATCTCTCGAGTTACCTATCTAACTTAAAGGTAGCGTTTATGTAACTCGATTTCAATTTTCACATTTATTCAATTAAAATTATTATTATTATTAGCACCGCGTCTTACTATCCGTTCGGGTTATACGCACTTACGCTAATGTGTAATGGTAGGGTATTGTTAGATGAAATGAAGGACCTACAGTTTAACGTGGAATCCGAACCATGGTGGAGGCCTGGCATTCCCCACATTCACAAGATGTCTTGTCAGAGGTGAAGGAAGGGTTTGGTAATCAGATAAATTTGTGCCGGGACCGAGGATTGAACTCCGGACCCCAGCACAAAGGTCCGACACCTTACCCCTAGACCGCCAGGTCACCCTTCAATTAAATAAAAAAAATCTGGTAACATTTGTAAAGACATAAATAAATACTTAGTATCAAATTACAATTAAATACATCATTTTCACACCTGTGAGCACGTGGGAAAAGGCGTCAGTTTGGTCTAGTCTTTTAACTTTCTCTCAACATATTGGAGAGAAAATATTGTGATCGTCAAAAAAATCGAACTTGAAATTTTGATAAATAATGTCGATGTTTCATAACACCCCGAAACAAAAAAAGTTGTTTTCGCAATACCGTCTGTCTGTCTGTACCTCAGGCTAGAGCTGAGACTATTTTACCAATTGGGCTCAAACTTGGTATCTGGGGCTTACATAAGGTTCCCCCGAGGGGTTTTTCGAATTAGAAATCTAACCATAAAATTTAGGATATTTTATTGAGAAAAAGAGAAAAAAAATCGATTTTCTCAAAATTTGCTAAAACGATTTTGATTAAATTTCATATCTAGATACTGTTTATCGTTTATAAACAAGGTCATTTTCATTTATTTATGAAAATTTCTTTAAGGGTATTATGCATGGGGGACATTTTATAATTTTGGTTATTTATCCGCAACTATTTGAGATATAAAATAACCTATCACTGTAAAATTGTATTACTATTAAAGATAAGAATCATTTATCAGAAATATATTTTTATAAAACTAATAATTTCTTAACTTAAAGAAAATATATATTCTTTTTAATTTAAGTCTTCGAGAATGAATTTTATTCCTATACTCTTTGGTAGACAAAGATATTTCTCTTTTCGTTACATATAATACGAGTTTTTAGTAAATGGATATTTTAAGATAAAAGCAAGAGAAATTCTGTTCGGTGAACTGTAAATTTATTTTCCCAAGTGACAGGCAGATTGGGGTTTGAATCCTTTCAAGTGAACCTGGATTTTTTTTCTTAACTATTTTCCAATCTCCTTCCAAAAAAATTGTTGGTACATTTCCTTTAAATGACACCTTCCTTATTTAAGCCCCCATTAGTGTATATAATTATTTGGATACAAATGAGTGCATTTAAAAATAATTGGTATTTTTGTTTTAAAGGCTTTGAATAATATCAGAGATTTTGAAATATATTTGTGGGTGGGTGGGGATATTCCTTTCAGGAGGGTTGTGCCCTTTTGCCCTTTTGCGCTTTTGGCACCGTCACCCCTACATACATTCGGCTACGATTTAATCCACCAAATAAACTGAAGACAACAGTGGAAAAAGAGAAGTTTTTAGCGATAAGACGACCTTGGGGAGATATTTAAAAAATATCAAAATTATTTTGTCAATGAGATGCAAATTTTTACCGGTGTAAATTTCTCGGTGAGTATATAATGTTCTATGAGGACAGCAAATTTAAAATTGTGTAGAATTTTTACATTTTGAAATGAAATATGTATGTTTGTTTGTATATTTTTGTACTCAGGAATTTGAAGTTCATATACAAACCAATAATGAAGATGAATCACTCATAAAATAACTATACAAGCAAGAAAAATAATTGTTTCTGCACTACATTATTAAATTATTATTTTTTGGGTAGGTTTCATCTATATGCTTGAGCTGAAAAGTATGGTTATGTTGACTATTTTTGGTTCATCGCGTCTTACTAGCTGTTCAGTTTATATGTATTTATGATAATTGCTCTGATGGGGTAGGGATGAGGAAGGAAGCTTCTTAAAGATAATATAGCTGAGTTTTCTTTGAAGGTGAGTGGTAAACCGTTTAGGAAATACCATCTTCAGTAGACCCGACCGAGATTAAAACCTCGGTCTCCCGTCTTCAGCAGGCCAGTCTAACACGAGAGTGACTCCTCAGAACATTTGACCACTGAAGCGGATATACAACACGGTAATTATTAATAGTAATTGATAAAGAATTTTGGCACTGAAGCTTTGACTAATTAAAAAAAAGTTCGGCCTAGGCCTATTATCTAATAATAGTAATAATAATATTAGCACCCCGTATTACTACCCACTAGGGGTTATACGCTTAAGTACTAATTATACTAATGGGTTAGGGAAGGGAAAGGTTTAATATAGAGGAAGTGAACCCACACTTGCGTGGAGGAAGAGTGGAAAACCATTTAGGAAAACCACACCCAGTTCACTCAAGTGAAATTATAACATTGATCAACCCGTCCTCGACAGTCTAGTGCAACACAAAACTGGCACGTTAGCTAAATTATATTATTAGCACGCTCTACTACCCATGGTTATACGACTACGCTAATGTGTAGTAGGGTATTGTGAATGAAATGAAGGACCTACAGTTTAAAGTGAATCGAACCACGGTGGAGCTGGCATTCCCACATGTTAGCTAATTACGCCACCGAGATGAATAGAGTGTTATCTAGTTATACACCTAGTTCAGTTGGTAGTGATTTTAGGAAGGCCCCAGCTTCGATTCCTGTCATGTATAAATTGTATCATTGATGAGTTGTGGTAAAAAGACGTGTTGTGTCTTCCAAGTATTAGGCTAGTTTGTAAGTCGTGAGCTTATATATAAATCGAAGTGTTCCTAAAGTGAACATTAAATAACTTTATTTAAAAACGGGAGGGTACTTAGGATGTTTCGTAACCAAAAGATGAAGTCATTATACAGGGGTGACAACTTCACTTGCTTAGAATAACACGTTTTGCAGCGGGTCAGCGTGTTTTAGGATGCTAGGAGGATGAAGGAGGGCTGGGCGGGGGATCGCTTCCCCCCCCCCCTCTTCTCGGTAGCATAACAACCTTCTAAACGACCCATCGTTAACTATCGCCGAAACGAATCGCTTAATGGAGGCGTTGCGCTCATGTGGGGAGTGAGAGCGTCGCTTGCTAACGCGTAAACACGTAGTGGAGATTGATAGCATCGTGACGCGGTTGATTACACTGCTTTGCTCACACTTTGGATTAATATTTCAGTCCGCACCTCGTTGTAAAACCGTCGACTTAGGTTTAGTCTACAATCAGTCGCACCCCATTGGTCGTATCGTAGGGCTAGTCTACAATCAGTCGTACCCACTGGTCGTAGATCATCGTACACGTAAGGACGTGTTGTGTTATGGTGTTTTCTGTCGCGTAGTAAAGATGTAAATTTTTAATAAATGTTATTACGTCATAAAAATAAAATAAATTTATAAACACTAATTAAATACAACCAAATTAACATATGGAAAATGATTTAATTAAAACTCAAGAGTGAGACTCACATTACCCATGAGCACAGTTGAAGCAAAGGTCGAGGTTTGAGTACTGACCAAGAAAATTGTGGGTGGTTTTTCCATCCTCTTCTTAAGTTAATGCAAGTGCATTTTAAGTAAACTACAATTCTCCTTCTTACTCCTTAAATTAAGCCGTCGACAGTCCTTTCTTTGAATTACCTTGAATGAATCCACTATGGCACAGTTTATAAAATAGGGTAGTAGTGTAATACGTCAGGTTAAGACTGGGTAAACAAAAGGTACATTAAAATATATTATATTATAATGTAACCTTGTTACAACATGACATAGAAGGAGTTGTATCACTCACCAAGCCAGCCCCAGTTGACTCGTTCCCACTCGTCTACAATAAACCAGAGATGCACTCCACTACAAAATCCACATTCAACTGAGCCGTAGTGATGGGTCACTCGTGAGCGAGTCATTCAAATTGAACGACTCTTGAACGAGAGCTGTGAACGAATGACTCTCGCTTCGCGAGCGAGTCAATGACGCCACCTTACTCACGACTTTTTCACTCTCGTTCATCCGCTCTGGAAAGAGTCAGCAGTGTTTGTCATTCACGACTCTTCTGTCGTTCTTCGTTCGCTATTAAGTAAATAATCAACTATAAATGCTTACTATCGTTACTAGATAGCAGTACTGCCTACAATATTAAATTAACTATTTTTCTTAACATCACTTAGACATAATTCTGTGAATTAGACTCCAAAGGTTATATGCTAAGGTTAATTATTATAAGTAATATGAGTAATAGAATTAAAGAATCAAACACAATAGGATTCGAATGAATTACCCATAAAACTTAATTCGTTCATAAGTTGAAAGGGGGTAAAGGAACAGATTTGCACGCTCGGAACGGGAATTGTGAGAACTAGTTAGCGCTCGCTCATCAAGTTATGGATAGGGAAAGGGTGAGGGTATTGGGAGTGAGCCAGCCATGTGGTGAACGATATGACTCTTATGAACGACTCTTTTAAGTGAGCGAGCTTATGTGAGCTAGCTCGCGTCAATGAGCTGGTTCGGCCCATCACTACTGAGCCAGAGCTCGAGGCTCGCTGCTGGCCATGTTGGGTAAAGCCCCCCCCCCACCCCCTTTCCCTTCTTCCAAGTGAACAAACAGACAAGCGAACGCCGATGAGCGCGAGCTGCGCGCGCTTCCAGGCGCTTTCTAAAACTTCTATGGACTGTATTTGTGCTTGTGACCGATGCTCGTAGGCTCTAGAGTGTGTTCTGGAAACCCCCCCCCCTTTTACTCCGCGCACTGAGAACACATAATTACCGTCGGGTATATTATGGTCGGAGTCCAGAGTAGAGTTACACATTACACTCTGGGCTTACAAGGTAAATATCCTAACTATTATGTAGGCTCGTCATCTTTTCTAATTCACTTTGGCTTTAAAACATCTATCTTTCAAAATTCAATGTCTGATTTCAGTATATAGCTATGATTAATATATATTGCTACGATCAGATATTTTGGTCCTTGCCCATAAAGCAATGTTAACTCGGGGAAAACTTTTTTCTCCATTAATATTTTTTTTTTTGTATCTTTAATTTCCGCATCACGGAAAGTTTTGTGATTTGGTATAACTAACCTGGGAAAGCCACGTTATGTTAACTATAATTATTTGCAACCAGTACCTATTTAGAAGGGTAGAAATAGTTTATATTTACCGCCCTGTTTTCTTTTCGAGGTTTGTTAAATGTAGGACCGCAACCCGGCAGAGAGAATAATTCTTGTGCGGACACTTTGTTGGTGGTTAAAGTTAGGATAGTTTATTGTTGTTTCTTTGTTTGTGTCTATATTTATATGGTTATTAAATGTGGGGCCGCGGGCCACCCAGTACTTATATCCACAGAGGGCGCTCCATTTGTTATTAAAACATTTAGGTATTCTTACTTGACTTTGGACTTTATATTTTGTCAGATATTATATTAATGCCTCTATCGTTGTTTAGGTTAGGTACTTGAGCACTTGACTCACTTAATGTTTTGGATTTTGGGCATGTATTGGCTCTCTGCCTATGACGTTGAAATACATTTATTATAGTGTAACAGGAGACCAATTTATTTGATTTTTATTGCCATTCTCTGATGATGCCATTCTGGGACGTCTAAGAATAAGGGCTTCTGTTGTTTGTTATTATTATTTTAGTGCCCATCTGGCCTTGGCGGTAACCTTTGTGTCTTGTAGCCCATCTGCCTTATGTCCTTGCTTAACGCTATAACTCTATATGCCTCTCCTCTTTGAGCTGTATCATGTTATTCTCGAAATAAATTATAACTCTCTTGTGCTTACCTCTGTGTGTTATTTGTGTGGGATAATGTTGAGGGTATGTCACAATACTATTAGCATTAAATCTTACTATCCCTATGTGATTATGCATATACATACTAATCATGCTTATGTGCTGAGAATGAAGTTTTTTTAACCCCGCGTTTTACTACTCGTTTGGGTTATACGCTAAATTAATAATAACGCTAGTGGTTATAGGGATGAGGAGGACTTTATTTAAAGGAAGTGTACATACATTTGCTTGGAACCAGAGTGGAAAACCATTCATGAAAATAGAAACTCTCAGTACACCCAATCGAGATTCAAACCCCGATCTCCCTGTAATCGGCAGTCAAATCGCGTTGAATCAGAGGAGGGGCAGTGCCCCCGGATTTAATTACCTCAGGATGGCATACATTGTGGACATTAGAGCGTGTTTGAGAAAAGGTAAAAATAATCAACTATTTTATTCTACGCAAATGAAGTTAGTTCAGGAATTATAAATGATCAATGGGAACTTTACTGGTAAATCTTTTTTCTTTGCTTTAAACAGACAGGGGAAAAATTCTATTCATTCTAATTTTTTCAAAATAGTTTTTAATAGATTTAAAATTCTAGTAACAAATTTAAAATTCTGGCTGTGAGGTGCACATGTTTGTGCACAGGGACTACTAATTTTAAAATGTACGTGCGATAGATATCCACGTAATGCTCATTCCAGACAAATAAACAAATTCTTCACTTTATTAATATACAAGATTTAAACTGCATACCTATTAATTGGCTTGTACCTAACTATTTATAGATGAATAACATTACTGAAGGAACAAAACACGAATGTATCTACATTAGAAAATAAGACTTAATGTTCTTTTTCTTGTGACGTGTGTGTGTGTGTGGTTCTTGTCTGTGATCGTAAAATTCAGCACTGGATGTGGCCAATACATTTTAAAATATAGACACAAATGTGGCAGATTACAGGTGAGAGGGACTCACAACATGAAGTTCAAATTGATAGATTAGTTTGCTCAATCAAACATTTAAAAACAACACACACTGTTTGACTAAGATTATTTAAAACATACACACATTCTCTAGTCAGTTACATCTGTCTCAGACGCAAATAATGGAAACGGTTCGGATTGAAAATGTAAGAAAATTTAGTGCAAAATTTGACAAACTTTTCCTTACAAGTGGCAAAATAATATTGGCTGAGTATCTATCTGAACCAAATGCACATGCGGAATGCTTCCAATAATTTGCAGGAAATACCAAGACACCGTTTGGAAAAAGTTTATTCATTTTACTGGTAGAGTTGGCAAACTCAAATTCGCCACTTGTGCGATTGGTGACAGGGTTTATTAACCCAGCCTTAGACTATGGAGTCGTAAGAGAAATCATCAACCCTTACAAAGTGTTCAGGAGCAACATGTGGTCGTTATGAGCCCCAGGGACCACTTGTTATAATAATTTCATGTTTGCTGAACTAGGGCTATGATATTGTGTCCTTTTTATCTCACGGGTGGGGTTGGCTTGACCAAGGGGTGTCAGGAAAACTAGCCCTCCCATGAATCATCACACTAATAAGTGGGAAAAGTACGCCCACATGACCTTGTCTGTCTTACTTAAATGGGGGTCATGGTGCTCAGAACGTACAGTCACCGGGACGCGATCTGGACCCACGCACGTTTCATATAAACGAGCACTAGACTGTCTTTGCACCTTCCCGTACTGACAGTCTTTGAAAATCTTGTCGGGGCGCCTCCAAGGGCGGCCCCTGGGCAAGTGACGGACGCTGGAGTCCGACATAGCTAAGACCCCGATAAGGTCGTCTGTATGTGAGGAGTGAGGCTCCTGGACACACACTAAGTGGTTGGTAGTGCGTACCCGTGTAGCGGGGATAACTGGTTAGGGCACCTCCTCGAGGTCCCCGCTGGGTAACTCCGCGCAGTCGGTCTCAAGTGAGGTGCTGAAGGGGCGGCAGCAAAGATGGTGGTAGATAAAGTACTGGGGTTTTAGAACGAAGGTTCGGAGACGGCTGTTTGGAGGCGAGATCCTGACTTACTCGTGATTGGGCGTTCACTAGGAGGAGCCAACTAATTCCTCCATCCGGTCCCAGTGGAAAGGGAGTTTTTCTCAAGTAACCCAAGGCAGGTTGGCATGGAAGGTCTGGTACTGGTTCTTTAGGGTGCCAGAGTACTCAGAATGGCACTCGTAACTTGGGTTGTGTCCGGCGAAAAGGTTCCGTCCCGATAGGTATCAGAGGTTGCACTATAAAAGGCCTCTGAACCCGGGTTTAGTGTAGCTAGAAATCCTTTCAAGGGGCCTCCTTGGAGATCTAGTGGCTATCAATGTATCACCTAAATCATTTTAACAAGGTTGTGTGGGGCACTTTTCTAACTTTCCTCACGACCTTACCATTTTCACCAGCGTAGGTCGGTTCATCGCATCCTTTTGTTCAAGAGGGGGTATTTCAAATCGACTCATCGCACCTATCTCGTTGCATGTTGTTTAGGTTATGTTAGGTTAGGCTAGATTTTTTAATGAAGTAAAGATTAGTGTGTATCTGTAAGCATTTGATGTGAACGTATAAATTGAAGTTACCAAACTAATTATTGACGACCTTTTACACAATTTTTTAATCTAGTCTAGACTCTTTGTTTTTTCCTTGGGCGTACTTGTTTTGTAAGTATGTAAAACAGTGTGGGGGAGCACTTTTCCCACCTAATGGTGCGACGATTGATAGGAGGGTTCAATTTTCACCTTTTTTTCTGGGAAGGTGCAGTTTTACAGGTCACAATTTTCCCTAATCCGACCAAGGCTGTGGTTGTATTGTTTATTCAGGAGTATTCCTCGATAGTTTGAAGAACATCCGCACAGGTGGTATTCTGCTAATTTGTGTTTCGAGAAACCACAATTGCCCTGATTGGTGCAGACTGGAGTGCGAAGAGGGGCTTTACGGTTCCCGCGTGAATGTTCTTTGTATCTGAGAGAGAGAGAGAGAGAGAGAGAGAGAGGGGGGGGGGGAGGGGGATAAAATAATTATTGAAGACAATGGACGTGTGGTCCAGGAGAGTTAGTAAATTGTTAATTTAATCATGTAGGACCAAATATGCATTTAATTATCTAATTAAATTAGAATAAGAATGCCAGTAAATCCATTATACTAATTAAATTATAACACACTCTTAAATTAACGCACTTAACATACTACCGAACTCAGAGTAACAGACGAGTAGATATATTATAGCTACCCCTTTGTGAGCTTTTTTTAAAAATAAATATTAAAAAATTCCCTAGTGTTTTAGTGGTCAGAGTTCCTGGTTACAAATCCAAAGGTCCTGGGCTCAATCTCGGGTGCTTATAGCATTTTTCTGTGAATTAGTGAGTCTGAAACCGGGTCAGACTAAGCCTCGTGAAGAAATGTAGCAGCTAAGGTCTAGAAAACTGATATTAACTGCAGTAAGGTTTGTTGTGCTGATTACACGACACCCTCTTATAGAAATGTTGACATTATAATCGGTAATGATGGCGGCAGCTCGGTTAGTATACTAACCTGTGGACTCACACCGTGTGGTTTAATGGGTCAAGAGAAAAACTTTCTGATAAATATTCAATCGGAAACTTCCCTCAATGGCGCTTGTGATCTACTAGGTAGGTTAAGAGGCTGGGTTGGGGGAGGTGGTGGTGGTACCTTGATTGTATTACATAAATACATCAAATAGTTGGTTGAGAGACGGGTGTAAAGGTGTGAAAAATATGTTAGTACGAGAACATAATGAAAATTTATACAAAAATATCAATATCAGAGATGAAATTTTTCCGGTAAAAATTTCAGATCATTGAATCTCAGATAAAACGGATGTAATTATTCCTTCTTTGATTTTATTATTGAAATATTAAACTAAAATATTTGGTCCATCCGACGTTAATAAAACATTCAACCACAAAGCGCTGTCGATACGTAAATGTGAGAATAGATCTGGAATTATTGATATTACTTTATTGGAACTAATTTGATTAGGTTTGTGATGTAAGTCGTCTTTAGAAGAAATTGAATGGAGGTGTTAACTTTAAAAATTCGGATATATTGAAAACATTCGTTCCATTTAGATAGGAAGATTTATTTCCTCCGCCTTCCCAAGATAAAGCAATAGACACATTTTCAAAAATGAAAATTGCACTAAAATTTTTCATATCAAATTTATTTTTCTATCTTACTAATATTATAAATGCGAAAGTTTGTGTGTTTGGATGTTTGTTGCTCAATCATGCCAAAACTGCTGAACGGATTCGAATGACACTTTGTACGTTGGTAGAGTATGTCCTGGAATAACATATAGGACTATTCCCAACCTTTTATTTTAAATAATAATAAATATATGATTATAATGTGATTGAAATGATATTATTTAAGAATTTGTGATTTAATATTTTGTAATTAAAGTAAATAGTAATTAGTGTGACGTAGTTTCATACTAATAAATAATAAATATGTGATTTTTTTAGCTATCTATTTCGAAAAAAATATAATTTCATTTATTTATTTATTATTACTAATTATGAAGGTAAAAATAAAAAATAAAAAATTTATAATTGATAACTTAAATAATATATATTTCTTTTATTATGAATTATTTAAAAGTGAAAATTAAAATACGGCAAAATTATTTACAGCTAGAACTGAGAAAACGCATAGATATTAGAAAAAAATAAAGTTTGATTTATGACCAAAACAGTTTAGTTAAAAATTAAAAGATTTTATCAATTATTGCGGGCGAAGTCGCGACGGGTAAAAGCTAGTTGCTCATAAATATGTAATTTATAAAGCATACGTCGACTCAGTTGTCAAGATTGGTACGTGATCTGGGCGGGGCTATCCAGAAATTGTAGGGGGTTGGGGAATTATTATTATTAATATTATTGTTATTATTATTATTACCTCGTCTTACAACCCGTTAGCATTATACGCATTTACGCTAATGTGTAATGGTAGGGTGATTGTGAGATGAAATGGAGGAACTACAGTTTAACGTGGAATCCGAACCACGGTGGAGGCCTGGCATTCCACACAATCACAAGTTGTGATTAATACACGTCTTATCAGAGATGAGGGGAGTAGTTAATGGAGCAATTTGCACCAGATTTTCACCATTACTCAGAACTATCACCCACAAAAGCTTACACAGCTGTTCACTTAATTTATTTTAGACATTTAACGTGCACTTTCTGAACCTACTGATTATATCAGCGCACGACTTATAAACCAGCTTACATATAGAACAGACACAACATCCAATTCCCGGCCATTAATTTATCACTGTGAAAGAGCGAAAAAACCACATTTCACCAATGATATTTTTTTGTCCATGCTAGGAATCGAACCCGGAACCCTAAGATAAGTGGACAGACACGCTACCGACTGAGCTAAGGTGTCGAACACTTTAACATATTTGTTTTACAGAAGTACAAGTGCATTGTTTTTGGTATATATGTTACAGAAAAGTAGATTCTCCAGTTATAGTCGACTCGGCCTAGGTAAAGTCGACTCTTACTGGTCTTTTTAGTAAAAGTTGATTAAAAGCGAAAAGTGATGAATTTCGATCAACATTTACTAGTCAGAGTTGACTGTACCTAGGGAAAGTATACTCTTACTGCCTTGAGTTAGTAAAAGTTGACTAACCTAACCTAACTAACAAACCTAACCTAAAAACATACTGAAACTAATTAATCAAACATATACATGGACACTGTTGAAAACTACAACAAATGGACGAGTGATCAAAGAAAACAACAGTATACAAATATAACTGGGATATTCAAAACAGTTGCATGTGGAGAGCAACAGCACGGAATCATCTTTTACTAAACCACAGAAGGCATAGTTAACTCTTCCTAGGAAAAGTTAATCTGTTTATTCTGTATCAACTTTTACTGGTACTTTTAGTAAGAGTCGACTTTACCTAGGCCGAGTCAATCTCCCTAACAATATACTTTTCCTGTAACATATGTACCCGCTTCATTTGCCGTATGGTCTAACGCGCTACTCTCGTGTTAGACTAGATGACGGGGAGATTGAGGTTCCAATCTCAGTCGGGTGTACTGAGGGTAGTTTTTTCCAAAATTGTCTTCCACTATCCCTCCACGCAAATGCGGATACACTTTTTATAAATAAAGCCTTCCTAATCCTTAAAACCATTGTAAATACAAGTATAAACCGAACGGGTAGTAAGACACACCTAAAAAAAACCTTGATATACAGGGTAAGGTTGAAACGATTAGACGATTAGTAACGTGAAAATTAACACTTAAATTGGGGAATGCCAGGCCTCCACTGTGGTTCACTTCCACGTTAAACTGTAGTTCCTCCATTTCATCTTCACAATCACCCTATCATTACACATTAGCGTAAGTGCGTATAACCCGAACGGGTAGTAAGATGCGAGATGATGATGATGATGATGATAATAATATAATAATAATAATAATAATATATAATAATAATAATAATAGATTCGCTAGCTAAATAAAAGCAAACTACATACTACATTTTTTCACTTTAGGAAGCTAACGTCACTCAGGTGATCTCCACCGGATGTGATGCAAACTCAATACGCTGCCCATCACATTATACAGCATAGATCGTCTAAAATTGTTTCCACCCCATCCTGTATAATATAGGATATATGTCTTGAAAGTAAACGTTAGAATATTTATATAGCTTTCAGAACGAGAAAATGTTCAGAGTACACTTTATTCTTGATATTAATACATTTATTTTATTCGTGTTCTTTTATTTGGTCACCAAATGAATCTCCCTTACCCTAATACTATCTATAAAACAATTCTCCGTGGTGCTGTGGCTAACTAACTGCCCCTTTCTAAGTTGGCTCGCTGCCAACTGGGTCATGCGGAACTTAATTTCTCTGTTATAAACTTAGTATAACCTCCAGGGAGCACTTAACCATCCTACGCAATGGACAACACATTTTTGTTTGTTTATTGTACCTTCCTCATACAAGGAATTGAGTTGGCATATAGTATGAGTGTAAAGGGGAAAATAAACAAAGCTTTCCGTGGGCAGGAACATTGTGGTACAAACTATATCCAGCCTTTCTGAGAGACTTAGGTTAGGATCCCGTTGGGAGCAATATTATTTTAATGTATACGTTCAACACAAGTGCTTAAAGAATATTTGTACGTTAAAAAGAGTGTGCACCAGCCCTTACTATCCGTGCTGGCTATCCGCATATAATACACTAGGGGGTAGGGATTATAATGCACCCGCATTTACTTGGATGAAGTGGAAGAAGCCTATTAGGGAAAAATACCCTCAGTACATCCAGCCGTGTTTCGAACCCCTAACTCCCTATCGACAGCAATCTAGTCTATTGCAAGACTGGCACCATATATCATACGACCACCGATGTGTATAGCACAAGAATTAAAAACGACCTTACCCACTTTTATGGCCGCATGGTCTAAGGCGTCACTCTCGCAATAGTCTAGATTGCCGATGGAAAGTGTATTGGTGTTCGAATCCCTGTTGGTACTCTTCCCTCAATAAACCTTACTCATCCTTAAGCCATTAGCGTAATTAGTACATAGGTTTATAACCCGGAAGGGTACTAGAAGGTAGTGTAAATAAAAGAAAAAATATTATTATTTAGCACCGCGTCTTACTACCCGTTCGGGTTATAAGCTAATTACTACTAGTACTAATTACGCTAATGACTTAGGAATTGGGAAGGTTGAACTAGAGGTAGTGAACCCGCATTTGTAGGAGGAAGAGTGGAAAACCATTTAGGAAAAACCACCCCCAGTTCACCCGACCGATATTCTAATCTCGATCTTCCCGTCCTCAGCAGTCGAGCTCAACACGACAAACGCGTTAGCCAACTACGTCACCGAGGCGGGTGAAAAGAAAAAAAGAAATAACGACTTTAAATAGGGGGAAGGATGAAGAGGACAGTTTAAAGGATATGTGCCAGCATTAGCTTGGAGAGGAATGAGAAAACCACAGTGATAACTAACATTTTAGCATATAATATCCAATGCAATCATGTTTTTTTTTAAAATGGGGATTTATCCACAGTCTTATGAACGTGGGGTTAAATGTTAGGCTCACCTGTTCTGGATTGGCGGTAATGAGAAGGTTAGGGTTTGATTCCCAGCCGGGCGTACTCTGACTGAATTTTCTTAATTTATTTCCCAATCCGCCTCCACGCAAATGCAGGATAATTTTTCTAATATATATCTTCATCCTCTCTTATTCATTAGTCCAATTAACTGCGTAGCTCGTAAAGACAGCAAGGAGCTGTGGAAACAATAAATAAAGTTAATAGATTTTAAATAATAATGAATGAACAATTTGTGCAAAAGGTAGTTTCTACCGTTAAATTAAAACATAAATTCGTAAAAACCACGTGGATTTATTAATACTATAATATTCAATTTAATGGTTTGCGAGGTTATTTCATTCAGAAACAAGTCCATTTTTTTATATAAAAAAAATGAACAGGAAAGTAGTCACATTCATAATTATAATACATTTTGAAACGGTTTATTTCTTTCTCTGCTTGGTTACCTCACTATTGTTCAATACTGGTTGCTTTGGGTTTTACTGACAGTAAAAAAAAAGTTCAATTTTCATCAGATTTGAAAATATGACTTGTCACTTTGACACGAGATGTAAATTAATAAAAATATTTTTAAAGGAAGATTTTCAATTATAATTTAAAATCCATGTTTTTCTCCCTGATCCCGTGTTTGTTTCATTCGAATCTTGAGTGGTTTACCTTTATATTATTATTATTATTATTATTATTATTATATTATTTTACACCACGTCTTACTACCCATTCGGGTTATATGCACTTACCTAATGTGTAATGGTAGGGTGATTGTGAGATGAAATGAAGGACCTACAGTTTAACGTGGAATCCGAACCACGGTGGTGGCCTGGTATTCCCCACATTCACAAGATGTCTTGTCAGAGGTGAAGGAAGGGTTTGTTAATCAGATAAATCTTTGCCGGGACCGAGGATTGAACCCCGGCCGCCAGCATAGAAGTCTGACACCTTACCCCTAGACCAACAGGTCACCTTCTTTACCTTTATAAGATAAAAAGGTTCCAAAATATATACCGGGTGAGGCATTTTGGTTGAGACAACAGCATACACCGAAAACAAAACATAAAAATATAATTGTTTCGAACGAAAGTTCTTTGATTTTAAGGGGGAAAGATAAAAGCGCTAGTTATTTTTGATTTAGTGGATGTCTTCAAGGTTATTTTAAGGTCAACTTTCAACTTTTATTTGAAAATATATCATTTTTGTAACCTAATTTTATCCTACACAAAAAATTAAACAACTTTTTCTGAAACATTTTTTTAATTTGAAATCAATTTTGGAAGATATTTTAAATATGCAATTTGCATACCAATTTTTATTACATTAAAAGTCTATTATGTTAATGTCATCATTTTGGACATTTACTCAAATAATTTAATAAAAAATAACGTATTGTATTAAAAAAACTTTTGAATAACAATTGTTATAAAAATTCTAGTTAAAATATCTTCAAAAATTGATGTCAAATACAAATAGAATTGAGACAAAAGTTGTTTGTTTTTTGTGTTAAATGTAATTCAGTTAAAAAAAATTAGGTTAAAAAACCAAAGTTTATCTTTAAATAACCTTGAGGACTTCAACCAAATCAAAAATAACTTTTGTTTTTCTATTTTCCCCCCAAAACAAAAAAAGAACTATTTTTAGAACAATTTTTATTCTAAATGCTTTGTTTCCAGGATATTCTGGAATTTTAACTTAAATGCCTAACATGGTACACCCGCCCTGATGTGCATGCAGAAAAAGGCGTAAGTACTTTGCTATCTCATTTGGCACTAATTGGAAAATCAAGGTTCTGATCCCGGAAGGTTGTACTGAAGTGTTTTTCCCTTCACCAAAGTTGTTTTCCACCTTCCCTCCAAGGGAATGCGGGTAAATCTAACAATAATTCTACCTACCTTCAGTTAAATTCATATCTAACTACCTTATTACCCTATTAGTATAATTAAAAGTGAATAGCCCAGACGAGTGGTTGGTTATACTCTCGTGAATGAAGTTGAGAGATAAATTAATACACAGGGTGTTAAAACAACGATTCAGAACTTTGAAATATTCTAGTATTCATTTAAACGAGTAAAAAAGGTCTGAGTAAACCTAGATCCATAAAAAAACTCACACAAAGATATGGACAATTTTGTATTTTGTTAATAACAACAACTAGGATGGAACTTAAATGTTATCTGGGTTTGTATGGTGCAAACTTATCAGCTTATAACTAAAAAAGTGTTCAACATTTTTTTCTTATATTTACATATATATATATATTTCACATCTCAAAATCAGACTGTTGCGTGCTTTTGAAAAATCTCTGGCTTCATTCGAAACGTCTGAAAAAAAGTCCAAACGCGACTGGTTCTCCTGGACCTTTAGGTATCATTGTGTGAGTTGGTTTGTGGACCTAGGTTTACTATGACTTTTTTTACTCATTTTAATGAGTATGAAAGAGGTCGTTCTGTATTTGAGGATGATATTAGAAAAACAAATACAGAAGGGCGAGAATACACATTTATGGATGTATATTTTTATTATTTATTTGAGGTATTCAATGTGCACTTTCTGAACCGACTGATTATATCAGCACATGAGAATTTCTTTGAGCGAGAGCGAAAGGAACTACCCATTTTCCCGGGGAAGGTATTTTCACATATCTTCCAAGGTTACTTTACGTGCCAAACTTAACATGGGCCTGACGGCTTACTTCCTCTCCACAGGAGGTTGTGCTACGGATCTTTATCTTTTTTATTTTTTTATTTAGCACCGCGTCTTACTGCCCGTTCGGGTTATACGCTTAAGTACTAATTACACTAATGGATTAGGAATTGGGAAGGTTGAATTAAAGGAAGTGAACCCGCATTTGCGTGGAGGGAGAGTGGAAAACCATTTTAGGAAAAAAAACCTCCAGTTCACCCGACCGAGATTCGAACCTCGATCTCCCCGTCCTCAGCAGTCGGGCTCAACACGACAAGCGCGTTAGCCAACTACGCCACAGAGGCGGGTCGGATCTTTATCGCTCAAGAAAAATCCATCTACCCTAGTTGGGTTCAATCCTACGAACATCGGGTCTTGAGGTGAGCACTTTACTCCAAGACCACTGAGGTTGACTTTATAGATATAAAAAAATAATTTGATATTGTGTTTTTTTAATAATATTGGACCGGAGATTTATTTTCTTTAAACCCCATGTACGTAAACAGGGAAAACATTCAAGACATAAAACAAGTAAAAGCAAAGATAATGAATGAGATAAACTAGTAGGCTTTAATAAGATCAGTTTTCAGCACATACATTAAAAATAATACAGGCACTATCCAGTTAGTGAAGTCTTATGATATTTAAGGATCCCTATTATTGATAACTCAGAAGCGAGTCATCTAGTGTTCCACTCAATAGTTCTCAAGGCAGGAAGCGCCAACATTAATACCACACAGGCAAATCCCTGGTTATGATTGGTATGGGTAGCCTCCCCATTAGAAAAAAAAAACCACATTAGTCAATAAACAATTACACTTACAATAATACCCTACACAATAAGTTAACGAGTTAACTTGGTTAAATAAACTAGCAGTCTTACTATAGCGGGAGAAGACTACCCATGCTGGTGAGGCTAGCTTAATCCATTTTCATCAAGTTACAATAGTTACAAGCTATATAAGCGTTTATTCCGGCCATACATATTCCAGCTAAACTATAGACAAAAGTTCTAATCCAGGGTTCTAGGCCTAGGCACAAAATGACCCGGCAAATAACCAATTGGTCTTAGCCAGACTCTAGGTGATCAAACCCAAGACGATCGACTATCACACCCAGAAGGGGAAGACATGTCCTCTCAAAGAGACGATATCAAAATTTGTAACAATCGCAAGCCATGCCTGTTGGGAAAAATACCCCCAAGTTAAACTCCACAACACGGCGAACAACAATCATTAAATAGCTCTACAAACGTGAGCCATAATTAAGGGGCAAAAGATCCACAAGTTGAGCACCACAATAAAACAAACTTCAATTATAGAGTGAAGCGCCCCAACTAACTCTACGGGAGCCGACCCTCACCTAGTAAGGCACACAGCCAGGCCTGGAACAACCTAAACAGCCCCTTTCATGCCTGAAGTCACTGCAGACTAGGACATGGTCGTGTAGTCCATGGAGTGGGACCACTACTACCTAAACTGCAGGTCTGAAGGAGACCCAGAATATATCAGTGACATAGAACGTCACCAATGGCTAGCACTGCGGGCCAGATAGTTTAAGACTAAACTACATTTACATAAAAAAAAGTTATTAATGCCTTCTTGAACAAACAAACTATTCCTAAGACCTAACTACGGCCATTACAGCCATCTACTCCCTATCAATAACTGATTACAACTCTGTGGCAGCCTTCTCCCTCCAATCAGGCCAGTCCCTTAGTACCATCGTCCCTTTCCTCCCTGGAAACGTAAATATGTCTTGATCGAAGATACGTGTGACGTGTTGTATCCTGGGATAACAATGAAGTAATGTGTTCTTGTCCTGCAAGCCGCACGGTGTCTTATAGCGCCAGAGTCCGACGAACCATATAAGAGTAGTGGACGGGATGACGTCCCATGAAGCTCAATTCGGCACGTAAGCCATAACCAGTGAAAACTGCGCGTGGCACGCCACCCAGTCATTTAGTCAGATGAATTAAAAGCTCGGTCTGGTGACGTGCGGCGTCGCTGGCCGAGAGAATAGCAGGGCACGTCTAATGAAGCTGAGAAGTTGTTGTGGCAGCGAGGTATGTAACACACACATGTATAGAAATGAGCATATTTTCAGCAATCCATGTATATTTTATTTCAAGGCCGTTATTTTTGGCAGTTGATTTGGGTTGTACGGGACTTGGCTAGTTAGCCCACACAGAATATTTTTGAAATTATGAGAAAACTTGGGATCAAGTACGACGACTGAAAAATAATATACAACTTACACAAAAATCGGACAGAAACAGCTAAAGTTAATGAGAATGAAGCGGAAGTTAAGATAAGAAAAGGTATTAGACAAGGATGCGACCTATCACCAATTATTTTTAAAGTTTATATAGAAGAAGCGCTAACAGAAGTAAAAAGTATAAATAATGTCTGGAATTAGATTAGGAGAATTTATCAACAAACTTCGTTTTGATGATGCATTGCTGTTTGTGCTAAGATTAAAGAGAATCTTCAAGTTCAACCTTCCTTAAATGGTTTAGGCATTTATTTAGTTAAATCACAGGGATCCTTATTGACCACCGCTCAAGTTAAGTAAATATTCCCTATTTGATTATTTAAATATATTGTATATAAGGCAGGGACCTCGCAAAAACAAAACAGGAGATAACAAGATACTAAGCCTTGGCCAGTTTATTTAAAAATATAACAAGATGTAAAATATAAAAATATATATATATATGACATAATATTTAGAATTTAAGCTTGGCGCATTCTTACCAGCTCTGGTCATCAAAACATAGATACTCCTGATTAACTAGTCAAAACAATATATCATGACAACTACTTAAAGTACTATACTTAGTTCTCCTAAACTAGCATACCCTACGTTTGTTAACCCACAGGATTTAATATATATAACATATTGAAAGTTACTTCAAATAAATTTCTAATCAAAACAATGTAGCATGACAAATATTTAAATTACTAAACTTAGTTTTCCAAAACCTACTTTGTTTAACCTGCGGAATTAGATATATAAACATATTGAAAGTAAATTGTCCTAAATTTCTAATCATAACAATATAATATGACAAATATCTAAGCAACTAAATTTAGTTCTCCAAAACCTACTTTGGTTAACCTGCGAAATAAGATATACAACATATTGGAAGTTAATTGTAATAAACTTCTACTCAAAACATCATAGTACAACAAGTATCCAAAGTACTACATTTAGTCCTGCTAAACTGTTCACATACTGGAGAATCAATTTATAACCTACAGACTACCATTTAACGATGCAATATCTATAACTAGCTCGCCATCATTATGTCAACTTACATTGTTGGGAGTATTAGTTCCTCTAACGGCTAGTGGCATCAAAGAGTGATTTTTCCCATGTCAAACACTCGCCTTTATTCATTTGAATTCAGAGGGGAAAAAAAAGGGGGTTGGAATGAATAGCCATAATTCGATATCATATTGTCCAATCGGCGACTAGAAGACCTCATCGGCGCCTGCGCAGAACGCAATGAAGTCTTGGTCTTGGATTATGGGGGGGGGGGGGGGGGGGGGGGGGTGGCGAGTACACGACGATTGAGAGCTAGCCAAGTTTATCAGATCGCGCACGCGCTTTATTCACTGCCATCGATCTTGATGATGAAACAACAAGTTGTGCTTCCAGTACGTTAGATAGAGTTTGTTTTGTTATGTGAGTGGATCGCACTGGTCGAAAAAGCTCGCCTTCGGCCTCGAATGTGTTCTCCGACAGGGCAGTAAAACAGGGTGAGTAGCCAGGCGAACTAAGTGGTGGCGGTGTAGTATGCGACCACGGTACAAAGTACTACTGAAAAGAATAGATGAAATATTGAAAATTGTATATAATATAAAGATCAACAAAAAGAAAACAAAAGTCATGATGTGCTATAAAGTAGAAATTGGTAGAATGAATATAGACCTAGAATAAATAAGGCTAGAGCAAGTAATTGAGTTCTTTCTGTAACCTTGGATGTAAAATAGCAGAAAATAACAAAAGAAAGATATTATAAGTAGAATAGCGCAGACGAGGAAAGCTTTTAATAACGAAAATACATAAATAACCTCGACTAGAGTAAATACGTAAATCATCAAAAAAGTTCCTAAAGACATGTGTTTGGATAACGTTGCGCTTTACGGATGTGAAACACATATCATTGGAACGACGGAAAGGAAAGGATTGGAGGCATTTGGAACGTGGCGCTACAGATGAATGTTGAAAATATCATGCCTGGAGCTTGTATAAAATACATAAGTGATAAGAAAGGCAAATGAAGAAAGGAAACTTTAGAAAGGTACACAGCAAAAAAAAAAGTTTACTGGTAAGACAGAAACTGAGACATGATAGTTTGAAGAAGATAATTATAGAAGAAGATGTAGAAGAGATAAATTCAAGAGGAAGACCAAGACTGGGGAATATGAATCAGATAGTGAATGATGTAGGTATAAGATGGCACAAAGATTTTACAAAAAATCATCCAGGATAGGAAAAAGTGGGTGAGTAACTGCAGCAAATTTTGACGATCTACAACATTCTAACGATCTGAACTTTTATTTTTGGCAGCCTGTATATATATTTTTACACCCAAATATGTATGTATTATATTATTTGTCTAAGGTTCGAGGGAGAAAAAATATTATTCACGAGAAAAATATTAAATTTTCATGTATTACAAACAGGGAAGGGTGACTTGCGCTTACGCCCCAAAACCTTCACAAATCACGGCCTTCGCAAACTGTTGCACTAAAAAATTTATTTGTTTGCTCTGTAGACTGCAGTAATGGTAAGATTTTATAGATAAAAAGTAGTTTACACATACAAATATACCTAATCACAGCGTTCCCTTACGGGGTAGACAAGACACTGTGCATATAGCTAAGGAACGACTTCGTACTTAATCCATCCTCAATAACTTTCTCCACACTTCTCTATCCTTGCATACTCTTTTCGCTTCAACAACATCCATATATCTAGTCGTACACGATCTTTTATTCCTAAAACTCTTAATGTTTCTCTTTTCCACACATTTGTCTACAAAATTTAGTAGTTTACTATATCAATTTTTATTTGTTTCTGACCAAATATTACTTACTCACTTATTAATGGACCGATATTGAAGACTGTGATTTTCAAAATATATACAACACCTCTAGATCACAACAAATCTAGTGGCTACATACGAAACTATAAATCAAATTTATTGCAATGGTTATATTTGTTATTATAATTTATATATTTAGCATTGAGCTCTAAAAAATTAATCTTGGACTAAAAACATATAATGTCAAACCGTTGAAAAGAAAAATTATTTGATTAGTATTAGGGTTTCCAATATTTTAGACTCTTAGGGCCGTAATCCCTAAATCCAGCCCTGATTACAAACACCTTTACGCATAAAATGATCGATATAAACAACTTAATGGTATGTGCAGCACAAAAGATTGTCTTATCCAAAGAAAGTATTACTAATCCTTGGATACAGAGTAAAAATTTCCTAATTCAACCTTATTCAGCCCGATTCGGTGGCCGCATGGTGCATCAATCTCGAAATGGACTAGACTGCCAATGACGGGAAAATTGATGTTTAAATCCCGGTTGGATGTAATGAAGGTAGTTTCCCCTAAATAGTTTTCTACTCTCCCTCCACAAAAATGTGAATATAGTTCCTCTAAACCAAAAACTTCCTCATATCTAAACACATTAGCATGATTAATAAGTATATGTACACTTCCTATACAATAAAATCTTCCTCATATCTAAACACATTAGCATGATAGTAAGTATATGGTTAACCAGAACGCGAAGTAAACATAAAACTTTATCTACTTTCCATATATTATATTAATCAGTTAATGTAAATTATACATAGGATGTTTCTTCAAACGATGTCATGCAACCAAACAAGTCCCCTACAACTTATCGTTACAACGACCGGCCGAACGGCTCGTGTTGGCCGCACCCTCAGAAAAATAACCGTGTGTGTTTGTACCCTGAGATAAATAACCGTGTGTGTTTGCACCCTCAGAAAAATAGCCGTGTGTGTTTGTACCCTGAGATAAATAACCGTGTGTGTTTGCACCCTCAGAAAAATAACCGTGTGTGTTTGCACCCTCAGAAAAATAACCGTGTGTGTTTGCACCCTCAGAAAAATAACCGTGTGTGTTTGTACCCTCAGAAAAATAACCGTGTGTGTTTGTACCCTCAGAAAAATAACCGTGTGTGTTTGCACCCTCAGAAAAATAACCGTGTGTGTTTGCACCCTGAGAAAAATAACCGTTTGTGTTTGCACCCTGAGATAAATAACCGTGTGTGTTTGCACCCTTAGAAAAATAACCGTGTGTGTTTGTACCCTCAGAAAAATAACCGTGTGTGTTTGTACCCTCAGAAAAATAACCATGTGTGTTTGCACCCTCAGAAAAATAACCGTGTGTGTTTGTACCCTCAGAAAAATAACCGTGTGTGTTTGTACCCTCAGAAAAATAACCGTGTGTGTTTGTACCCTCAGAAAAATAACCGTGTGTGTTTGTACCCTCAGAAAAATAACCGTGTGTGTTTGTACCCTCAGAAAAATAACCGTGTGTGTTTGTACCCTCAGAAAAATAACCGTGTGTGTTTGTACCCTCAGAAAAATAACCGTGTGTGTTTGTACCCTCAGAAAAATAACCGTGTGTGTTTGTACCCTCAGAAAAATAACCGTGTGTGTTTGTACCCTCAGAAAAATAACCGTATGTGTTTGTACCCTCAGAAAAATAACCGTGTGTGTTTGTACCCTCAGAAAAATAACCGTGTGTGTTTGTACCCTCAGAAAAATAACCGTATGTGTTTGTACCCTCAGAAAAATAACCATGTGTGTTTGCACCCTGAGAAAAATGACCGTCTGTGTTTGCGCCCGCCTTATATTAAAATCCTCATTGCTCTAAGGAGGG
Source organism: Timema cristinae (assembly GCA_039000515.1). Taxonomy (NCBI): domain Eukaryota; kingdom Metazoa; phylum Arthropoda; class Insecta; order Phasmatodea; family Timematidae; genus Timema; species Timema cristinae. Next base: position 105,943,274 of record JBCFYV010000012.1, read on the forward strand.
CAAATATTTGTATTTATATATTTACCTATGAAAACATTTAACTTTTGTTTTATTTATTCTTCTGGCATAGTAGAGGTATCAGGTCATCATTGGCTTAACCTAGCCTAACCCAACCTAACCTAACCTAACACATCAAATCATTCGTATAGTAGTTCTGAAACGGGACCGAACGAAAAATAAATGTCATAAACGTCCTTTTAATGATTTCCAGTTGCTAGAATCAAAGATTTTACCAGCCGATGGGCGCATACACTTGCGGTTTATTTTAGGTGGGCACAAACACCACTTTTTTTTTGAAAGGGTGCTACCAACACGGGCGCAAACAACAATATGCAGGTTAAACTTGTCTGAGAGAATAAAACAAGGAAAAATTTACATTTTCAAGAGATATAAATAAGAACAACTATACAATTGATATAGATAATTTTGTAAAAGGAAAGCAATTACCTTTATTATGTCTAAATTAGAATTATTTTGCCATATTTAAACTAATAACTGTGTTAAAACTAATCTAATATTATTATATAAAAGAAAAAAAATCACAGCAATCCATTTATACATCTATCAGAATTTGAAAAATTTCCTTACCTACAAGTTTGTAAAGTTGAATTTATTTAATTCCTTAATGTAAGAATAAAAAATAAATCAGATTTAAGATCAAACTCAATTTTAATATTAGATATTGCAGTTAATTATTATTTTATTACATTCAATAGTGATATATTATCATCGGTACCAGCGGGAACAACTATTAATAATCCGCGTGAAAGGAAAAGCAGTTGAAAATACATATGAGAGGCCCAGCATGATTATTATACCTGCTTTAATGTCAATTCACAATACAAATTTATGTCACGGAGATTTCGCTGATATGAGGCAAGCATTATACCAACAAAGACGTAAATTGCTAAAAAAAATATAATAATAATCTAAAATCGTTAAATGGAGCCTTAGAACAAGTATGTGATATAACCTCTAAAAACAATAATTTTTGTTTCGTTTTGTGGATGTTTATTTTATTATTATTATTATTATTATTATTTATTATTATTATCATCGCGTCTTACTACCCGTTCGGGTTATACGCACTTACGCTGATGTGTAATGGTAGGGTGATTGTGAGATGAAATGGAGGGCCTACAATTTAACGTGGGATCCGAACCACGGTGGAGGCCTGGCATTCCCCACATTCACAAGATGTCTTGTCAGAGGTGAAGGAAGGGTTTGGAAATCAGATAAATTTGTGCCGGGACCGAGGATTGAACCCCGGCCGCCAGCACAGATGTCTGACACCTTACCCTTAGACCACCAGGTCACCTACTTTTGTGGATGTTGATATGATTTTTTTTAACGTGTCCAAAAATAAGGGGGGGGGACTTTATTGAACACGATGGTATTAGTGATAAAATTAAATCTTATTCTTTTATTCCCTTATCCTTATTTGATCCTTAGTCTTCTATATCGACATGTTTTGGTGTTATATGTTACACCATCTTTAGGTTTTGTTTGTGCTGACGATGATTTATTTTAAATACATATTATCGGAAAGTTTGTGAAATTTTAAAGTGATATTATGTAAGAAGATTTTTGTGGAATAGTCAATAATAAGTAGAGCCTAAGTAACCAATATATTGTTAACTTGGCTTAGTAAGCCAATTACCTTACCATTGAGCTACCAGTTCAGAAATGAGCGAAATATATCGCTTATATGGGATGACTCCTGGATAGCTCAGTGGTAAAAGTATTGGCTTACTAAGCCACAGGTCCCGGGTTTGATTCCATTTTTATAGATTGGTAGCACTGTTCAATAAATGATATTAAAACGCATTTCTGTATATCTCTCGTGTAGAGCATCCATTTCAGAATTTACCACCTGATAAAAAAAAGAAGATAAGGGTAGCGAAGTAGCGATAGAAACGTAATTTATTTTCACTACAATTTAAACAATGCAGTAATGAATTTTACTATCACATCGGCTGCGTGTATAGGACAACTTTTGTTACAATTGCTATTGTTTTAGATATATAATTAATTATATGAAAAATTAATATTACCTTGGAGGAACAGTTTGATAAGAATGTCATTCAATTTCATTTCATGTAAATTATATATAACGAGTATGTTTATTTTATTTGGTATTATTTGTGTGTGAACTAAGAAAGAGAAGCTGTCATGTTACGTTGGTCCGGTAGAGTAGCGGTCGTGACGGGCGCCAGCAGTGGTATTGGTCGTTCCATAGCAGAGGAACTTGTGAAGAAAGGACTACAAGTTGTGGGGCTAGACAGGCAGGAGGTGCTATATACATATTATTTAAATTAAGCTATAGCTTTAATATCACCTTATACTGGACTATTTTGGTTAAAGTAGTAGTGTAAGGGGTGCAAGAAAAGGGCGTTTTTGTATTTTTTGTATCAAAAAGGGAGTGCCAGGCCTCCACCGTGGTTCGGATTCCATGTTAAACTGTAGGTCCTTCATTTCATCTCACAATCACCCTACCATTACACATTAGCGTAAGTGCGTATAACCCGAACGGGTAGTAAGACGCGGTGCTAATAATAATAATAATAATAATATATAATAATATAAAAAAATTTGGTCAAAATAAATAAAATATTTATTCTGTTGAAAAATATTGTGATATTCAAAAACTGTTAATATCACAATGTGAAGAAAGTTAAACTTTATATTTCAATTGGAGCATTATTTTATTTATTTAGGCCAAAAAAATGTGTTTTGCTATAAAAACTGCAAACACACTGACCTTTCCTCACATCCTTATACTCTCATACCAGCCTCGGTGGCGTAGTTGGCTAACGCGCTAGTCGTGTTGAGCTCGACTGCTGAGGACGGGGAGATCGAGGTTCGAATCTCGGTCGGGTGAACTGGGGGTGTTTTTCCTAAATGGTTTTCCACTCTCCCTCCACGCAAATGTGGGTTCACATCCTCTAATTAAAAACCTTCCAATTCCTAAACCATTAGCGTAATTAGTACTTAAAGCGTATAACCCGAATGGGTAGTAAGACGCGGTGCTAAATATTATTATTATATTCTCATAATGTTTATTTTAATATATTTATGGTTTGACACCTTAGCTCAGTCGCTAGCGTGTCTGTCTACTGAAGGTCTCGGGTTTGATTCCTGGCATGGCCTAAAAATTTGTCAGTGGCAAAATGTGGTTTCCTTTTTAACAGTGATGAAGTAATGGCCGGGGGCAGGATATTGTGTTTGTTCCATATGTAAGTTGGTTTATAAGTCTTGTGCTGATATAATTAGTTGATTCAGAAAGTGTTAGTTAAATAACTCAAATAAATAAATAAAATTACTTTTATAAGGCCACGGAAGGTTCTCTGTATTCAGAATGAAAAAAAAGCAAACTCCCGCTTAGATTATAATAAAATGGTTTAATTTGAGCATATAGAGGCTCAAGATACTATCTTCTAAAATAGTGAATAAACTTGACAAAAGTATATCCTCTAATCAAAAGTTCGAACTTTGACTAAATCAATCAGATCCTCTATATTATATTATTATTATTTTATTATTTTATTATTATATATTCATTATCGTATCTATTATTATTATTATTATTATTATTATATATTATAGCACCCGTCTTACTACCCGTTCGGGTTATACGCACTAACGCTAATGTGTAATGGTGGGGATGATTGTGAGATGAAATGAAGGACCTACAGTTTAACGTGGAATCCGATCCACGGTGGAGGCCTGGCATTCCCCACATTCACAAGATGTCTTGTCAGAGGTGAAGGAAGGGTTTGGTAATCAGATAAATCCGTGACGGGACCGAGAATTGAACCCCGATTCCAGCACAGAAGTCCGACACCTTACCTCTAGACCACCAGGTCAACATCCTCTAATAAAAAGGTCGTACATGAGATAAATCTAATTTCTAATCAAGAAACCTCAGACACAAATAAAACCTATAAAGCTCGAGCCGAGTATAGATGGTAATATATACGGGTAGATACTTGTCAGTTGTTAACAGATGAGCTCTTCAGTTATAACATCAGCTGCCCATCATGGATTTGGTCATTCGAAGTTAATATTTTACAGTTTCTTTTAGTAATCAATTTAGAGTAGACCGGGTTAAAAGCCCGCACCCATGACATTATTCGCTTCTTACGGTAAGGATGTTATACCGATTGGTATTGGCACATTTTTAGCCGGTAAACCACAGATATAACTGTTGCTAATTCTTACCCTGAGCACGTTTGAACTATTGATAAAAAACCAGTATTTCTACAATAGAGACTGCCTTGCCGGCCAGTGTAATGCTACCCGTGTAACTACCACTAGGAGGCAAGGAGTTGCACCGACACACCAGAATCTAATAAAGAGGCAAACTTGAACTATATATAGACATTTCTACACTCACTCACACACACCAACAAAACACACACACAACACACACACACACACACACACACACCACACAACACTCACAAACAAATAATTAATATAAACACGTACTGTACATACATGCATACACAATAACATGCATTGTGAATGTGGGGAATGCTAGGCCTCCACCGTGGTTCGGATTCCACGTTAAACTGTAGGTCCTCCATTTCATCTCACAATCACCCTACCATTACACATTAGCGTAAGTGCGTGTAAACCGAACGGGTAGTAAGACGCGGTGCTAATAATAATAACATGCACAGCAACACATTTAGACATATACATATAAAATCATACACATACACATTTGCACGCTCATACTTTTATTAAGGGGTATAATTAGGGTATAATAATGAAATTACAGCGCAATGAAGATTATTACTTTCTCTCGACCCGTAGGAGAGATAAGTATTGTGATAGTAAAAGTTTTAATGACTCCTCGAAACTGAAACTTTCCGCAACTATTTTATATACTAAATAACTTATATTTGTAAAGTTGCACTATTCAAAATTTAAATATTTGATTTAGAATAGATTTTTATGGAACCAATAATATTTGAGGTATAAGCCCATTTATATTATGGGGTTCTTTTGCAATTTAAATTGATTGTTAATCTCTTTGTTGGACATATAGGTTTATCTTGTCTCACTGTTTCTGTAACAGTCTGTATTATATTTCCACAACGAGTTTTTAAGTAGATGTTTCAGTATTAAGGTAAAAGAGAGAGACAATCTGTGTGGTTCACTATACAATTTATTTTATTTTGAAACCCCAATTATTTAAAATTATTTTTAAAATGGACAGTGTCAACTCAAGTGTAATGGGGTCCACAGGAACAAAATATGTAAAGTGAAAATATATTTCAATCTTAATTTGTAATTTTCTTATTACCAAAATATTCACCTAGACACATACACTTTCATAACGTTTTTTATGGCAGTAAAAAATATTAATAGATTTTGATGTATAACAATGAACGAGACTATTATGTAGGCCTAGCTAAAATATATAGAGTTAGAAATAGTTTAAATAATTTTCGATGAGAAATCGATTTTAATTTGGTAATAACCCACTTCGATGGCCGCATGGCCTAACACGCTACTCTCGCAGTAGACTAGACAGCCGATGGCGGGGAGATTGAGGTTCAAATCTCAGTCGGGTGTACTAAGGGTATTTTAAAAAAATAGTTTTTCCACTCTTTCTCCACGCAAATATGTGTAAACCTCCTATTAATATAACCTTCCGAGTACCTTAACACCACTAGCGTAATTAGCATATAGGCGTTTAACACGAATGGGTAGTAATACGATGTGCTAAAAACAATACAAATGTTTGTAATACCATTTCAGCCCATAGAAGAGCACGTGGAATGCGGTCCCGGTACATTCCATCACATCAAGTGTGACATTACCAATGATGAAGAAATTATGGCAGCTTTTGAATGGCTGAGAAATAATCGAAATTGGTTTGGACATCCTGGTTAATTGTGCAGGAGTTGCGACAAGAAGTAAGCTCATTGGTAAAACTCTTACCTAATAATATTAATCAATAATGAGTTAAATAAGTCATTCTAGACTCTGAACATTATTATATGTGTACACTAGGAAGCCGTAAGTCTAGAGAAATGAAAACTGACACTTTTTTTTTACAATTAGTAACGAACCGTTTCGGTGGCCGCATGACCTAAGGCGTCGCTATCGCAATAGACTGGACTGTCGAAGATGAGGAGATGAAGGTCCTAATATCAGTTGGTGTACTGAGGGTGGTTTTTACTAAATGGTTTCCCACCTCTCAATAAACGCAATTGCGAGTACACTTCCTTTAAACTCAACCTTCCTCATCAATGATACATTAGCGTAATTAGCACATAAGTGTATAACCTTAACGGGTAGTAAGACCGGTGTAAAAGAACCCATTAATAACGAGTATCTCTTTACAAGAATCGATTATGTTTTCCAAACCTATAAATGTTTTTCTGATAGTAACTAGACATTTACTTTTCCCTTTCGTTCTCCTCCCAACCAACAAGTGATTTTGAGGAAAAGCATGAATAGAAGATATTGTAGCCCCCATCCTATTATTGCACCCGTCATACAAGGGCTGCCTAGTGGTGAAACATGGAACTAACTTTTAAATTCCAATCAATCATATATACCAGAGATTCCCAAACCTTTTTTTTTTATATTGTATCCCTTGGCCACGTCTAAAAGCTTTATGTACCACCAAGATAAAAAAAAATCCAAATGACGGTCTTTAAAAATATTACCACTTGGTAAATTATTGGAAAATAATATCCGTAATCAAAATATTTCATATGTGACAAAGCTAGTTAGAGAGAATCTTACAGTTATATCCTTAACATTATCTCTTATTTAGAATCGTTATGACCAGTTGAAATAAACATAATTTTACTTATAACATGTTTTATACATTTTCTTCACAAATCTGTTCAAAAATAAGGAAAATAGTAAACATAAACACAATAATTTTTAAATAATTTAAAAAAATTGTAATTCTGGAGTTAATATATTATGTATCCCAAAGTTTTTCAGTGAGAGGGGTGTGTCTGTATGGCTTGGCACAACTCTTTGATGTTTGGTTTTCCAGTTGAAATTTTCGAGCGGTGGTCCGGCTCAAAATTTATCCTATTGCGGTACATATTTTTTAGGTACACTATGGATGAAAAACCATTCTCACAGAGATATGTTGTTGAGAAAGGCATAATAAACTAGGTGTTGGAGATGTTTTAAACCTTCCTGATAAATTTAAATTTTTTACCATATTAAGTATTTTATTAAATAAGTTTTGAAAATTTCTAAAAAAAACCACTGTCACTCCATTTCACCAACCCCCAAACAAACATTTCAAATATCTATTAATGATTTAGTTATTTGAGGTAGTCGTTTCAGGTAAAATTAAATTTATATCTCACCTAAAAGTGTTATTTTCTGTTAATATCTCCTCCCCCACGTTTCAAAGAGTTCCATTTTAAAATTTGAAACTATCATGTTTATTTTTTTATTTGGAGTAGTCTTGTAACCTTTCTTTAAAGTTTAAGTTTTATATCACCTTTATAAGTTACTGTTTGCATAAGTTTTGAAAGTTTTGAACTTACAACATTGAAATCTCAAATTTTAAAACGTCTTCTTTAATTATTTGGCAAATTTAAATTATCTACGTTTCAGTATAGGTTTTTCCTTTCAATATACCCCCAATATATCTCGATTCTCTATGCCCCATTTTGTAATTTTTCATGTTTAGACTTTTTGGTTGTATGGGGGTGTGCCCGTTTATCTGCTTGCCAAATTTCAGATTTCTAGGACATTTAGAATTGTTCTATTAAATGTGTAGGGAGTTTTTAAATTAAGGAAGGACACCTTTCCCACGAGAACCAAAGCTTATATATGTATAATTAATTGTTGTAATTAAATAAAAAAATATTCTTACTTTGTTAAAATTAATTAAGTTTATTAAAATATATACAGGTGTTCGGAAGCTCATAGCCCAAACTACACTATAGCTTGTTTGAACCAAAAGTAATACAACATCCCTATACACTTAGATCCGGAAACCTACGCTAATACCATTAAATTGTGTCCAAAGTATCAGCGTATTTCACCGGGATAGCAAAGCTGTTCAAGCATGCGTGTAAAACAAGTTGCATAAGAGTTAGGCGCGTGGCTCTGCGAATGTAATATTGGCAAGCACGTTCTGTGATTTAGGAGCGTTAATTATGACCCTCACAATATATTCGAATTTCTAGATGGACTGGTATGTTGTTTACTATTAATTGTGGTATTGTCTCGTGGGGTGATCCAAGATCTCATGGTGTGTAATACTGTGCGCCTAACTCCCATGCAACTGTTGTACACGCACGCTTGAACAGATTTGCTCTCCCAGCGCTGTATGCCAAAACTTTGAACACATTTTAATGGTATTAACAGAGTTTTCCGGATATAAATGTATAGAGATTTTGTAATAATTTTAGTTCAAACAAGCTATATGTATTTAGTTTAGTCTATGAGTTTCAGAACACCCTGCTTACTCACCGGGGGCGAAAGGTAATGGGGGTGGGAGAAAGTGAACCAAGCCGCAATTTGGAGGGGCAATACTATTCTTGTGGAGATGTTATGTTAACCTTATGGAAGAAATTGGCCCAAAGCTTTCATTTAAATTATTATCAACATATAATTAAAACTTCACACTTATTTTTCTAGGAAGGGGGATGTATATCAAAAATGTTTAATGCTCAAAGTGAAGTAATTAGCAAAGGATCCAAAACTCCCCTGTTTGGACCATGTGTCCAACCAAGAAGGTAATGAATAAAAATCTATATTAAAGTGAAGTCTTTTAAATAGCGGAAATCTCGCGGGATCAAAAAAGTGTTCGTTACCAAGAAATGTCTTCTATTTGGAAAAATAAATTAATTTAGTTAAAAACAAACAAACATAGAGTACGATTTGAATATAGTTTAATCTATATGCATCTATATATTATGGATATTAACTACAACAATCCGATAATTGTATTGTGCAGTATTGTATGCGGGATGTTATTAATAAATACCTTAAGTAACCTACTCTGCAGATTGTATTAAGCACAGAACAATACGCAAATAAAATGAAATGATAACAACAGTACTTCTGCCCTGTAGGACTTTAAGTGTGCTTGAGTACAGACTAAATTAATGGAACAACCTAGCTGAAGGCTCTGAAGGGGAGGGAGGTATGACCTTGAAATAGTGACTGTAGACATTGATAAATATGATATTTTATAAACTTACCCTAGAGGGGGAAGGAGGCACTGCTAACACTTCACTTAAGACAATGGTATGCCTGCCATGACCCTCCCCCCATGTAAAATACTGATTATGCACAGATGTTTTCAATTTATGTACTATTTATAAATCGTTCTTCATATATAAGCATCCGTAGCAATGTCCATGTCCGTTATTGGGAAAATGTTTCACCGTGAGAAACAGTGTTGTTCCGCCGGCGAAATTTAAACTGTCCGCTAATCAGATTTGTCCGTTAAAGGAGATTTCCCTCTAATACAATTCGAGCAGATTATTGACTTGGATAAAAAGTTGCTTTGTTATATATTATGTAGGTCTATGTTTAGGTAAATATAGGTTGATGAATGTTTCAGAAAACACTACTAAGGAACTTCGCAAGATTATGGATGTGAACGTCCTAGGTCTTTGTATTTGTACCAGAGAAGCTGTCAAGTCTATGAGAGAGAGGGGAGTAGACGATGGACATATAATAAACATTAACAGGTAACATTTCATTTTATAAAGAGCTACAATTATTTATTATTATTATTATTATTATTAGCACCGCGTCTTACTAACCGTTCGGGTTATAGCACTTACGCTAATGTGTAATGGTAGGGTGATTGTGAGATGAAATGAAGGACCTTCAGTTTAACGTGGAATCCGAACCACGGTGGCGGCCTGGCATTCCACACATTCACAAGATGTCTTGTCGGAGGTGAAGGAAGGGTTTGGTAATCAGATAAATCCGTGCCGGGACTGAGGATTGAACCCTGGCCGCCAACACAGAAGTCTGACACTTACCCTAGACCACCATGTCACCGACTACAATTATTCATAAATCCATCAATAAATCACTTCCAAAAGTTAAAGAACACAAACATTTTTTTGTCTCTTTGTATAAATGAAATAACTTAATCTTTAAAAATACTTAAAATATATTTAACATGTATGATATGTTTTTCATTTGGATCAATGATAGTACCATGAACTTTCAAAAAATATTTTACTCATTTTGACATGCTGCATACCAGCATGTGACACATTTTTACAGTAATTGCCCAAATTGTGGCGAATGTATTCTCAAAGCTTGTAGTTATTCTTAGGTGTGAAGAGGGAATTACGGGCACCAATAATGTTCCGACCGTTTTAATTCCAACAATGGCTTCCTAAGAAATCTCTATGTTTGATATAACGTTTTCCCACTAAATAAATGGTACTGCACACCGCACAGACTTTCTCCCACTTTTACCTTAAAATATATATTTACTACAAATTCTTAAGATTTGTGAAATGAAATAATAGGTCTATACATTGTTGTAGAAATACTTCATCAAAGATCATAAATGAAATAATATACACCATTACTTACTCTATGGCATTAGGAGTTAGGAACATTGTTACAGAAAAAATTGAGAAAAGATAAATATCTTTGTCCACCTAAGACCATAATAATCAAATTCATCTCCAGAGACCTGAATTTAAAAAAATATGTATTTTTGCTTATAGATAATAAATTATTGGTTTTATAAATATATATTTCAAATAAAAAGACTTTTAGCTTTAATTGTAACTACAACATTAAAATAATAAGTTAATTCATATCTCAAATAGTCGTGGAGAAATTATGAGAATTGGAAAATTTCCCCATGTAAAGTACCCTCAAAGTAATTTTCATGAGAAAATGAAAGTTTCCATCGTGTTTATAATAATAAACAGTGTCTAGATATAAAATTTAATCAAAATCTTTGGAGCAATTTTGAGAAGCTCGACTTTTCTCTTTTTTTCTCCTTTCAGTAAAATACCCTTAATTTTATGAGTAGATATCCAATTCCAAAAATCCCTTGGGAAGACCTTATGAAAACCCCAGATACCAAGTCTTGACCCAATCGGTAAAATAGTTTCGGCTCTAGCCCATGGTACATACAGACGGCATTGCGAAAACAAATTTTGGTTTCAGGGGGTCATGAAACTTCAACATTTATCAAAATCTCGATCCCGAATTTTTTTGACAATCACAATACTTTCTCCCCGAGGTGTTGAGAGAAAGTTAAAATATACATAGGTATTCACATATCTTCTCGTAATTTCTTAAATGTCTTTACTAGGGTCGAAATCATTACTTTAATAATATGATGCCTTCAGGAGTTTTTTTTTAAACTATAAAACGCCTATATAGCTTAAATGTACCTCTTGGCAAAGACTCTGGAAAACTCCACTCCACATATTCCTTAAGTTTACTTAAAGTTGATCAAACATATAGTTAATATTGGTAACCTTTAGTTAACTTTTTTGAGGACTGGGAGATCGAGGTTCGAATCTCGGTCGGGTGAACTGGGGATGGTTTTTCCTAAATGGTTTTTCCACTCTCCCTCCACGCAAATACGGGTTCACTTCCTTTAATTCAACCTTCCCAATTCCTAATCCATTAGCGTAGTTAGTACTTAAAGCGTATAACCCGAATGGGTAGTAAGACGTGTACTAATAATAATAATAATAATAATAATAATAGTTAACTTTTTAAGCAAATAGATCTTGCTAAAGTAGATAATACAGATACGATGTGTATGTGTTGTGCGTGTGTGCATGTGAGATAAACCAAAGTTCTTTAACACATACTAACTTTACGTTTTAAAATGTACGAATATTTATTTTAAAAAAAATATCATTTTAAATAATACTCCTAAGGCCATGCTATAAGTTTCCTAGAATTTTTTACGTGCATTTTGATAATTATTTAAAAAATAAATAATTCAGGCATCACAAAAGTATGAGTCCTTAATGCGATATACTATGAATTTATCTATGCTCTTGAATATTTGTTAGATATTATATATTATTGGCCCAATTTGCTTAATATATGAATTCATAATTTAGGTTAAATGCTCATAATTAAAAAAGTAGGAACCAAAAAATCTGCTTAAACTAATATATTCCATGTGGAACCATGAATTATTATCACAAGCATGGAAGGAAGGTATTATAATACCCTTTTTTTTTAAAAAGGGGGATGAAACACATTGTAATAATTATAGAGATATCTCACTACTACCAACATACTATAAAAAATTCTGACATAATTTTAATAAGATTGACGCCATATGTTGAGAAAATAATTGGGGTTTATTAGTGTGGATTTTGACGAAATAGATCAACAATGAATCAGAGTTGTACTATTGGCAAATATCATAAAAATAAAATGGGAATACAACATGGCGGATCGTCAATATACATAAATTTTAAAACGTCCAACGATGCAGTTAAATGAAACAAATTATATGGAGATTTAGTTAAGTGTGGACTATCCAAGAAACTTGTTAAGTTAATTGGGGTATGCTTGACTGATACGCGTGACTGAGTAGGGGTTGGATGTCATTTATAAGACATTCTCGAAATATATAATGGGTTGAATCAGGAAGAACTTTCCCAATTATTTTTTAATCTAGCCTTAGAGTATGCTATTAGGGTATGTAATGCTATTAGGGTATGTAATGCAAGATAGTAAGGGAGGGTGGGATTAAACGGTACAATGGAGCTATTAGGATAAGCAGATGATTTAGCTTTGTTGGGCAGTAATAAGGAATATGTTGAAATAATACAAAAATGCTACTAGAGGTAAGTTAGGAAATAGGTTTAGAAGTAAACGCTGAAAAGACTAATTATATGATCACAGAAATAACACATTTTGGGGAAGGTAATTTAAAGATTACAGTGGACAACATATCATTTAACAAGGTCAATAAGTTTAAATATCTAGGAACAACTTTAACTATCAAAAACTAAATTAGATTTGAAATTATCAAATTAATACAGTCGGGATGGTATTAATCGGTCAGTAATTTATTATTATCTTGCCTGCTTTCAAGGAATGTAAAACTCACAATATACGAAAAAATATTTTGATCAGGTGATTTTATATGAGTATAAAACGTGATCTCTTAACTTATATGACAAAAAAAATTCTAGGTTTTTCGAAAACAAGCGGTTTTAAAAGATATTTGGTCCAAAAAGAAATGAGGCTACTAGGGAGTGGAGGAGGTTACATAATGATGAGTTACATACCCTGTATTCGTCACAAGATATTGTTAGGCTAATCAATTTTCGTAGATTATGGTGGGCAGGACATGCAGCACTAATGGAAAAACCTAGAGGCATGTTCATAGTTTTGACTGACAGATCCAATGGGAAGAACCATTGGGAGAACCTAGACGCAGATGGGAGGATAACATTAGAATGGACCTAAATGGAGTGTAATGAGGTGGACTGAATGGAAATAGTCCAATTAGGGATAAATGGTGAACTTTTGTAAGCGCTTCATTGAACTTTCAGTTCCTAGTGCCATAGCTTAAGTAAGGCACTAGAAAAATAATGGTAGCCAAAGGTGTACTCTTGTGGTAGACTTTTAGAGTAAGTATACTCAAACTTTCTACTTGATGGTTTGTAAAAATAAAATAAATATAAAATATTAATCATTTTTATCATCATTACCATCAACTGTTTGCAAAGTCCGGTGCTCAATCCTTGGTGCCGGCACAGATTTATCTGATTACCAAACCCTTCCTTCACCTCTGACAAGTCGTGTATTAATCACAACTTGTGAATGTGTGGAATGCCAGGCCTCCATAGTGGTTCGGATTCCACGTTAAACTGTAGGTCCTCCATTTCATCCCATACTCACCCTACCATTACACATTAGCGTAAGTGCGTATAACACGAACGGGTAGTAAGATGCGGTGCTAATAATAGTAATAATAATAATAATAATCTACCGAGAGGGTTTTTCTAAATGGTTTTCCATTCTCCTTTTCTGCAAATGTGGGTGGATTACCTCTACCTCTGCATTCTTCCTAATCCCTACCTCATTAGAATAATTATATCATATATACGTATAACATGAACAGGTAGTAAGACGCGATGATAGAAAAAATATCCCTTGAAAGATTCTGACAGGGGCAAGAGGGTGTGAAGGGAAGGACAGGTAGGAAGAAGAGGTAGTTAATACTTGAGAAAATATCCATATTAAAACTATCCAAGCACGAAACACCTTTTGCTTCTACCTGAGCTTGAAACGTTGACTAGCTTTAATTTCAAATCAGAAAGAAGATAAGCCAAAAACTAAAGAAAATATTCAATTAAAAAAATATATATATTTATAAAATATGAATAAAATATTTTTTATACAGGCATACAATAAGAACTGTTCCACTTACAAAACAAAGTATATTGCAAGTATTTATTTGAAGGAAAAAAAATGCAAATATTTAAACAAGGATTCTAGAATTATTGTTGTTTTTGTCTTTTGGACACAATAATCATTGTCTAAAATCATTGTTGTTTCTTTTAGTTTTGAATCTGAAGACATTTGTTACTATACTGTGCACATTCAAATGATTTTAGTATGTTTTTTTTAGTTTCAATATAGTGTTAAAATTGAAGGAGAAAAATTAATATATTTACTGTTTAGAATGCCATCAAAATCTCTGTCATATCCTACGCACAAAACTCAATGATTACAATACCAGCCAAACAGTCGAATATAACCAATATAGTGGGTTATTTTGAAATAAGGTGCCAAAACGGAATAGGTGGACGATGGTACTATATTGACTATCTTGTTGTAAGAAATCTATGGTTGAGGATGTTCCTGTAAGGCACTATGGAACTTCAAATATTTGAAGTGTTGCCTAAAGTCTAGGACACTTTACTCTTATATGTCAGTGGTGCTACTGTTAGATGGTGATATTGGCACTATTGGAAAATCGTGCTTGATCCAACATAAGGTCACATTGTTACTGCGAGCATACCTCACTATAAATAAGGTGCCTAACAGCTAACACTCTTATTGTGTAATCAATCTTCCACCACTGTTCTGCTCTTGTATGGCACGTAGACTGTTTCTGTGTAGTGGCTTGTTCTTGAAATAATCATGCGACCTTAGGTTGAATGGGGCACGACGTTTCGATAGTGCCAATACCACAGTCTAGTGGTAGTGCCGCTCACATGTGAGTAGATTGGCCTATACATTTAGACAACACTTCCAATATTTGAAGTTCCATAGAATCCTATAGGGACAACGTCGCCCATGGGCTACTCATGTCAATATGTTCATCATAGCACATGAATTATACATGTCCATTACATATTATGTCTTAAAATATGAGCACGAGATGAATCCTGGATAGCTTACTGGGAGTGCATTAGCATATAAATCCAAGTGTACCTGGTTCAATCCCTCTGTCCAGGTATTATTTCCCAATTTATAACTGTAATATATAATGTGATTTAGAAGTAAGAAGATTGTTTATATAATTCATGTCTACTTGTTTTCTTCGCCTTGATGCCTAAGGATTTGTGTTACAGTGTTGCTGGGCATTACATTCCAAACATTCTAAATATCCATTTATATTCAGCAACCAAGCATGCTGTGACCGTATTGACTGAAGGTCTACGTAGAGAACTGGTGGCATTAAACTCTCACATCAGAGTCACGGTGAGTTCTATAAGAGACTGACTGAAGGTCTGTGTAGAGAACTGGTCCAACTCAACTCTCACATCAGAGTCACGGTGAGTTCTATAAGAGACTGACTGAAGGTCTGTGTAGAGAACTGGTCCACTCAACTCTCACATCAGAGTCACGGTGAGTTCTATAAGAGACTGACTGAAGGTCTGTGTAGAGAACTGGTCCAACTCAACTCTCACATCAGAGTCACGGTGAGTTCTATAAGAGACTGACTGAAGGTCTGTGTAGAGAACTGGTCCAACTCAACTCTCACATCAGAGTCACGGTGAGTTCTATAAGAGACTTCTGAAGGTCTACGTAGAGAACTGGTGGCACTTAACTCTCACATCAGAGTCACGGTGAGTTCTATAAGAGACTGACTGAAGGTCTGTGTAGAGAACTGGTCCAACTCAACTCTCACATCAGAGTCACGGTGAGTTTTATAAGAGACTGACTGAGGGTCTGTGTAGAAAACTGGTGGCACTTAACTCTCACATCAGAGTCACGGTGAGTTCTATAAGAGACTGACTGAGGGTCTGTGTAGAGAACTGGTGGCACTTAACTCTCACATCAGAGTCACGGTGAGTTCTATAAGAGACTGACTGAGGGTCTGTGTAGAGAACTGGTGGCACTTAACTCTCACATCAGAGTCACGGTGAGTTCTATAAGAGACTGACTGAGGGTCTGTGTAGAGAACTGGTGGCACTTAACTCTCACATCAGAGTCACGGTGAGTTCTATAAGAGACTGACTGAGGGTCTGTGTAGAAAACTGGTGGCACTTAACTCTCACATCAGAGTCACGGTGAGTTCTATAAGAGACTGACTGAGGGTCTGTGTAGAGAACTGGTCCAACTCAACTCTCAAATCAGAGTCACGGTGAGTTCTATAAGAGACTTCTGAAGGTCTACGTAGAGAACTGGTGGCACTCAGCTTTCACATCAGAGTCACGGTGAATTCTATAAGAGACTGACTGAGGGTCTGTGTAGAGAACTGGTGGCACTTAACTCTCACATCAGAGTCACGGTGAGTTCTATAAGAGACTGACTGAGGGTCTGTGTAGAAAACTGGTGGCACTTAACTCTCACATCAGAGTCACGGTGAGTTCTATAAGAGACTGACTGAGGGTCTGTGTAGAGAACTGGTGGCACTTACTCTAATATCTATAAGAGACTGACTGAGGGTCTGTGTAGAGAACTGGTGGCACTTAACTCTCACATCAGAGTCACGGTGAGTTCTATAAGAGACTGACTGAAGGTCTGTGTAGAGAACTGGTCCAACTCAACTCTCACATCAGAGTCACGGTGAGTTTTATAAGAGACTTCTGAAGGTCTACGTAGAGAACTGGTGGCACTTAACTCTCACATCAGAGTCACGGTGAGTTCTATAAGAGACTGACTGAGGGTCTGTGTAGAGAACTGGTGGCACTTAACTCTCACATCAGAGTCACGGTGAGTTCTATAAGGGACTGACTGAAGGTCTGTGTAGAGAACTGGTCCAACTCAACTCTCACATCAGAGTCACGGTGAGTTTTATAAGAGACTTCTGAAGGTCTACGTAGAGAACTGGTGGCACTTAACTCTCACATCAGAGTCACGGTGAGTTCTATAAGAGACTGACTGAGGGTCTGTGTAGAGAACTGGTGGCACTTAACTCTCACATCAGAGTCACGGTGAGTTCTATAAGGGACTGACTGAAGGTCTGTGTAGAGAACTGGTGGCACTCAACTCTAATATCTATAAGAGACTGACAACCCTTACTAAGGGTTTTAGTTTGGAACCTGCCCTACACGGCATTTGCATAAAAATCACGATTATTTTGCTGAAATATTTAACCTCATCTGTTTTTCTCGCAAAGTCAGCGAAATTTCCTTTCTGTGCGCACTTCTCTTTATTGCACGTTTTGTTTACCACTTTTTTTGTGTTCCTTTCTCTCAAAAGTTCTTTGACAGCGGGACAATCGAAAACTGTGGTGATCCTTACGGAATTCCCTTGAGGGTATTTGTATGGCCTCATTTCGGATGACTATCCCAACTCTTACTTGCAGGGCCGTTTTTAGGAAATGTGACGCCCAGGGCAAAAACAAATTAAGTCCTCCTTTTTTAAGCAAGTATTTAAATTTTAGCACTAAACCGTTATTATTTAATAATACGTTCTTTTATTACCTAATAATTTCTCATGTTTTGTGGAGCTATGATTCTAGTTTATTAAATGCAAACAATCAATCCGAATAAATATTTAAAAAAAAATCCCCTTTGCACCATTGCACAACTGTAGCATAATGGTGGCGTATTCTACTGTACTGTAGTAGCACATTACTAGAGGGGGTGACCTGGTGGTCTAGGGGTTGGGTGTCAGACTTCTGTCCTGGCGGCCGGGGTTCAATCCTCGGTCCCGGCACACATTTATCTAATTACCAAACCCTTCCTTCACCTTTGACAAGACATCTTGTGAATGTGGGGAATGCCAGGCCTCCACCGTGGTTCGGATTCCACGTTAAGTTGTAGGTCCTCCATTTCATCTCACAATCACCCTACCATTACACATTAGCGTAAGTGCGTATAACCCGAACGGGTAGTAAGACGCGGTGCTAGTAATAATAATATATTGTGATGAGCCTAACCACCCGCTGCGGTGGCCGCATGGTCCAAGGCATAGGACTTCAACTTTTTTATGTGCAAGAACGAAAGTTTCTGTCTCTTGTTGGCTCTTGGGTTTAAATACTGTACCAATAATATTAAGATTGGATAAATATTAAAATATATGTATTAGCTCATTTTTATTATTAACACCAGAGGCCAGGCCTCCACCGTGGTTCGGATTCCACGTTAAACTGTAGGTCCTTCATTTCATCTCACAATCACCCTACCATTACACATTAGCGTAAGTGCGTATAACCCGAATGGGTAGTAAGACGCGGTGCTAATAATAATAATAATAATAATAATAATAATAATAATAATAATAATAATATAATAACACCAGAGATAAGGAGCTCTCATATAATATATGTTCTCTGTTTTTTCGTATTTCTAGATTTTTCTTAACAGGAGGTAGCACAATTTGTCTTGTCTACTAGTTATCATTTGTGGTTTCAAAGTACATTTGTATAAAAACACAATTTATTTCTTAGCCCAAAAAGCAAAAATTGTTTATAAAATAACGTAAAATACGTAAATAAAATAGATTAATATCTTTAGGTTATTATGTAGAATATTAATGGGTATTTGTCATCTCTTCTCTTGAAATAATTTTATAATTTTCATGATGACCCTATAAAATATATAAAGACTTGTAAACATAGTTCAAAAATTGACTTTTTCCAATATGAAAAGTTCAAAAATCTACATGATTTGTTTGATCATTATTCCTGGATGTCCAGGGTCTCTTTGTTAAATGAATGATGTAATTAAATAGGGGGGTAAAAACACCAATTTTATTGTCATTTGTATTTAGGCCCTTTCTGGTTTGATTTCCTACTGACGGACGGCTTCCCCAGGAAATTTATAGACCAACTTGGTGTCTGGCGCTTAGTAATTTCTGCTCAACTATTCTAGAGTCTTTATGTAAGGAACAAGCTTAATGAGAGTATTAAAAAAAGAAAAAGGTGAAGTGGAAATTTTTTTTTTATAAGAACCACTTAGAATAGAAATTGAATTATATTAGTAAAGTATAATGGATACCACATATAAACGGAGAAGGATAAATACAGTAATCCTATTATATAATAATATAGGCTTTAGTAAAAAAGTTGGATATGAAATTAAATATCATAAAAAGATGAAATATGTAGTTAATGTAATATGTTAAATATTGTATATTGGCTTAGTGAAAAATTACATTTATGAGAAAGTTATATTTGAAAAAATATTAGATACTGAAAAGAATAAGCCTATTTAGGATCCGTCAAATTGAAATTAAGAAACAATCATCTTAAAATACAATTAATACATTCTAGAGTCTTAAATTCATTATCTATTTTTTATTTTTCAAGCAGTAATTCCGATCTCACTTTCATGTATCACTGAATGGTATTCAATGATACCAGCCATCAGAACACCGTAAGTTATCTCCGTTAAGAGTTTGGAAAGATTCCTTAGAAATTGGCGTAGTTTTGCATATATTGTAAATAATAAACTATAATTTCAATTTAAACATGTTATAATAGAGTAAACTTAGGCCTAAGTAATATAATTTAACAACCCCTTGAGTGTGAACTTTTTTTTTCTTTTCTTAATGTTTGCTGGGCCTAATATCAAGTAGGAACTGTTAGCCCTTTAGTTGGTTGAATCAATTTTAAATTTGGTTCCTCTTTGTTCAGCGGCAGCAGTGTAAGATGGGAAACTTTCCCCTAATTTGTAGTAAAATTAACATCGTGGCTCTTCCTTTAGTTTATTCTCTTCAATAAATTCCAAACCTTCTTCTTTATATAACAATATTTTCTCTAATTTTGGGCTGATCGTCAGTCAGGGGATATCTCTTTACTAAGTTTTAAGACCCTAATTGAAAAGTTCTGGTAATTCTAGAAAATAACTGAATAAACTAAGGTGATGGTGTTTTGTAGTTATAAAACTGTCATTATTTCCACAGAGCATAAGTCCTGGAATGGTAGACACACATATATACGAGTCGGATCCAGTAAATGGAAAGGCGAATAAAGAATATCTATTTAAAAACAATCCGTTTTTAAAGCCAAAAGATATTGCTGACGCTGTGCTTTATGCACTTGGGACTCCCCCGAATGTTCAGGTAATAAAGTAAACATTAATTATTATACAATAATTAAATTAAATAATTATTAATGATGTTACCTATTTGAAGATTTCAAAGCTATATTGCAAAGCGGGTTGCATCTTAACTTTACGTACCTAAGCAGTCTATCACATTTAGACGCCAATGTACAAAATAGAAATATTATTATTATTATTATTATTATTATTATTATTATTATTATTATTATTATTATTATTATTATTATTATTAGCACCGCGTCTTACTACCCGTTCGGGTTGTACCCACTTACGCTAATGTGTAATGGTAGGGTGATTGTGAGATGAAATGAAGGACCTACAGTTTAACGTGGAATCCGAACCACGGTGGAGGCCTGGAATTCCCCACATTCACAAGATGTCTTGTCAGAGGTGTAGGAAGGGTTTGGTAATCAGATAAATCTGTGCCGGGACGGAGGATTGAACCCCGGCCGCCAGCACAGAAGTCTGACACCTTACCCCTAGACCACCAGGTCACCGAAAATAGAAATAAAGAGAAGAATATGAGAAGTTCACCCTGTGAGGGCTCTTGTCTATGTGCTGATAGCTCTTTCCCTTTTCCTCTGACGAGTTTACACAATCACTTTAATATTTGTGCCTTGAAAACATGTACCTGCCTTTTAATTTTACCTTTTCTTGTTTCCTATTTTAGATAGACATATGATTCCACGGACTTTTTAGTCTACATCCTGGAAGGAGGATTAATACTGGACATTTTCATGACCAAGACAAATAACCTAAGTTGTCAAGGGTTTATAAAAAAAAATACGTTTACAAAAGCTACCTGAAGATAAAAATAATAATTTTGTGATATTGTACGACTACCTTTAGAATTATTTGAGAATTTATTTCACCATATTTTTATTTTCAAGAACCCTAAGGGGTTGGGAATTATTATTGTTCAATTTTGTTGTTTAGTAATGTATATAGATGATAAGTATTAATAAATAAAAACCCTTATGAAAGAAAGAAAGAATAGGAATACATTTTAGATACAATTTAAAACTAAGTAATATATTTTCATTATTTATTATGTTATTAGTGTGGTTGAGCCTGTTATGTAGATATAGGGCATTAGCTGATACACTAAGCATAGAAGTATTTTGATATAAAGTGAATTGGAAAACAATGATTGAAAAACCAATATTATTGATCAGTTGGTCAAGATAAAGCCACGGCCTCTTGGAACAAAGTTAGGAATTTTAATGATTGTCAAGTTTAAACATCTTACCCATTTTTTTAACATTTTTTTTCTCATTAAATAATTATTCGATAACTTGAATTAAGGACAATGATTACCTATAACTATGCACAAAGTCCAGATACAATTTCCTATGTTAATATATTTACGTTTAATTCTATGAACATAACTTCTTAAATAATTCTAAAAATACCTCTAAATTGTCAAAAAGGTTTTTTTTAATCCAGGAATAGTATTTTTGTAAACATATTTTTTTTAAAACCATCTTTAGTTTAGGCTAATTGGTTTATCCATGAAAATAGCCGGTAGGGGTCTTTCTGCCAGGATATAGATTAAAAAGGTCCTTGGAAGCTTATATCTATCTAGAATAAGAAACAAGAAGAATATAATTTTAAAATACAATGCAAATAAATGCTGTCCAGGCTCAAATATTAAAATGAATGTGTTTACTCGTCAGAGGAAGAGGGGAAGTGTTATCAGCGCATAAACAAGAATACTTGAAAGGTGAAATGCTCATTTTATTCCATATCTTTCTATTATTTAATTTGGCATCTAGGTGTGATAGTGCTTAGAGTGATTACGTGCCTCAAATTAAGGAGGCCATCTCAGTAAACAAAAAATTGACGCGCACACTTTACGTTCTTTAGCAATATTTAATTATATGATGAGTTATTTAAAAATATGTTTCTTGTCAAAATAGATTCGAAAATTTCCGACAGGGATATTTACTTTCTCTCAACACCTCGGAGCGAAAGTATTGTGATTGTCAAATGAACCGAACTAGAGATTTTGATAAATGTTGACGTTTCATGACCCCCTGAAACAAAAAAAGGTTTTTTCCGTGCCGTCTGTCTGTCTGTTCATATATCTGTCTGTCTGTCTGTACCTCAGGCTAGAGCCAAAACTATTTTACCGATTGGCTTAAAACTTGGTATAAGGGCTTTTCATAAGATTCCTCTCTAGGGGTTTATGGAATTAGATATCTAACTCTCTATTTAAGGGTAGTTTACAGAAGGGCAAAGAGAGAAAAAAATATTTTCTCAAAATTCGCTTAAATGATTTTGATAAATTTTATATTTAAAAACTGTTTATCACTATAAAAAAACATGGCAATGTTCATTTTCTCACTAAAATGATTTCAAGGGTACTTTACATGAGGGATATTTTCCGATTTTCATCATTTCTCCGAAAATATTTGAGTTACCAAATAACTTATTATTGTAATTTGGCAGTACTATTGAAGATAAAAATCTTTTATTTGAAATACATTTTTAAGCAAGTATATAATACTTTTTAATTCAGCTCTTTGAAAATTAATTTGAATATTATACTCTTTAGTGGACAAAGATGATTCTCTTTTCTAAATTTTTCTGCGACAGTGTTCCTAGTTCCTAATGCCAAAGAGTAAGTAACAGTGTATATTATTTCATTAATGATTTTTGGTGTAGTGTTTCTACAACTATGTATAACCCTATTATTTTGTTTCACAAATTTTACGAGTTATTAGTAAATGTCTATTTTAAGATAAAAGCGAGAGAGCGTCTGTGCGGTATCCTGTATCTATATTTCCCTAATAATATAGCGTTAAAGTTTTATTAGTAGAAACAATATGTGAAAATGTGATATTAGCTTATTTTCATTGACTTTTTTAGTCATATTTTCAGGGCTATGGGACCAGGATTGATGAAAAGGGCTCTAGATTTAGCCTTCCCTAACGAATACAGAAACTTTTTGATAGGTTCACAAGAGCAAATTTTACTATATTGAGAACTAGCAGCAAGCGTTTATCTTTACCGTGGAACTGCACTAATCAAACATCCTGTGTAAATCGGTTTGAATCGATCGATTTTAAGGGTGAATGTACTGTACCTAACTTCCTAAGGCCATTTAAGACAGCTCTATTTTAGCTCAAGATAAATAAATAAAACACCCGAAGAACAGAAGGACTTGTTTGGAAATCTAACCTAAATTATTAGCTCTTTAGATTATTATTATTATTAGCACCGCGTCTTACTACCCGTTCGGGTTGTACGCACTTACGCTAATGTGTAATGGTAGGGTGATCGTGAGATGAAATGTAGGACCTACAGTTTAACGTGGAATCCGAACCACGGTGGAGGCCTGGCATTCCCCACATTCACAAGATGTCTTGTCAGAGGTGAAGGAAGGGTTTGGCAATCAGATAAATCTGTGCCGGGACCGAGGATTGAACCCCGGCCGCCAGCACAGAAGTCTGACACCTTACCCCTAGACCGCCAGGTCACCAGCTCTTTAGAGATATCGATCAACTACAAACCGTAGAAAATAAATTCAAATATATTCTACTTTTTTTTTTATCACTGCGGTTTATTATACGTTCGGTTGTACACCTATGAACTTATTAAGCTAATGAATTACGTGTGAAGAAGGTTGAGTTAAAGGAAGTGTACCCGAATTTACGTGGATGAAAAAGGGGAAAACTATTTAGGAAAGCCACCCTTGGAACACTCGACCGGGATTTGAACCCCAATAACACAGCCATCGATGGTATAGTCTATTGCGGGGGAGATGTATTTGGCCATGTGGTCGTGAAAGCGGATACCTTCTGCTTTATCTTCATAAAACACAAGCTCAAAGATATCACTTACCATAATCATTAACAGCAGCCATAGTGAAGTAGGGGGGGGGAGTGGGGGGTGCATGGCTTAACTGACCCATCCCCTTCCAACAAGCCTTTAACGTGTCACACTAATAATAATAATAATAATAATAATAATAATAAATAATAATATTAATAATAATAATAGCGTATGTCATATGAGATTGGGTGGTGTATGTGTGTGTGTGTGTGTGCTTGGAGAGTGCGGAGGGTTTGGCAGAGAGGGAGGAGAATGATAGCCGAGAGGGTTAACATAATGATGGTAGGGGAGGTTCGTACCCCTCATTCTCTCACAAATACTCCCCTGATAGGTTAATAATATATTACTAAGATTTTTCAAAGTGTAGGCCTATTTTTTAAACTTGTGTGTCTAATAAGAAAAGTATCTACCAATATAATTCAAATTTCAACATATAATATCTTAGTAATGCTATTGGTGTATTCATAATTTTGATTGATATGTATCTGATTACAGGTGCATGAAATCATAATAAGACCTGTTGGAGAAAAGGTGTAATTTAATTAAATTGGTTGTACAATGCTTATTAGTTTCGGTATAATTTCTAAAAAGCTAAGTTATTTTAAATTTGAAATGTATTTTTAAATTTGAAATGTGTTTTTAAATTAATAAAGATTTGGAATATATTTAAAAGCGTAGAAATTTGCTTACATTTGGTTAATGTATGTATGTTTAAATTGATTTAAAGATTTCACAACATAAATATTTGGCTGGTGTTTGTTTTGATTATTATAACCTATTCCTATAAACGGATTGTTATAAAAGTTGATTACATGCTTTATTAGGGGAATTTTTTTAAATTCCTGTTTTTCTTTTATAAAAGTGATCCTGTATTGGATTAAAGCGAGATAGTTTAAATTTATAATAGTTTTAATTTTATTTACCTCAAGAGTGGTTCACTGAAAACTAACAGAATATTTTTATGCAAACATTTGTTGAAAATTACTGATGTTAACATATATGTAAATAATTATTACTTACGTAATAATACTACATTATCAATTAAAAGTGTTTAAAAAAATCTTCTAAAAATAATTCCCTAAGATTACTATATAATTGGCATTTTTGTCAATTATTGAAATAACAAAACGTATTAATATAATTTTATGTTTTTTGTTTCGTGACTGAGGCAAAAACAAATATTATAATGCATAAAATAATATATTAAAAATTATTATAGTCACAATTTTATTTTGTTATAACATGGTCACCAAGATAAATAAATTGTATGTCTTAGGGAAAGACCCATTTAAAATATTAGTTTGAAAATAAAAGTTTTTATTTTTTAAACACATGTGCATTAAGAAAAATAAAAACTGCTTGTATGACGACATTATTTTGCATAATCTATTCTGGTTCCCCATCTTAATTTATGAAGAGAATGCAGCCTTTAAAAAGCTCTCGTTTTATCAAGCATTTCTAAGTGAACTATAGCTGCTATATATATATAAAAGGAAACATCCAAAACAGTTATTTTCTTCAGTTCGTATTTCAATAATGTAAACACGCTTCAAATAAATAATTAATTAAAATCAAATTGGTTGTCGTGATATTACCAATAGGGACATGAGAGTAGAGTTTGTAACTTTTACTGTCACTTACCTACACTCTTAGTGTATATTTTTATCACTGACTTTTGTGTATGTGATACAACCGAAAACAGATTTTATGATGGCACTTTCAATGAGATATAATATGTCATGTCAGTTCTTATCCTTTCAAATTTAAAACTAGTTTGAAACTAAATAACTTTAAAATTATTTTAAAGTACACCCTACACAAAACAATGTCTTGAGAGTCAAAACTAAATGTAACTAACATTAATGTTTGAACAGGCTGTGACACGCGTAAAAATTCCCTTAAATCCAGACTCATTATACGAATACTAACATTTAATATAAAATAGATGTATTTTTTAACTCACTTGTAATAAATTATGCTTATTTTATTAGAAATATTGCTTCCTGTAAAATTATGTGAGTAAAGTAAAAATAGAGTGATTTATATTTAATTTGAATATATGTCTCAATTGAATATTTGAATTAGTTTAGTGTATTTTATCACGAACTTTGTGATTAATAAAGGTAAATGTTTTTAGCCCAGGTAGAGGAGAAATATGCTTTATCCCCAATTAGCCTCCATAATAATCTTCTCAAGTACTAGCCACCCCTCACGACCCCTGCTCGTCTACAACCAGTGGCGTAGAAACGTTTTTATTTTATCATATGCCTTTATAGAGGATAGCATTTTTGAGATTAAAAAAAAAATACCAGGGAAATGTAATACAGCTGTTCCTTGCACTACGCGATTGATTGGTTCTGATAGATAATCGCGTAATACAAAAACGCGTTAAGGGAATTGATCTTAACATGGATGAGATAGGGATGATTCCAAGGGGAAAAAGTAAATAAAAAACTAAAACTTTTAAATGAAAGCCATTTTTATTAGTTTATCCAACTAGTACTATATTATGAGTAGCCTAAACCTTTTGTCAATCTTTAATCCCCTGAAATGTGTACACAAATGCAATTTTTAATAAATTTATTTAATTAATACAATGCTACAGTTACACTTAATGTTAATCTTAACTCACATGCTAAATTAACTGGCTCTGGCAAATCTTGATTAGCACTCTCTTGCTTTCTTGAAGGTCCTGGGATGGTAAGCTCTTGCTCTCTTGACGGCCCTTGGATGGTAATCTCTTGCTCTCTTGAAGGTTCTGGGACGGTAATCTCTTGCTCTCTTGACGGCCCTTGGATGGTAATCTCTTGCTCTCTTGAAGGCCCTTGGATGGTAGGCTCTTGCTCTCTTGAAGGCTCTGGGAAGGTAAGTTCTTGATTTCTTGAAGACTCTGGGATGGTAGGTTCTTGCTCTCTTGAAGGCTTGGGATGGTAATCTCTTGCTCTCTCGACGGCCCTTGGATGGTAATCTCTTGCTTTCTTGAAGGATCTGGGACGGTAATCCTTGCTCTCTTGACGGCTCTTGTAAGGTAGGCTCTTTCTCTCTTGAAGGCTTTGGAACGGTAAGTTCTTGATTTCTTGAAGACTCTGGGATGGTAGGCTTTTGCTCTCTTGAAGGCTCTGGAACGGTAAGTTCTTGATTTCTTGAAGACTCTGAGATGGTAGGCTCTTGCTGTCTTGAAGGCTTGGGACGATAGGTTCTTACTCTCTTGAAGGCTTGGGATGGTAATCTCTTTCTCTCTTGACGGCCCTTGGATGGTAAGCTATTGCTTTCTTGACGGCCCTTGGATGGTAAGCTCTTGCTCTCTTGAAGTCTCTGGGACGATAAGTTCTTGATTTCCTGAAGGCTCTGGGATGGGCTCTGCAATGGTAGGCTCTTGCTCTCTTGAAGGCTTGGGACGGTAGGCTATTGCTCTCTTGAAGGCTCTGGGACGGTAAGTTCTTGATTTCTTGAAGACTCTGGAATGGTAGGCTCTTGCTCTCTTGAAGGCTTGGGACGATAGGTTCTTACTCTCTTGAAGGCTTGGGATGGTAATCTCTTTCTCTCTTGACGGCCCTTGGATGGTAAGGTCTTGCTCCCTTGAAGTCCCTTGGTCTGTAAGCTCTTGCTGTCGTGAATGATCTGGGTCATTAAACTGAAGATTTTAATTTGTTTTTATGAAATGTTCAAGACTCAGCTGACGGGCAGCATTCTTCCTTTCGTTAAGAGTGCTTTGTAGCAAGCCATATAACTCAATATCTCTGGCAACTTTGGCGCTTCTACCTATGCTAGGGTCATTCTCTTCAATGATTCTAATTGCACTGTCAATGTACTTAAACAATTCAGCAATTTGTTTTGTTGAAATTGTTTGATAAGCTCAACAACATAGGGCTCTTCCTCTTTATCCTGTATGCCACTCTCTACTTCTAGATCCTCATTGGCGAGTTCTATTGAGTGGAATTGGAGCATTTAATCCACATTTACCTGGTCTACGTCCTCAAATTCAACATATTGCTATGTTAACGATGTCATGTTTTGAATTGGAAAGCCCGTTTTCAGGATCAACATCATTAGAATCAGAAACTTCAGGCCAAATATTTTTCAAAACTCCCTTCATACAGGACTGTTTAACTTCTGCCCATGCATATCCAATGTTGTCAATACCACCCCCTTTAACACCAAACTGTACAGTAAAGATCATTGTCTCACTGGAATGTGCTTGAACCAGGTCACTACATCACCGCACAGAGTGACTGCTAACCATGCTGACCATGCACTTTTTTATTATTTCTTAATCGCGTTATGGTGAAAACGGGCAAAGTGATATCACGTATAACGAGGGATACCTGTATTTAACGGTCCCATTGTGCATTTACTCATTTATTTTAGTCATGCCAAACATAAGAATTAATAAACACAAAACAAATTAAGAAATATTATATCTGATGTGGCTTAACTCCTTCATATTATGGTGGAAATATAGTGAAGTTCACTAATTTGTCACTCCATTCTAATTTATACCTAATCCAAGGTTTTCATGTCTTTTATAATGTTGATATTTGGACTTTACATTAAACTCCAAATTTCAAAATCTGTTCTACATTGAATTCTATTATTATATTTCTCGTGATAGTTGACCCATAGACCGGAATCTCTCGAATGAGAAATCATCCAAGGTGTGAATAAAAGGGGTGGCCTAGCTTACTGATTACAAACATTTTTTTATTATTAATTAGCATCGAGTCTTACTACCCGTTCGGGTTATACGCTTTAAGTACTAATTACGGTAATGGATTAGAAATTGGGAATGTTGAATTAGAGGAAGTGAACCCACACTTGCGTGGAGGGAAAGTGAAAAACCATTTAGGAAAAACCACCCCCATTTCACCCGACCGAGATTCTAACCTCAATCTACCCGTCCTCGGAAGTCGAGCTCTACACGACTAGCGCGTTAGCCAACTACGCCACCAAGGCGGGTGTGTGTACAAACAGTTTTACATTTTACCCACAATGTAAACATTTCACACCCACAATAATTATTAATGAATAAATTGTTCTTCATGTAGAAATATTATTAATTCTAAAGACAATTATTATAATATTTATTATTAGGTCAACGGTCGTATATACAGACTGGCCGTAAAGTTAAAAAAAGAAGAAGAATAATACACCCATTAACATGTTTGATAGTTTGTATATTTGGGTAATATTTTAAATTAATTTGAAAACTGGCTGCTTGGCATGGAAGTCGAACTCAATATGTAATAATTAGAGTCCTTGATATGAATATGACACTTCAATCAATATGTTGGGCTATGTCTATTTGGACATATGAAAAACATCAGTTATGTGGATATAAATTATTTACTTACGTCAAATCTATTGTTGCTTAACAGTTCGTATTAGAAGTTAATAAATAATAAATAAAAAAGGTTTGAAGATGGCGTAGGATCTACGAAAAGTGTGTTCATTGTTGAAGCAGCTTGTAAAAATTTTGATAAATTTCTACATATTTCAGACCCGCTTCGGTGGCCGCGTGGTTTAACGCTCTACTCTCGCAGTAGAATAGACTGGAGATGACGGGTGATCATGGTTCGAATCTCGATAGGGATAACTGAACGTGGTTTTTCCAAAATACTTTTCCACCCTCCCTCTACGTAAATGTGGGTACACTTCCTTAAAATTTAAACTCCCTAATCTCTAGATCCGTTAGCAAAATTAGTACATAAGCGTATAACTCAAACGGGTAGTAAGATTTGGTGGTTTAAAAAAAAAAGATGTTTAGTCAAAATTAGTAAAACTTAAACGCATTTTTCAACACAACTAATATATATGTTTTCTTATTGCTGTTTAAAGCTTTTCAGGAATGGTATAGCAATCTATAAATAGTATTTAACATGCTATTACACTAAATATATTAAGATTTTACAATATTGTAATAAATAGTATATAGAGTTATGATTTTAAATAACATAGTAATACTGTAAAACTTCACATTATATCATTATTGAATATGGGATATGATTTAGGTATTTTTATTACATGTAGGCAATATTTTTAAGTAAGAACTTAATTTAAAAAGTTATTTACCAAATTCATTGAAAATATACCTCTCCTCAGAATAATTAACCAGGTTCCCCCAATTATACTATATTAATACAATATTAATTATAATATTACTTGAATAAAATTTTACCAGAATGGCACACTTAGTGAAAATTGATAAAAATAAAGCTACTCCGATCTGAGTTAAACAAACTTAAAAGAGATTAACCAAAACTACTATAAATCGAAATAATTTTGACCTTGCTTGAACTTATCTAGCTTACTCTACTTACTATGACTATCTTAAATAAATATTCTTTTGACATTGCTATCTGTGTTTGTCATTAATAACCTATCCTGTCATGCTCAAATAAAAAAAAACAGTTGATTGATTATAAGGTATATAAAAATTGAAATATATATATATCCTTACTTTGAATTCAAACAGCTTACATTGTTTTAAATTGTTTTACGTTTAGATAAACTGAACTGCTTTAATTATGTCTTATCTTATCTATCAATTACTGCATCTACCTAGAACAAGAAGCAAAGAGTATAACATAGATGGTTGCTGGCACCTTCTGATGAGTATCAGCCAAGTTAAGAGTCGACCATGTTACGTTGGTCCGGTAGAGTAGCGGTCGTGACGGGCGCCAGCAGTGGTATTGGTCGTTCCATAGCAGAAGAACTTGTGAAGAAAGGACTACAAGTTGTGGGATTAGCGAGAAGATTGGATAGACTTGAGGTGATATACAGAGGCTAGAGATATGAAAACTGTTTTATTTATGTCTACTTAACTCGTAGTTAACCGCTTCAGTGGCTGAATGGTCTTAGGACCACACACATGTTGTACTGGCCTGCTGAAAACGGGGAGATTGAGGCTCG
Source organism: Timema cristinae (assembly GCA_039000515.1). NCBI lineage: Eukaryota > Metazoa > Arthropoda > Insecta > Phasmatodea > Timematidae > Timema > Timema cristinae. The sequence continues at coordinate 105,974,464 of JBCFYV010000012.1, forward strand.
AATCCCTCTTGGGTTTACTGAGAGTTGTTGGTGACCTGGTAGTCTAGGGGTAAGGTGTCAGACTTCTGTGCTGGCAGCCGGGGTTCAATCCTCGATCCCGGCACAGATTTATCTGATTACCAAACCCTTCCTTCACCTCTGACAAGACATCTTGTGAATGTGGGGAGTGCCAGGCCTCCACCGTGGTTCGGATTACACGTTAAACTGTAGGTCCTTCATTTCATCTCACAATCACCCTACCATTACACATTATTGTAAGTGTGTATAACCCGAATGGCTAGTAAGACGCGGTGCTAATAATAATAATAATAATAATAATAATAATAATATAATAATAATAATAATAATAATAATAATAATAATGAGAGTTGTTTTACATAAATAGCTATTTCCTACTCTCCTTCCAGGCAAATACGGGTAAATTATCTCTATAATACTTCCTTCCTCGTCCTAACCTCATTAGAATAATTTTCATAGATGCGTATTTCCTGAACAGGACGTGGCGTTAAAATATTATAACCGTTTGTTAACAATAAGTGGGTTAATATTGTGTCAAGATAAAGGAGAATTTCTGTATTGTGAAACAAGAATAGGTTTTTATTATTTTTTAAATAATTTAAAATAATTTTAATTTCCGGGAAAGTTGAACCATATTTTAGGTTTAGGTAGATCTTATCTTAACTGTATTTTTAAAACTTGCAAGTGACGAATCAGTATTGGATATATCTCTTTATCGCAAGTTAATTCGGAGATATAATATCTAAAAATAAACCAACTGGTAAATCTGACGTCACACTTGCGAGCGATGAAAGAAGGTGAGTTTGAAGTCCAATCGTGAAACGTAGGTAAATAAGTCTGTGAAAATTTGTTAGGTTTTCATTCACTCAATAATTATTAAAAATGTTCACATGTATATATACGACTTTTAATTTACTTGATTTCTTAGAATGTCTGCTAAAAATAAACTATTCCTCAAAGAAGTAATGAGAGCATGCATAACTGATCGGCCAAGAAAAAACGGTCGTTACTTTCAATGTTACAATTATTATGCGTAGTAAAGACATTACATCATATTGATTCTAACTTTTTGCCCTGAAACAAAAAAAGTGGTTTACGCGATTCCGTTTGGGTCTCTATGCGCCTGTGTCTTGGCCTTTAGTCGAAACCATTTTGCCAATCGGGCTAAAATAAATCTTAGTATCTAGAGTTTTTATAATATTTCACTAAGGAATTTTTGAATTAAATATCCAGCCCTAAAATTAAGGTTAGTATCTAACTCAACGGAGTTTCACAAAAAAAAAAAAGTTTGAACCGTTCACGACTGAATTATAGCCATACAACGACAGGCAAATACAATTTTTTTTTTTCAAAATCAAGGCCATGCAGAACGTAACATTTTATATAAATCACTAATAACAATTTTTTTCGTATTTCATAACTTTATTTGTACTTAAAATACACAAAATATAAAGTTGTTAAGTGCCATCATTTTTATTTATTGACTGTACTCTATTAAACAAATACGCTAGAGAAATTTCAAGAATAGTAAGAATATTATCGCACGATCTTTTTTATAAATTACTCTAAACGGTAATTTTTCCCTTGAATCATGTCTACCGGAATAATACAAGATATTCAATGTAACAAATATATATTTACATTTATTTGGTGCTAAAATAAGACATATTTTAAATAGCTATTGAAATAGCAGTTCATTTGCAACATTTGACTAACAAATGTTTCAGGAACTTAGAGATGAAGTCCAAGATGCTCCTGGTAAACTTCATCCCATTAAATGTGACATCACCAGTGAACAGGATATCCTGGCTGCATTTGACTGGACCAAAAAACATCTGAATGGGGTGGACATACTGGTTAACAATGCCGGGGTGGGGACAAACCAAACCCTCATTGGTAAAAATCACCGTTTATTAATAGTAGCTGGAATATAACATTATTATTTATAAAATAAAAGAATTAATGTTCTTAATTAATTCAACACTTAAATTATTATTATTATTTATTATTATTATTATTATTATTATTATTATTATTATTATTATTATTATTATTATTATTATTATTATTAGCACCGCGTCTTACTACCCATTCGGGCTATACGCATTTACGCTAATGTGTAATGGTAGGGTGATTGTGAGATGAAATGAAGGACCTACAGTTTAGCGTGGAATCCGAACCACGGTGGAGGACTTAAACTATATTATATATAATTATTACCGTTATTAAAGTGTATCTATGGTATTTACAGAACTATCTGTTTTAAACTATAATTCTCTTTTATATTATATATTTACACAATATTATTATATTTTTAAATTGAATATATATTTATATATCATTACATACTATCATTATGAATAGTATAATTTTAAAGACTACCTTAAAAAAATATTTTTTATTGGAAAAATCGAAACGATGATGATATATTTTTAACTTTGACCTGTAATGTTCTGTGTCTAAGAAAACACTACTAGTGAACTTCGCAAGATTCTGGACGTGAACGTCCTTGGTCTTTGTATTTGTACCAGAGAAGCTGTCAAGTCTATGAGAGAGAGGGGAGTAGATGATGGACACATCATACACATTAACAGGTAACATTTCATTCTCGATGATAACAAGAGACCAGTAGATGTATGTATGTATGTATGTATGTATGTATGTATGTATGTATGTATGTATGTATGTATGTATGTATGTATGTATGTTTGTGTATGCGTGTATGTATATATGTATGTATGTATATATGTATATAAGTATGCATGTATGTATGTATGTATGTATCCATGTATGTGTGTATATATGCATGTATGTATGTATGTATGTATGTATGTATGTATGTATGTATGGATATCTGCATGTATGTATGCATGTATGCATGTATATGTGTATGTATGTATGTATGTATGTATGTATGTATGTATGTATGCATGGGTGTATTTATGCATATATACATGTATGCATGCTTACATGTCGTATGTATGTATATATGCATATATGTATATATGAATGTATATATGTTGTATGTATGCATGTATGTATGTATATATGTATGTATGTATGTATGTATGTATGTATGTATGTATGTATGTATGTATGTATGTATGTATGTATGTATATATTTTGTGATGTTATTTTTGCTAAATAAATTACGTATTATCTAAATTTAATAGTCAGTTGACTCAGTCTTTCAAATACGTAATTACGTTGACAACTTTACTGTTTATTTTTTTATTTCAATCACAACTCCTAAAGTTTCGAATATTAACTATCTTTTTACAATTAAAATAAAGTAGTTATATATAATCTACTTACCTTTATTTCACTACATTAAATTTTCTTTCCTTATTTTGATTTATAAACTGCCGACCCGCCATGCTTTTTTTTGTAGGTGATTTTAACTCTATCTACTTTAGAGAGTGGTTTATCTCGGAACTGTTATGATCTTATTTAGTTTATGTTCTCTGACGCTTAAAACATCTGGCTGACATTTAAAGAAATAATTGATACTAGCGGAAGAGATTATTATTCTCTTTTAGATTTTGATGCGAAATTTAAATTGATTTTAAAGATGATTTATGTTTATTTGTCAATTGTAATATTAAATTATTTTTATATTAATACTTTCACTGTCTAAAGAGTTAAGATTTTTTCTATAAATCTCAGCAACTAACTTTTTCTACAACGGAAAGTATTATTTTTAAAAAAAGAATATGTTTGTGGATTGTTAATGTTATTGTTTTGTTGACTAGAATTTTTTTAAAAAAAGATAAGGAAGGACACAATTTTTCTCGTTCATTAATATTGAATTTTATAAAATGAAATATCACTTTTGGCAATAAAAACTGTGTTAAAAGTAAGAATTAACATTCAAGGAAGGATAAACGTTTGTTTTCATGAAGATATTATAAAATATAAGCCACTAAAAAGAAAAAAATAGAATTGCTACCAGAGATCATCAGTCTACATTATAGGGTGAGACGGAATATATCATTCATCATCAACATCATCATCATCCTGTTGCTAGGAGTTTAATTTACATTTTCGAAGAACTCATTATTTTTACTTGCTATACAAATATTTAAAACCTGGTGTTATCTCATCCAAAATACTATTTATGTATCATAATTAATAACTATTATTTTGTCATCATAATTCAAGTGAGAATCTTACATTTTTAAGTATTGCCTAGCAATACTTTTATTAATTTTATAACATAGGTGGCATTCTTTATGTAGGATTAATTTAAAGGTTTTTTTCTTCAACAATAATTACAAATATACTATAAATTCCATTGTGTATTCTATATATTTATTTATAATATTAATGTACATTGTATTTTGAACATTTCATTCTATTTGTAGATAGTTTCAGTAGGTTGGATGTCCATGGCAAAAATAATAATCTGCTCCAGGAAGTCCTTAGTTGTAAGTGTCCAACTTAAGTTAAAACTTTAGGTAAAGTCCAAGGTTCTTGAGAAAAAGGGTATTTTCGTCTTACCGCTGAGCAGTTTCTGGGGATAAATTTATTTATATAATAAAATTTTACCTATCTAAGAAAATAAAAACGGTTGGTAGTTGGCGCCCAATATATATAAATTAAATTAAATTAATTTATTCATACCTAATAATTTTAAAAATTATATATTCATATTTTTCACCACAGTGTTGGCCTTAACGTGGGGCTATCGTTATACTTTAGGTTTTCTAAGGATTCTATAAGTGAGGTCTGATAAACTAGGTATATTTGTGACTTGAGATGACACTAATGTTTTGAGCCTGATTAAACTAGGGTATACTTGTGACTTGAGATGACACTAAATGTGTTTTGAGGTCTGATTAAACTAGGTATATTGTGACTTGAGATGACACTAAATGTGTTTTGGCTGATTAACTAGGGTATATTGTGACTTGAATGACACTAAATGTGTTTGAGCCTGATTAAACTAGGGTATATTTGTGATTGAGGGAGAAGTTGATTTTTTTTTGCAGCCAACTTACACTAGAGCATTTTAATGACAAGCCCAGAATACATAAACTAGGTTTTGGGTCATTTTTACTTCGTATAGAAGGCTATGACAGTGGGAAGTATTATACACGTAGTAAGACACGTAAGCAACTAGAAAAGATAAATACGTTTGCCCGGTCATTGTAGAAGCAGAGGAGTCGGAAGAGGAGGTTGTCATGCCTAAAGCTGAGCCCCCAACACAGGAATGGGACGATAGTTCAGTCACATCTTTGTAGTCCATTGTTGTGGCAGATGTACAACAGACAGCTCCCACGTGGAGGATGGTACACCATTGGGGGCAGATGCTTTAAATAGAAGTCAGAGTATTTCAGCTGTAGAGAAGGAAGAAAATACAGGGGCAGTCAAGGAGTTTACTATGTTTGACCTATTGCAAGCACTAAGGGGGGACATAAAATCAATGGAGAAAAAATGGAGAGCAGCATGGGAAAAATGGAGGAAAAATTAAGGGACAGTTCTAAAAAGGACATAAAATAGATGGAGGAAAAATGGAGAGCAGCATTGGAAAAATGGAGTAAAACTTATGGGACAGTGCTAAAAAGGATATAAAATCAATGGAGTTAAAATGGATAGCAGCATAGAAAAAACGAAGGAAAAATTAAGGGACAGTTCTAAAAAGGACATAAAATCGATGGAGGAAAGATGGAGAATAACATCGAAAAAATTGATACCAACATGAAGTCACTGAGGGATGTTGTGATCTCACGAATATATTATCACATCAAAGAGTGGAGGTCGGTTCATGACCAGTTGGTAAAGAAAGTGACTGTGATCGAAGAGCAAGTACAGTTATTGGCGACAACAGGAGAAAAAAAATAGCGGTGGCAGTTACTGAAGTGAAAGTGCAGGTGGCAAACTAGGTCACCCAGGAGGGGCAGTTAAAGCAAGATTTACTGGCAACACAATCAAGACAGGAAGAATTAGAAGAGCGAGCTAATACAAGGGTAGATGCAGCGTCTGAGGTCATCAACCAACTCCGGTTGGATGTGAGCCAGGTCAGTGGACAATAGCAGGAGATAGAATTGCAGGGGGAGAAGATCAAGGTCAATTAGAGTGAACTTACCACTGAACAAAGGGTATCACGAGAGCAATTAAAGAGGAACTTGCTCTTAAACAAGGAAGAAATGTTGAAGAATGTGCAGATAGAAAGTCTATTGCAGCAATTGGAGTACCAAGTGGTTGCCAGACCTAGTGCTTTTCAGGTGTTTTCCGAGTTTGGAGTCTGTTCCATGGAGGAGAGGTTGCCCAAGTTTGGGAAAAAAGGGACTCAGAACCGATGGCACATTTGACTGATTTGGAAGAGGTATTCGAGGGAAGTCAGCTGTTGGACAAGAAGAAGATAAAATTATCTGGGAGCTCTTTGTTGGGAGCATTGTCTCCATGGTGGTCTGTTTGCAAGATGCACATAACAAGTTGAAGTTACTTCAGAGAAAGGTTTCTGTCAAGATTTTGATCCGTGGAGATCCAAAGGCAGGTAAGTGCAAACTTACATTCTATTAAATAAGCAGACAATTGGCATGTTGAACATTACTTTTCAGAGATGTTTGAGCGGAGCAGGAACTTTGATATCCCCATTTCAGATGCTGAATCATTAGCTATGGTCACACAATAGCTTCCTTAGAGGATACAATAGATGTTGTTGGGTTGCAGCTGTAGATCTTTGGATGATTTTGGGGCCAAGCTACAGAGCGTAGATGGTTTAGAGGTGATACGTAGGAGGGGCAAACAGGGGCTACAACAGGAAGTTCCCACGATAAAGACAGAATGAAGGAGGAAGTGTTGAACCAAGGTACACAGGGTTCAATCAGTGGTCCAGAGATAGACCAGGTAATCTGCTGGACAACGGAAGACATCAAGAAAATACAGGAACTGGGTGGAGGAATTGTTCGTCCCAGGAAACCAACAATTCTCCGCATGGGTTTCCACGCCGACCATTGGGTAATTAGGTGCAAGATGTGTGGTACCAAGCCCCAAGAAGCCAGCGTACCCCTCCTGCTTTACAGTATAGTAATGAAGGACCTTGGAGTCGTGAAGCTTTTCGTGCGCAAGGTAGATCACAAGGTAGGGGACCCCTTCCGTCACATCATAGACCGTCATTACAGGGGCGTCAAGTCACAGTCTATGCAACCAAGAGAGTCAAATGTAAATTTATGTCACAGGAGGAAAACTGCCTACCCGCAATAGCCTAGCCCCAGGAGGATTGCAGGTGAAGAGAATGTTTGACGCTCATTTGGTGGAAATTATGGGGGCACATATATTAGGGAGGGTATGATTTAAGGGAAAATTACTGCAAGAAGAGCCTGATACAACAAAAGATATCTTCTCCTGTCCAAAGGTTGTTTTAAACCTGGAAGAAATGGACATAAGGTGTTTGTTTGATTCTGGGGTGGAGATTAGCTGCGTGTCGGAGGAGACCGTGAATAGATTGCTCACTTCAGGTGGATCTGTATCAATATTTCCAGTACTGGTGGTGAAGATATTAGGGGATACCAACAGCAGGAGTTCACCTATAAGCAAACAGATCAGATTAAGCATTAATTTCATGGACAGAACTATGACAATTGTTTGTTTGGTTGTAACATTTTGGTCAAACCACTAATATTAGGAATTGATTTTTTGTATGAATATAGTATTTATTTTGATTTTTATAAGAAGAATTTAAGTTTTGCCGAGAGTTAAGGCAATGCAGGTACTAAACAACTGACAAGAAGTTGTGAGTGGACCAAAAACCAGAACCATAGTCTGATGAGGGTGTTGTCATTGGATTTCAAGTCATCTGGGAGGTTTGGGCAGCATATGTCCCAATACCACAACAATATACAGGCTCCTGACTCATATATGGAGTCAAATTTCATAGTTTTGTTAAAAGATACCTAGTGTGTCAGCAGATAAAAGGAGAGAGGTGATAGAATTGTTAAAAGAGTGTAGGCAGTCATTTTCCGAACAGCTGGAAGGAATACTACATAGCAGGCAGTTATTCCACTTACTAACTATGGGGAGTTCTTTCAACACAGCTATCCTCGACCAAAAGGCTTATGAAGCGAACTAGACGAAAAGATCAAAGCCATGTTACACTTGGGAGTGATAAGCCGGTGCTCCAGTCCTTATGTGAGTCCATTGGTATGCGTAGTAAAGAAGGGTTGTACTGGTATGCTGTGCCTGGATGCTCGTAAGTTGAACAGTTTGATCGTGAAGGATTATGAGTCACCTACCAACATAAGCAACATGTTATACAGGCTACAATCAGTAAAGTACATGACTACTGTAGACTTAACCCAAGGCTTCTACCAATTAACTTTAAAACCGGAATTAAGGAAGTGCACAGCTTTTCTATACAAGTATAGGCTGTATTGTCTCAACGTACTACCGTTCGGGTTAAGCAAGCCTGTGGCCGAGTTTACCCGATGCATGGACCAGATGTTAGGAGATAGTTGTCAAGACTTTGCCAGAGCCTATGTGGATGACATACTTATAATTTTTGTCACTTTTTCGGAGAACTGAATCCATCTCAAGAGTATGTTTTAGATTTTAACTAGGTCAGGAATGACGTTGAATTTGAGGAAGTCACTATTTTTCCGCAACGAATATCCATTTTTGGGGCAAATCCTAAACAGAGACGGTATACAAATGGATACAGAGAAGCTGAGTATCATCCAGACTTCCAAGAGTCCAACGTCAAAGACGCAATTCAAGGCATTTTAAAGACTGGTTGGTTTCTACCGTGGTTACACCAGTGAGTCAGCAAAGGAGGGGTTACTTCTCACGGATCTCCTAAAGAAAGGAGAGAGCTGGAAGTGGATCCAGGGGGAGGAGGATTCTTTTCATAAGGTGAAGACTTTGTTCCTGATGACTCGGACTCTCCAACAATTTGTAACAGGACAAACTTTTTATGTCACCACTGACGCTAGTGCTGATGCTTTGGGAGCCACTATTAGCCAGAAGAATGACCAAGGACAACCATAATTTGTAACCATGAACAGTTGGAAGATTTATACCACCGAAAAATGATATACAGTGACAAAAAAGGAGTGTTTATATAGTGTCTGGGATATTCAGAAATTTAGAAATTTGCTACTTGGTAATAAAATAATAATCTTGTCATACCATCGGGCCCTTCATTCATGAAGTCTTGCAGGCTGGGAAGTGACCGGTTAACCAAATGAATAGTGGCCATTCAAGAGTTTGGATTGGATTATGAGTATTTATCTGGCAAGGATAACCAGAAAGCGGATGCTTTGAGTCGTCAGTATCCTATGAACGCACAGGGTGAACCGGAAACGGAACCATCACACGCTCCTGATAATTTCATCGTGCTAGTCGGTACACTAGAAGATGAGCCTGGCGTCGATATGCAGCTTTGGGATATCCAAAAGTTCCAAGACCTAGATCAAGAGATGACTGGTATCAAACAACAATTGGGGCAGTCACCACACACTGGCTGAGTGACTAACAAGGCCAATACCCGGATTGGGAGTAAGTATACTATAAAAGCTGGGCTACCTTACCAAAGGAACAATTCAACAAACCCTTTAGAATTATCTAGACAAGTGGTAATACCCGTCGTTTTAAGGGGAAAGTTAATAACACATACTCGCCTAAAATTGGGACATTTTGGGGTATATAAATGTTACAATGTGTTGAGGCGTTACGTTTATTGGCCTAATATGTACAAATAATGTGCATCATTGATACCAAAATGTGAGATCTGTCAAAAGTCATAATATAGTAATCAGAACCTTGAGGGAGCCTATCAAGCGATCATCCCTGAAGGACCAAACTAGTTGGTATCCGTAGATTTGTTTAGACCGTTATCTAAATCCACTTGGACCTGAGGTATATATTTTCAATGGTATATTGTTTATTTTAATTTGCCATTTATACTCTTTTAAGAAAGCTATTTCTGAAGCATGTGTTGCTTGAGTGAAGAAGTAAATAGTCAGCACAGGGAAACCTAAACAGTCCCAAATGGTATCACAACTTGGGCGCATTACAATTGGGCCATGTAAACAAGTTATGATCTCCGTTTGAAAAGGGAGCCATTAATCCTACATTACAACTGGGCCACGTCTACATGTCAACTTAATTGATTAAGTGCATTCCAATTGGGCCACGTACACCTGTTGAGACAAGGTCGTGCATAGACATATAAACAAACTATGGACAACCCCTTTCGATTTCTGGAGCTCTCGCCAGAACACAACACCGCAAATTTCAATAAGGCTGTAAACGTATCAAATCCAGGAGGGTGTCCGATAAATATCTATTTATTGTTTTTTTTCCTTCGGTAAACTACCCTTCAATTTTAGGGGTAGAGGAATAGTTCCAAAAACCTTTCTCTAGAATTTAACCTAACCTAACCAGTTTCCTACATATGTTTACCGACAACAAATCTGTAAAAGAGTTAACATGGTTTAGCATTCCTACAAATGTTTACCAACAACGACGAACTTAAATAAAGCAAGTAAAATTTATATATAAAATTATGTCTTGTATTATATGTAATCAGAGTAAGGTGGAATAGATAAAATTAATATATGTCTATATTTTGGAAAGTGAACGTGGCGCCATTCACCTATGGGCGTGTTCAAAGAGATCTATATCTTTTATAATCCTCCTAGTCAGTGAACGTGGCCCAATTAACCTGTGTGATTAAGATCTAATCGGCCTCGTGGCCCAGTTGTAATGCTCCGCACAACTTATAGAGATATTAGGCATCCAAGACGAACTTAGCTCAATCCGTCACCCTGATTCGAATCCTTAAGAAAGAGGGATGAGTAAGATTGGACGATTTTTGGGTGTTATCGTACGTGGATTCTTCATATACAATTTAATCATTCATTTGATAAAAGTAAAATTAATTTAGTTCGTCTCACTTTATCCATTCTTAGGCATTAGCTAACACAAATATACTTTATTACCAACACGACCAACTTCCAAACAACGCTTTTCATGTTATAGTAATGATAGATTGGTTTCTATTTTAATCAACCTATTGCAGACAGACCTAAAAACTAGTTTGATATAAAATTCTTATTTAGGAAAAATATATAAGTATGACTGGTTGGAGCGTACAACCAGAATGGCTAGTAAGACGGGGTGTTAAAATATTAATAGTAATAAAATAAATGTTACGGTGCACTACACAGACTTTCTCTCGCTTTTATCTTAAAATAACATATAATAAAAGACTCGTAAGATTTGTGAAACGATATTATAGGTTTATACATTGTTGTAGAAACACTACACCAAAGATCGTAAATGAAATAATATATATTGTATCTTACTTATTCTATGACATTAGGAACGAGGAACACTTTACAGACAATTTAAAAAAAAAGCAACATCTTTGTCCACCAAAGAGCATAAAAATCAAATTCATTCTCAAATTGCTGAACCAAAAAGTATATGTATGTAAAATATATATACGCTTATAACTCAAAGAGAGTTGGCTTTATAAAATATGTATTTAAAATATTTATTTTTAATTTTTAATAGTACGACCACTGTATAGTAATAAGTTATTTCTTATCTCAAATAGTTACTCGGATATGATCAAAATAGGAGAATCTCACCCATGTAAACTATCCTCAAAGTAATTTTTTATGAGAGAATGAGAATTACCATCTTTTTTATAATTATAAACAGTGTCAAGTTAAAGAATTTAATCAAAATGGCTATGACAAATTTGGATAAAATCGATTTTTTTCTCTTTTTGTCCTTCAGTAGAGCAGCCTGCCCTAAATTTTAGGGTTGGATAACTAATACCAAAAATCCCTCTGGGGGACCTTATTAAAATCCCCATATACCAAATTCTATCCCAATCAGTAAAATAGTTTTGGCTCTAGCCTGAGATATGGACAGACAAACAGACGGCATTGCGAAAAACAACTATTTGGTTTCAGAGGGTCTTGAAATTTTGACAAATTTATCATAATATTGAGTGAGATTTTTTTATGATCACGATACTTCTCTCTCCAATGTGTCTAGAGAAAGTAAATAAAAAGAATGATTGTAACCAATAAGAACCTTATCATATTATATCATGAATAGAAGATATATTAGCCTAAGCTCTACTTCTATTGGATGGAAAGTTAATGATTAACTCTTTAAAGAATCCTTTCTCACTAGCAACGTTTGTTAGGCCTACATTACACAAAATTATTCAATAGATACCAAAATTAGTGGTGTGTAATAACAATGATTATTGTTTAGCAAATAATATAATGTGAAAAATGTCAGCACACAATAAAAAACCAAACAAAAAAGGAAACGAACTTTTACTTTTATGTTGGGGCTTTATCTAAGATAAAATAATAGATTAGAGTGTATATACGTTATATACAACTAATAAAATATATACATATATTAATTGGTGTCATTTCATAAGCTTCGAGTGTTTAGCCTTTGAATTATATTTTAATTAACATGTTTATTAATATATTACTTCAAGTTTAAATTTAGTTACCACAATATACACAATTTTTATCACTCGAAACAAAAGGACGAAGCTCTATGCTCAATATTTGTCTTACTTGCTTATTCTATGCCATAAGGAGCTCGAAAGTTTATTTTCACACTCACAAAAGTACGACACTAATCATTATCTTGAGATAGTTCTATTAAGTCTACTTACTTCATCATATCTCTATTCTGAGCTAGTTTAACAGTTTACTTCACTACATAATATCCTTATTTTGAACTGGTGGTGATAGCTACTGGTTATTTAGTTCATAATTGTGTCTTACAAACTTAATTATTTTAGTCTTATTTTGGATCAAATATTTTCATAATTACTTTGTTTGCTATCAAACATACATTTAATCTCGTCATGTAAGTTACAGGATCAATTTTCAAAACCATAAAGAACAACGTGAAACTATTCTTTTGTTTATTCTAAGAGATACATTTCCTGACAATAGAAGAGATGTTAGAAACTTACTTAACGAGGAAGAGAACGCATTTACCGATTTTATCTTTTCTTACTTTCCACTTTTATATAGTCATTAGTAGTTAAAATTGGTTCCTAAATATTGAATCTCATATACAAGCCTAAGTATATGATTGAATTTACGATTTTTTAAATTATATTCAGCTATAAAATATATTCTTTGTTTTCAGCACAATTATTACATTATTTTATCAAAAGCTAGAAAGTTACGTCAACTAAAGGACATTATATACTTTTATTAGTATTAGTATTAAGTTTTCCGGCTTACGAAAGGTCTGTTGTCTTTAACAAATTGAATTCTCAGGCAGGTTTTAATAGAAGCGTCTTTATTTAGATCTGAAAACTTAACCTTATAACATTGTTTGAAATCGTCAATCAGTAACATTGGTGGATTTTGTGTTCCTCTTCATAGGTAATTTTAGTTAGTCTTATAATAGTCGTAGGAATAGCATTAAAACTTAAAACTCTTTATATCAATTGTGTTGTAGTATTGCTGGACATTACATTATAGACGTTCCATCGGTCCACTTTTACTCAGGCTCCAAGCATGCTGTGACCGTATTGACTGAAGGTCTTCGTAGAGAACTGGTCCAACTCAACTCTCACATCAGAGTCACGGTGAGTTCTATAAGAGACTGACTGAAGGTCTGTGTAGAGAACTGGTCCAACTCAACTCTCACATCAGAGTCACGGTGAGTTCTATAAGAGACTGACTGAAGGTCTGTGTAGAGAACTGGTCCAACTCAACTCTCACATCAGAGTCACGGTGAGTTCTATAAGAGACTGACTGAAGGTCTGCGTAGAGAACTGGTGCAACTCAACTCTCACATCAGAGTCACGGTGAGTTCTATAAGAGACTGACTGAAGGTCTGTGTAGAGAACTGGTGGCACTCAACTCTCATATCAGAGTCACGGTGAGTTCTATAAGAGACTGACTGAAGGTCTGTGTAGAGAACTGGTCCAACTCAACTCTCACATCAGAGTCACGGTGAGTTCTATAAGAGACTGACTGAAGGTCTGTGTAGAGAACTGGTCCAACTCAACTCTCACATCAGAGTCACGGTGAGTTCTATAAGAGACTGACTGAAGGTCTGCGTAGAGAACTGGTGCAACTCAACTCTCACATCAGAGTCACGGTGAGTTCTATAAGAGACTGACTGAAGGTCTGTGTAGAGAACTGGTGGCACTCAACTCTCATATCAGAGTCACGGTGAGTTCTATAAGAGACTGACTGAAGGTCTGTGTAGAGAACTTGTTCAACTCAACTCTCACATCAGAGTCACGGTGAGTTCTATAAGAGACTGACTGATGGTCTGTCTATAGAACTTGTCCAACTCAACTCTCACATCAGAGTCACGGTGAGTTATACATAAGTAGTAGTATAAGTATTTTAATATTTACCTCTATGGGGGAGGGGGAATTTAATATATTATGTGTTTATTATAACTATGTTCTATATTTTATTCTAAATATACAATCAGACTGTATGTTGGTCAGTGAATATTTATTTATTATACATGAGTCAATATAGGTTTTGAAAACACATTTTAATTCCAACAACATCCTGGATCGTAAACTAAAGAAAGTGTAATTTGCAATTTAAATGTGTCAATATTCCACAGAGCATAAGTCCTGGAGCTGTAAATACCGAGATAATGGAGGCAATAGACCCCGTAAGGGGAAAAGAAATGAAAGAGCAAATAATGATTAAAAACATTCCAATTTTGAATTCAAAAGATATCGCTGATGCCGTGCTTTATACACTTGCAACTCCTCCACATGTTCAGGTAATTGCATCAACATTAATTAGTTCAAATTAATTTGCATTGTAATATAAAACAAAGTGTGATTAAATTTTTTAATGAATTGTGTAGCGACTGATAGTTATTTAGTTTGTATTATAATAATAGTCAGGCGAGTATCTTCGACCCACATTAGCTGATATAAATTATCCTCATAGCTTCTTTGGTGCTGACTGACAGCTCACAGATGACAGTTAAGAGCTTTGAAAAGTTACCAGACCAAATGTTGTATACCTACGCCGAACCATATGATCTACAAAAACACGTGTTTAGCAGCTGTCACTTCTGACAGTCAAAATTTAGGTATTTACCTAAATGTTGACTGTCAGAAGTCAGCTGTGAGCTGTCAGTCAGCACCAAATAAGCCATGAGATTACTGTACTAAATCTACCAGGATAAAATAAAACCATGAAGCCATGTCAACATTCTACAAGTAATTATAATGGAAACTCAAATATAAAAAATTAGATCCAGATTATCTGGTCATTATAGAACCAATATTTTCAGAAACAAAGTCAGGAATGTTAATCGCATACCTATCTCCATCTTATACAACTATTTATTAGTGTTTCACTTAATGCTACGGAAGATAACAGCGTGATGTAAGTAAACTGGCTTATAGATAGAATGTTTAGATAATATTATAAAAATGTTTGTAAGTAAATATATGTTATATAAGTTATATGAGATATTTTGTCAAAATAAATTGGTAATTTATTGATTGTGAAAATATAAGAACATTGAAGAATAATCAGGTAATATATTAATGATGATATGTTTTATAATATACATTGAAAATGGTATGATAAATGTTCATTATTTATTTTTTATTAAAATATTAGTTAAATTTAAAATAATATAAAATACTTTTAATATAAGCAAAAATATAGAGTTAGATTATATGATGTTTGAAAATTTATGTTTATGTTTTATGCTTGATGGATTTAAAAATATACAATAGCTAATCACATATCAGTAAAAATTAAATAAATCAGAATAAGATGAAGCTTGAGATTTTTTATTGAATAATTTAAACATTATATGGTAATCAAATATTAAAGAAGATTTTATTTGTGTCAAAACAATTAAAATATTTCTATGAAACATATAATTGAAGTATTATGAAAATACGTTAAAAAAAAGAAGAGCAAATCACAATGTGAGGTTTCGAATATTACTCTTAAAAGTTACAATTAAAATAAGTTAATGTTGAATTTTATATAAATATAGGTTAAGATTAAATACGATTGACATGTAAGCTATGTTAACAGGTGGTGTTCAAATTATTTTAAAATTACTTACATTAAAATACATATTTAGACTCAAAACAAGTTATAATAATAATAATGATAATAATAATAAATAATAATAAATAGTAATAATAAAGATAATGGTACAAATTTCATTTTCTTTTAATTTAGTGCTGGCTAACAGCGTGAGACCTATAACAGGCCATCACTGAAAAGTACTTAAGTACCATACAATACCTATAATAGCAAGATAAAATAATTAATGAAACATATTGATCAATTATAATTTAAAAAAATTGGACTTAATTATTGATGATAGATGATAAAAATAATAAATAAATAACTTGGGAATAGTAAAATCATTAGTATTTAAAAAATGACAATTAGCAAAAATAATAATGATGATTTTTATTTAGTTTCATAGTATTATTTATAATGATTTCAGTAAATTACTCCTTTGTAGCTAAGGTGGTTAGTTTAAGAATCATCTAATATAGTTTTTGACGATTATTTTTTTATAATCCAATAAATTACACAATTTTTTAAGTATTATTTCTATCTTTTGCTGTAAAAGCAAGTTTGAGATATTAATTATATATCTCAAATGGCTTGTTGGTGGGTTGGTAAAATAATTAAAGTGTTTTAAAACTACATCATTCAAATTTAATTTTATATTTATCTGAATAATGTTATTATTCAATTCATTGTTTTAAAGGTTTTTATGTATGATTCCAGGTGCATGAAATTATAATAAAACCCGTTGGGGAAAAGTTCTAATTCCAATATAATTGATGATAACATTCTTATTAAATGAAGAAATGAAGATTGATATTTAATATAACATACTTTAATTCAAAATTGAAATGTATTTTCAAATAAATAAAGTTTTTTAAGAGAAATGAAAGTGTATGTATTTTATTACCCTCAATACATGTGTTTGTATAAATATATCAGTGATAAACTTAACAAAAGCTAATATTGAATCTATAACCATTTGGAAGTCTTTTTTTTTTAAAAAAAAGTAGGATTATATTTCTTTTAGTTATTATGTTAGAATTAATAAAGTAATATTGAGTTAATTTAATTCTATTTTTATTATATGAATTATAAAATGTTATAAGAAAAGGTCACGGATGTTTCACAAAGAAAAGTAACAAAATTTTAAATTATGATTAAATAATAATTCTTTATTGTTTTAAATTGTGTTAAAGAACTTGAAATTCCTTTAGGGATGTAAGAAAGTTGCAACTGCATAGGGCCCCTCGATTTGGTGGCCCCTTTTCTAGGCGACAAAGGGAAAAAACAACACAATTTGAGGCGGAAATTTTTTAAATTACACGCTCGTATAGTAGTCTCCCCTTGTAGCTGGTCTGCAAATATTGTCACGTTTAAAAAAATATAAACATAGCCTGTGGTTTGATTTATTGGATGAGGGAAATGAGTTCTCTATTTTAACTTCACAGATTTGAATTCATCTCCCTGCTTGTGGTGGATATATTACATTAAGATAGCTTTTTAATGCATTAACTGATTTAATTAAAATTTGCACAGTTGTTAATAATAATAATATTTAGCACCGCGTCTTACTACCCGATCGGGTTATACGCTTTAAGTACTAATACGCTAATGGATTAGGAATTAGGAAAGGTTTAATTAGAGGAAGTGAACCCGCATTTGCGTGGAGGGAGAGTGGAAAACCATTTAGGAAAAACCACCCCCAGTTCATCAGACCGAGATTAGAACCTCGATCTCCCCGTCCTCAGCAGTCGAGCTAAACACGACAAGCGCGTTAGCCAACTACGCCACCGAGGCGGGTCCACAGTTGTGCTTTGAGCCTTTATACAGATAAATTCATTGGAGAAGAAAATCGAACCAAGGGTTAGAGAGAAATGCACTCCTAAATTTATAAAAATAATTAGATACATTTACCTTTTAGGGAATTTCCTGATAACTCATATGGCTTAAAAATACTATATAAGATAAAACTACTCTAATAACAAAAAATCAAAATTAATTTTTTTTGCAATTTTTTTGGGAGGGGGGGGGCCAAGGGTGGATTGGGAGGGTTTTTGAGGCAGGTGACTTGGAGCTCCCATAATGAAATTGGCCCAGTGCCCCACATTTGTTAAGTGCATCCCTGATCGGTTGTTAAAGAGTTAAAACAAACAGAAGTTACATATTAATATAACAGTTTACAGTTTAAAAAATGAATGATTCTTTTTAATCCTATCTGGCCTGATTCAATCCATTAATTTGAATCCACCAAAGTAATATATATCGTTTTGTTTTTTGGACTTTTCTAGCGAACATTATGTTAAGACCTATCCGCACGCCAAATTTTAGATTTATAGGATGTATGAAAGTGTTCGACTAATTCACGCGGACAAAAAGATTTCAAAACTATATCAAATTAGGATGTTAAATAATTGGCTGCATTATTTGTATAATTTCTTTCAGTTCAATATAAATAACCATGATAATCCGAAAACAAACATGTTAATCAATACATTTTAAAAACCATATCTGAAACTAAACATTAGTCAGCCCATATGCTGAGTGCAAAAGCGAACGCAGTCCATAAAAAATTCAATATTTGCCTAAGAGCTATTATAAGTGAAAATGTATTATACACATAGTTACAAAAACATAATATTGGAAAAAAGAGTACCACACTTTAGAAAGCACAACATAATTAATAGGCTGTTAAAAATACAGGTTATTTGGTCCTTGCACCTGCAAAATTTATTTTTTACCACAAAAATTATATATATTTTTATCTAATTACCCGTAAAATTTTAAGCCCTCTATTTATTCTATCCAGTTTAAAAATTTGAATTTTCATTATTTTATTATTTTCTGGGGTGATCTTTATATTTATCATAGTTACACATATTCTATCGTTCTACTATACCTTCAATTAATATTTGTATTAGTTTTTGAAATTCAAGAACCCCACATACTAATATTTGTACATTATAATTATAAAATTAAAGAACTTTCATGCTTTTGTAACTTACTGGGGTAGTACTTTCAAATTTCTGACAAATTTTTAACCTTCCATCATAGTGAGAAGTAGCTTTTTACATAAATTTAGGAAATTTTGAACTCCTCAATTTCTCCAACCTCCACTTAAACATTAAAAAAATTTAATAATGTGTGTGTTTAATTAATTAAAGAAATACGCTTATATTTTACAACTAATATGAGCAACAAACAAAAAATATCATTTCTTTTCGGCTCTAAAATTGAAATATATTCTGTAATTATTATTATTTAAATTGGAGTTGATTTGGCAACTGCATTGAAAAATTTAGAGTTTTATTGTATGTATCATCTTTGGAAATTAAAAATTCAGCTCGTAAAAGTCGACATTATTATTTAATTTGAGCCTGTGTTTACATACATCTGTGTTCAAACATATAAATGACAACTCTAATTTAAAGGTATCTTGAAGTTTAAAGTATGTAGGAGGATACATTTAACAAAATAAGTTGTTTTAGTGAATATACCATATTCTTTCAGTTTGGTCTTTGCCTTCATTTGTGTATTTGGTTTATCGGATAGGCCTAAAATGCTGTGAGAAATATTCTTTGATATCTTCACAGAGTACTTTGCCAGGAAACGAGATAAGATTACTGCTTGATGTTTTGATTGTGTAAATATGGCTCTACGAGATATACATAACTTAATGTACCTACAAGGAAGAACGCTAGAAGATCTTACTAGAGTAAATCTCTACATCACTTCCGGTAAAATCCCGATATATGTCTGACATAAACAAGGAAAATAAATTTTCAAGTATTCAATGTTTGACATTGAACGCAGAACCAAAACTTGCATTAGTATAACATTAAATGTTGCAACTTTCATCATAGGCCAAACTTTTAGTATGTGATGAGTCAACTATGAAGCTGATGCAGTCAATAATTTGTTCTAGAATAGGCTGTAAGAAATTAGTTGTGATCTCCAAATACTGCTAAAATTCTACTTCCACTACTGTATAACACTTTTTTTCTACCTCAAAAACTAATATAGGTGAAACTAATAATATTTTTTGTGCTGAATTCAAACATATTTATAGAATTTCTCTTCACGTAAAGATTTTGAGTGACAACCGAGTTTACAATATTATGTTCATTTATAATATATGAAAGAAAGCAGCACTGTACAATTAAATATATATGAAAGGTGAAGCTTGGGGATAATTAATTATTATAGCTACGGAGATTAGTGGAAGAACATTAGTACGCTTAGCAAAAGATTCCGGTTTCTATTCTGATGTCTACGTATCAATTTTCAATTTAATCTAATTCATACATAGCAAAGGACTATCTTAACTAAAAGGTAGAAGTTTAGTATTTTCTGCTGTATTTTGCCTCACGAACATCTCTCTTACGGGTTCAACAATATTCAGAAAGCATAATTGTACTCTAATTGTCCTGGTAATGCTTTTCCATGCCAGAGTTATCTTGGTGGAATCGTGTTCCATAAATACTCAAAGATTTGCTAGGAATAAATCCAGTTCTATTATTTGAGATCCTACAAAGATTTTCTCTTTGATCTTTGCATCGCTGATCCTTGGGATTTTTTTTCTTAAGTATATAAATTCACGTTACTTCTATCAAATTTTATGGATCAACAAGTGGTGCATTGACAACATCTTCATTTCCTGGGCTTAGTGACGTTCACTTTGGCCACTATTTACAGTTATAATGATTTCTCCGATCTCTGCTATCCCACTCACAAAGAAAACAGCAGTACTTCTTGAAACCCAGTTGAAGTCCAAGCGATAGAGCAATGACTTTTAAATCAGCACATATATTTCATTTATATTCTTTATACTTGATTTTTACAGTAATGTCATGCTCACATAGGTTTCTTTCATATTGGAAGCATTAGCTAGTGAAACTGATGGGAACTTATTTCCATTGTAAAGAAGCACAGCTCTCAAGCTAACTTTAGAAGAATCTATAAATAAAAGCCATTCCTCCACTTTGTACTAGTGACAAAGTTCTTCAATAACGGAATAAACATAATTGCAAAAAAAAAAAAAGTCCTTCTTTAAGGGAAAATAAATCCGTAAAGTCACTATTTCTTTCTCTAAAAACACATACTTTTGTTTCTCTGTAGAGGAGATTCTAGCCTTTCAATCTGGATCCTAATCATTAAGCTTGCCTTTTAGATCGGTTCAAATCTCGAACAAGATCATTGAGATCACCTCGCGAGTGAGTAGATATGGTTCAAAATATCAACAGGAAGCTTCAAAAGTTGGAAGAAGCCTTACATCATCTCTATGCTCTACAGGCACTTCCTCTTGTTGATCATAACCTAGTGTGGCATTTTATTGAGGCTTTGGCACAGGCAATTGTTCACTATGTGGTACAGGCCTCGTGGAAGATGGCAAATTAGGGTATGTCACAATGTGTTTTGGTTTAGAACTAATGCCTGACAAGTTTGTAAGACAAAATTAACAATCTGTATAGTGATCTTTTTGTTTCCACCTAATTATTTGGAACAGCAAAATTTATGTGCCGAGAACCCTTTGACTCCCCGTGAAGAGTTTGACGCAAGTGACACAACAACAAACAATTGTCAACAATTTTGTGTCCAAAGTAAACTTATAGCACTTCTTAATGAGTATAGTGAAACCACTTTTGCAATTTTAAAACGCTACCTCACCACAAATGTAGCAAAGAAGATGAAGGATGATTGACACAATTTCTAGGCATTGTGCCACTTGATATTATAAACATTATCAAATGTATTCTGAGCTAGATATACACCAGAAAATGTACATTGAACTACATAGATAACAGTTTATGATAACGAAACACACAGCTTAAGATGTTTACAGAACAAACTCTGACTACCAACTTCCCAGGAGGGGTGAGCCGGCTTAGACAATAAGCAAGTAAAAATCTGACTCATCATGTCCAAAGTAGGTCAATAACATAACCTTGAAAAGCTTGGGAGTGTAAAGAGAGGTTTGAAGGATTTGACATAAGGCGTTAAAGAGGGGGATGGGGGTCGTTCCGTAAACTTAACTGGGATTGCTAGCCATTCCGGTTTGGAAAGAGTTTCCTTATGCATTGTATAATCTTAAAGTAGGAATAACTTTATGGCTATAAGTGATAGAACATTTCTGAGACCAGTTTTGGAATCAGTGGAAAAATTACATAAATATCACCCTTTATTTGCTCTGTGACCAAATCTTTGTCAATAATCAACAACGGGATTTTTGAATAAACTTTCTAACGAAACTATTTCTTAAGAACATTGATGGTCCATGGTATTATTATAAAAATGAGATAACGTGTCCAATTTTACACAACGCTCTGTAATTCCTAAAAAAAAAAGTGCAACGTAATATTTGAAGAATATCCATGAGAAAATTAGGTCTTCTTTGGTGAAACTGAGCTTAACAATGATAATGACTGCTTGTACTCAGCAACGGTTGACAAAATTTAGGTACTGCAAATCTTCGCTATTAAGATTAATATGGAAGATGGGTCAGTTATGTATTATTGCTTCACTTACCTTGTAAGTATACATAATTTTTCAGGTCTACTTTAAAACAACTTGCAGGAACCACCATCTTTGGGGAAGTTGTAATTAACGCCGTCAGATATCATCCCAACTGTGCATGCTCGAATAACAGGGGAGTTATTTAATCATTATTGTTTTCTTCAAGGGTTTATTTGTTTAATGTTATTGCTATAATAATGAGTAAGGGTTTTAACATTTTATATCTAATTGTTTAATTATAAAAAATAATATAATTTCAAATATGAACGTTACCTGTTGAGCTTCTTGCAACATTGGAACATCTTTTTTTTACCGTATGGCATACATGACCAGGAGAGATATGACAGCCAGGTTTGGTCGCCTTGTGTGTAGACTATTAGCTGCTCTTGTGGCACAGAACGTTACTGAGGGTGCACAAGAGAAGGTTGTCTACAGTAACCCCATGACATCTTTGATGCTGACTGACAGCTCCCAGCTGACAGCTGACGACTTTGAAAAGTTACCAGACCAAATTATGGTTCCCTACGCCGAACCATATGATCTGCAAAAACATTTGTTTAGCAGCTGTCACTTCTGACAGTCAAAATTTAGGTATATACCTAAATGTTGACTATTAGAAGTCAGCTGTGAGCTGTCAGTCAGCACTAAATAAGCCATGGGGCTACTGTACACGTCGTTACCGCAATTAGTGATGATAGTTATCATGAAGTTGTGAAACAAGGATTGAGTCTCAACCTAACTTAAGCTTAATTAAACAAACCCTGGTACCGTTGGGATCATCCCCCTTTTCGGGATAAATATCCAAGGAACTAACCGGGAATCGAATCCGGGACCACTAGGTTCGTAGCCAGGTGCATTGACCACTACACCATAATGTCGGTTACATTGAGACTGATATGTTATAATTTTCATTCCGAAGCATCTCTCTTAACAAAATGGGGAAAATTTAAAAACCCCTATCAGTTTACTCAACCGATATTGTCTATGGTCAGCTATGTTGATTTTTTTTTAAGTTTGATTTTATTCATTAGCTATGATTAAAAATAATTGTATTCTATTCGTATTAAATATTAGGAGCAATTAACTTTAGTTTTGTAAATTATATGTATTAATTATTGTTGTTGTTTATCAATTATTTAATTTAATTATCTGAATGGATGAACATTTTGGGGGAGAAGACTCTGTATGAAATTCATGGATTGCAAATATTAGACGCTTTTAGTAATGTGTTTTAAAAGTGTAGTTAAAAATAATTGAGGAGACACTTAAGTTTCAATAAAACCGACCAAACCATGGTGAACTCATTCTGAAGTGTTTACAATCATTTTAGCACTTTTCACCAAAGAATTAAAAGTCATATCGGCAATAAATAAGTGTTGATCGTTTATTGAATTTAATCATATCTACAAGCTTTTTCTACCGCCACATGTAACGCACTACTCTCACAGTAGACTAGACTGCCGATGACTGAGAAAGAAATTGAGGTTCAAATCTTGGTCGGGTGTACAACTGTGAATTTCCCAAAATGATTTTCCACTTTATCTCCATGGAAATGCGAATACACTTCATATAAATAGAGCTTTACTAATCCCTGAAGCCTTTAGCGTAATTATTACATAAGCGTATAACCCGAATGGGTAGTAAGACGTGGTGTTTAGTAATTTTTTTCTAATCTGGTTATGATGCGTCTTCACCACATCTATTAACACTAATAAAGTAAATTTTTCTGAACTCAAATATAGCTATTTCAAGTGAACATAATATCCTTTAATTATTACTTAAATAACAACTAATTACTACTAAAAATTATGACCTTCGTTATGGATTTTAGCTTACGCGTCCCCCCATCTTGAAGATGTGACAACGGAAAATTTCTGAGTTTGATTATAATGTTTGCATTAACAATTATTATTTATATCATTTATAATAATTGATTTTCAATTCAAACTGAAATTATCTTTTGCTAAAAACATAAAAGCACATACGAGTATCTTGAAATTTAAATATTTAACGCACAGAAACATTTTTCACTTTGTCACCAAGGCAACGTTACTGGTGACATAGATTGTAGCTATCAAACATATCCTTATATTTCATAGTAATTTGCACTGTTTCTACCATTACACTCTTTGTTTATTTTTTGGTCAAGGGATAATTGATAGTGTATGTTTATGAAGTGAGTTTAGTCAAAAGTGATGGTAATTTTGAAAATTTAAGAGTCACTGAAAATTAAAATTGAAAACCAGGAGTTAGAAAACAGAGTAGTTTATAGGGGAAGTGTGCTGACAATGGATGCCTATTGTACCAAAAGAAATTAGTTCAAGGATCGCCATTGTCAAGGTAGCATTCAACAAGAAGAGTTACTGCTGACCAGAAAGTTGAGTTTGAGGAAGTAACTGATGAAATGCTACATTTGGAGCATTGCACTGTTGGGAGCAGGAAACGGACTCTTGGGAAGATAGAAAAGAAATACTTGGAGAGTTTTGAAATGTGGTCATGGAAAGAACTGTATATTTCTTACCAAGAATCATTTTGGCACCTGTAGACCCTGGATTTTTATTTATTTTGAGAAACAGGCAGTTCCCAGTTAAACTGGCGTTCTCAATTAATACTAATCAATTACAGAATAAAACCATGGGCATTGTTGGGGTTATCCAAACGAACCCCTTTTCAGCTATGATCAATTAGTATATGTGGTCTTTGCTTATAACATTTTATAATTCATTTTATAAGAATATAACTAACTTATTTCAATCTCCCTTTATTCATGCTTGCGTAGTGACTAACATAAATATATATATTCTACAAACAAAGCCCAAACTTCCAAACACTTACCAATTTAAGATTTGTTTTTGTTAGAGTGGTTAATATTATTATCAACCTGACGTTGACAGGCCTAAATACTAGTTTCTATATAAATTTAAACAAACTCATGATAGCAATAAAATATATACGCTTTCAATTATAATTCAGATCTTTATTTCTTTTAAAATACATTTCAATTCTGAATTAATTATTGTATCTTATATATCATACATAGTTTAATAAGTATTTTATCACCAATAATATTGATTTAGAACTTTTCCCCTACAGGTCTAATTATAATTTCATGAACCTGGAATCAGACATAAACAAAATAAAATAATGAATTGCATAGTAATATTTTTAAGTGAAATATAAGATAGAATATGAATAATGTGGTTTGAAAATTCTGTAATTATTTACGTGAACCCCAAACATATCTTTTGAAAAATACCATAATTATCTTGTACATTTTAAAATTTTTATTTTACATATGTTCATAATATTTTAATCATATCTTAAAAATATTTAAACTGTTTTAAAATAAAATTATATGTCTTAACTTAATTGTTAATGATTCACATATTTTTAAAATAATTATTCAATGAGACAAAATTAATATTTCATATTATTATTTTTTATTTCATATATAAGCGTATAACCCTAACTGGTATTAAGACGTGGTGTTAAATATTATTATTAAGTGTCATTTATTTAATTTTAAATTACATAAGAGCTATAATTGGATATCTTATAATTTAAAATATACAACACATAAAACTTGAATATAACAAACATTTCCAAATATAAAATACTCTTACTATGAATTAATGATTATTATTGAAGTATTTTATATTCTTTTTTTCTTTTAACTGTATCTAAAATTTAAGTAAAAAAAAATAATGAAACATTTTAAATTTAACATTTACAATCTATATTATATAACATTTGTCAATACTTACTATATTGTCTGGGTATTCTTTATTTTCTAATTGGTTTTATAATTTAGTTAAATATTTTTTAAATGGCTGATCTTATCTTATTTCCTCACTATCTACTTACAAACATTTTAAAAATAAATAATTATTTTTAAAGACTTAGGTTAGTTAGTATATACTATATAACTATTTACTTTAAAATTAAAAAAAAAAAAGTTTTCCAAAATGTAGCTAGAAGCAGTTTTATTTAAATTCAGCTGTTATCTTCTGTAACGTTAAGTGAACCATTATATACAATCCCTTACAATTATAATAATTGTACAAGTGGCAGCAATAAGCCAACTACCGAGTCGAAGGTGGCTGCGTTATCTGATAGCTCGTGATCTTAATAAATCACACGTTTGTAGCCGCCGATTTCCGCACGTCCATAATCTATTCTGCCTTAAAATATGAGTGAAGAATGACCCTAGGTAAAGAACAATTCCTGGATAGACCAGTGGATAGAGCATTGGTGTACTAACCCAAAAGTTCCGGGTTCAATTCCCGTGTCCAGATGTCATTTTTCAATTTCAGAATATGATATCTAGATTGAGTCATCCTCACTAAAAATATAATTTAGAGTTTTGGCTATTTGATTCATTAATAAATAGTTTTATATTAATCAATGTATACAGATCTAGGCGCACGAATAACATTCCTTAGTTATTTCCTGGAGACTATGGCTCTAAGCTGAACAAATAATTTGGAACTGATATTTTTCATAAATAGACTTGTCATTTTTTTACTAGCAAAGTATTGACGTGGATTTAATGTTTTATTTGGATCTTGATATATTAATATGTTAACTAATGTAGATCGTAAAGAACTTACTAGATTATTAAAACATACAATAAATATCTCTTGATGACACATACTTTTCTTTAAATAATAATTACACTTTTCTAAGAATTACAACAACAGAGATATAATTGTATTATGATTAATGTTGGGCCAATTACCTGAACATGAGGAGGAGTTCCAAGTGTATAAAGCACAGCATCAGAGATATCTTTTGAGTTCAAAATTGGATTATTTTGAAGCAATTGCTCTTTTCTTTCTTTTCCATTCATGGGGTCTATTACCTCAAATATCTCGGTATCTACAACTCCAGGACTTATACTCTGTGGAAATATCAACATAAATAAAGTGCAAATTATATTTCCCTTCAATTATAATCCAAAATGTTATTGAAATTAAAATGTGTTTTCAAATGTTACAGTGACCGGTTCTTGGTAATTAAATAGTTTTCGACTAACAAATAACAACAAGTTAATTGAATTAAAATTTTATATTTTAAGTAAGATACATAACGTAGCTATATTCACTAATAAAAGAATTATGATATATTATATTACTTTTACCAACATATAGGTGAACATTTTAAAATTTAAACTGCTACTTATAAGTTTCCCTCACCGTGACTCTGATGCTAAGAGTCTACAGACCTTCACTCAGTCTCTTATAGAACTCACCGTGATCCTGATGTGAGAGTTGAGTTGGACCAGTTCTCTACGAAGACCTTCAGTAAATCTCTTATAGAACTCACCATGACTTTTATGTGAAAGTTGAGTTGCACCAGTTCTCTACACAGACCCTCAGTCAGTCTCTTATAGAACTCACCGTGACTCTGATGTGAGAGTTGAGTTGCACCAGTTCTCTACACAGACCTTCAGTCAGTCTCTTATAGAACTCACCGTGACTCTGATGTGAGAGTTGAGTGCCACCAGTTCTCTACACAGACCCTCAGTCAGTCTCTTATAGAACTCACCGTGACTCTGATGTGAGAGTTGAGTGCCACCAGTTCTCTACACAGACCCTCAGTCAGTCTCTTATAGAACTCACCGTGACTCTGATGTGAGAGTTGAGTGCCACCAGTTCTCTACACAGACCTTCAGTCACTATCTTATAGAACTCACCGTGACTCTGATGTGAGAGTTGAGTGCCACCAGTTCTCTACACAGACCCTCAGTCAGTCTCTTATAGAACTCACCGTGACTCTGATGTGAGAGTTGAGTGCCACCAGTTCTCTACACAGACCCTCAGTCAGTCTCTTATAGAACTCACCGTGACTCTGATGTGAGAGTTGAGTGCCACCAGTTCTCTACACAGACCCTCAGTCAGTCTCTTATAGAACTCACCGTGACTCTGATGTGAGAGTTGAGTGCCACCAGTTCTCTACACAGACCCTCAGTCAGTCTCTTATAGAACTCACCGTGACTCTGATGTGAGAGTTGAGTGCCACCAGTTCTCTACACAGACCTTCAGTCACTATCTTATAGAACTCACCGTGACTCTGATGTGAGAGTTGAGTGCCACCAGTTCTCTACACAGACCCTCAGTCAGTCTCTTATAGAACTCACCGTGACTCTGATGTGAGAGTTGAGTGCCACCAGTTCTCTACACAGACCCTCAGTCAGTCTCTTATAGAACTCACCGTGACTCTGATGTGAGAGTTGAGTGCCACCAGTTCTCTACACAGACCTTCAGTCAGTCTCTTATAGAACTCACCGTGACTCTGATGTGAGAGTTGAGTTGGACCAGTTATCTACACAGACCTTCAGTCAGTCTCTTATAGAACTCACCGTGACTCTGATGTGAGAGTTGAGTTGGACCAGTTCTCTACGAAGACCTTCAGTCAATACGGTCACAGCGTGTTTGGAGCCTGAGTAAAAGTGAATAGATGGAAAGTCTGAATATAAATGTCCAGCAACACTGAAACACGGTATTTATATGTTTAAATTTAATGTTAATAAGAGGACCACACATTCTAAAAATGATACTGATGAATAACATCAAATAGGAAAAAAAGATGAAGATGAAGTTTCACTATTTAATAATTGCTTTGACGTAATCACTCAAACTTTCTGATATTGTGTATTATATTTAAAGATAGTAAGAATATTTTCTTAGATAGAGTTTAACAAAACCCATAATTTGGCTCAACCACCCCCCTCCCCCAAAAGTAAGGACAGCGTATATTGATCTACAAAAGATATTATGAGTAATATCTAATCAAAATTGTGTGATCATTTTAAATAGATATAAAATTTTACAAATTTGGCATTTGTAAAGTAAACTAAAAATTGATTTTAATTTAATAAATATTTAAATTATTTTTATTTAACATGAAACATTACTATTATAAATCCATTTTAACCCAATATTCAATATACATTTTGAATAATTACAAATGTTATATTATATGCCATTGATAAACTACTTTATACTTAATTATTTATTTTAGGGAAATAAAATTAGTCATTAATAAACTACCTTTAAACGAATTTTACCCAAAAAAACACCGAAATATTTTTATTTGTCATGTATAACACTCCCAATATACTTAAAATTGAAAACTGATACGGACACGGGAATTGAAGACGAGACCTTTGACTTAGTACGCCAATGCTATTACCACTGAGATATCCATGAATCGTGATCTTAATAAATAAATCACACATTTGTAGCTGACGATTTCCGCACGTCCATCATAGACTCTGCCTTAAGATATGAGTGAAGAATGACCCTGGTCACGAGAAGATTCCTAGATAGCTCAGTGGTCAGTGCACTGGCGTTTTAAACCAAAGGTCCTGAGTTCAATTCCCATTTTCAGGTTTCATTTTTCAATTTTCAGAACATGATATCTTGATGGCATTGTCCTCATTAAAATCCATAAATAATAGCTTTGGTTATTTGAAACTCCCAATACAATTAATTGTTTGGAACCAAATCTTTAGAGCTAATTTAAAAGTATTTCATGTCTTTGAAAAATCATTAATCAATAAACTACACACTAAAGAGTTTTCACACCATAAAAAAGTACATCATACCGCAAAATCCCCAAATATATATTTTAAACAAAATAGTTTGAGCCACTTTTGAAATATTTCAATTTTTTAAAAATTTCCCATAATTAAATGACTCAACAAATTTTTGCCTTGAAAACAATATCACAATGCTCTGTGTCATGTCAACTAATCCTAGAGAGGTATTTTAAACAAAAATTTAAAGCCATTTAAGAAAG
The DNA here is from genome assembly GCA_039000515.1 of Timema cristinae. Classification (NCBI taxonomy): domain Eukaryota; kingdom Metazoa; phylum Arthropoda; class Insecta; order Phasmatodea; family Timematidae; genus Timema; species Timema cristinae. The sequence continues at coordinate 106,004,835 of JBCFYV010000012.1, forward strand.
ATTTAGAATTTAAAAAATTTCTCATTAGTCAACTACCCTTAATTTTAGGGCTAGGGTATGGATGCAAAGAATATTCTGATTCATGTCACTATAAAATATAAATATAATTTTTAACAAAATCCATCCAACCATTTTGGATTCTTGGCTAGGGATAGGCAGACGGATAGATAAAGACACAGATATATATGCGGACAGACAGAATTGTAAAGTCCAAATTTTTTGGTATTGGGTTCACTTAAAAAGTAGAGATTCATCATAATACCATGATATATTTTTCACGATTACAATATTTTCTCTTGAAATTATGAGAAAACAAAAGAGGGAGCTTTTATTAAGACATTCTGAAGGATTCAATATATTAAAGACAACAAGTCTTTCAAAAATCAAAGAAAATACCAAGATTAAGAACTCTTTGTAGTGTTCTTCAGTTGTCATAAGTTTCTAGATTGTCGATGACGAGAAGAATGAGGTTTGAATCTCGGCCGGGTGTACTGAGAAGTTTTCTCCAAATTTTTTTTACTATATCTTCAGGCAAATGCGGGTACACTTCCTATAAATATAACCCTTCTCATTTCTAAAACCACCAGAGTAATTAGTACATATGTTTATAATCTGAATGGGTGGTAGGGAATTTTTCTAAACAACTTTCTAGTTCTTGCTGAAAATAATGTAATACAGTACAATAAATACCCGAACGGGTAGTAAGACGCGGTGCTAAATATTATTATAGTAGAGTAAATTAGTGAAATATTTATCAGATTATGACAATTTTTGGGATAACTTTCTTAATTTTATTTTCATTCAAGTAATAACTTTTAGTAATTAAATTTTTTTTTAACAAATGATTTAAGAATTAAAAAATTTAACAAAATGGTACTTTTGCCTCATGGGTGGGGTAAGAGTATGTTTATTATGGGATACAAGTGCGCATCATAAGACCTTATGAAAATTAATTTATAATATAATCTTTTACAATATAAATCCTTAAACTATATAAAAATGCATTATCCATTATTTTATATATAGCTAACAACAGTTGTATAAAATAAACTTAAGTAAATTATTTTAATTATTTTTATAAAGAAAAAAATTTCATTTTCTTGACTTAAACTATTTGAGAATCTTCTGTGACCTGGTGGTCTACGGGTAAGGTGTTCAATCCTCGGTCCTGGCACAGATCTATCTGATTAACAAACCCTTCCTTCACCTCTGACAAGACATCTTGTGAATGTGGGGAATGCCAGGCCTCCACCGTGGTTCGGATCCCACGTTAAACTGTAGGTCCTTCATTTCATCTCACAATCACCCTACCATTACACATTAGCGTAAGTGCGTATAACCCGAATGGGTAGTAAGACGCGGTGCTAATAATAATAATAATAATAATAATAATAATAATAATAATACTAATAATATTTGAGGTAATTTTTAAACGTTATTTAAGAACAATCATACATATATTCACCTTATCTTTCATAAATAGAACAAGCTTCATGCCAACACTCTTTGCCACTCTTTTTATTTTGATATTTTTAATTTTTCCTTGCAAAGACATAATTATTGGGCTACTAATTTTAGAATTTCAACAACGATTTCCTACCTTGACCAATTGCATATTTACTTTATTCTTCCTTCATCAACCTATTCTTTAATGATGTCCCTGATGTGAGTTGAGATTTTTGCCCTCTATTTCTACTATTTTGATTTTCTCTTATTTTAGAGAATGGTGTCTACTGGAGAGGCCATTTGTGGCTTAGATACTAGTACAGAGGTCAAAGAGATCAATGTTTCTTGGTTTCTTGTGTCATCTTCAAATGTTGATGTCTGAGGGTCTGTTGAGCAGTGGCGTATCCTGAGAAAAAGTAATAGGTATGCTGTACTCTAAAAGTTGCAACAGAGATTTGGGGGCCGAGGACCCTCAACCACCGTTGTCCAAGAACGTCAAGGGATTATTTCAAGGGATATATTTGAATATATGTACATATAGAGGAGTGGTTCTCGAACATTTATTACTTGCCCCTAACCTTATGTTAGCTTAGAAAATTTTAAGCCCCCCACCCCTACTCCCATATTCTCTCTTCTTTTATTTATCTATAACGATGATTACTATCCACTCAAAATGTAATAAAATTAACTCCATGGTGTCAGCCCACATACCGAATGGTTACCAAACTGTTTGGCGAATTAGTGCTAACTCCTGCCGATAGAGGGTGTAATGTGGTCAGCACAACGATGACTCCAGGCATTAAGCTCGGCTTTCTATACCGGAGCCACTACTACTTTATTCGAGTAGATCCTTATTTATCCACCCTAGGCTGAATCTAACCCGTTCCAGACCCACTGCTTCCCAGATAATCTGGACGCACCGGGAATCAAACCCGGGACCTCTGGGCTTGTAACTAGAACCTATGAGCACTAGACCACATAGACGGTCCTCAAATTGTAATAATATCTACATGGTTAGAAATTTAAGCAAATATTAATGTTGGGGCTAAGAATGGTATGGGCACATTTCTGAATGCATAAGAGAGACAGATCCTATTCAATTAGCCTGGTGTAATTAAAAGCAAACAGTTAGCAATACTCAAAGCAAACAATCATAATAAGAGTAAAATGAAGTGATACATCGATCAAGCGTTCATCAAATCTTGGTTTGAGGGAATCAAGTGGATTGTCCAACTCACGTTGCAATTAAGACTACTTCTTAAAGCCTAACTTATCTCACACAATTCTGCTTTGAAACAAATGAGTCTCCCAACTTGAGCATTTATGCACCAGAAGCTATTTAGATGCGTAAACTCTGACTAACATAGGGGAGATTATCTCGGACTATTAATACGCTATTGTTACGTCTTTGGTTTATTGCTAAGATATTTACCTATAATTTTTGCTGTAAGCATTGGTGCACCAAGGGGGAGAGGGGCAAACAGGTATTTGACCCCCTCCCCCCTCTTTACCCAACACCACAAATAATGTTAATAGAAATTTAAATAATATTAAGTATAACTAAAATATTTAGCATTGAAGATTGGTCAAATGTATAGGCTACATTTTAATATCAGGCTTCAGACTTAAGCCTAATATCCTAAATGTTTACCGTTACACACAAAATTAACAATTGAAAAAAAACATACAAATAATAGCTTCGATACCATTTGTATAATTTAAATATCTTGATTACTATAAAACTACTCCAAATGATTTATAAAAGCATTTAATATTCATAAATATTCAAGGCCTCCAGGACTTAGGAGGCTGTGCAATCTCAAACTCGCTCTCTCCATCATAATGTAATACTTGCTACATTCTTGATTGAATGCACCCCCCTCCCCTTAGTAAATGACTGGGTGCGCCACTGATTAAGTAAATTATAAGAAAATATATTAAACAGTATTCTTGGAATATGAACCAATATTAGTTTTAAAATTAATAATTCATTACATGTATATTTATTAACAATTTAATATTAGTGTTTACACAGCTCGCACACACAGAATTGAATTAAACACAAAATTAGTCCATATCTTTATGGGTATGCGGAGCAGGACTAGCATACCCAGGAGTACGCCACTGCTATTGAGGCAGTTGAGGGTTGAGAATCTCTTGTGATGGCCAAATATTTTAATTAATGCAGGCTTATTCTGGCAGCCAAAGATGTAGGTGGCTGAGTTTGAGATGTTGTTTTTAATGATCCATTAGATTAGTTCGTGAGAGCTGATTGAATAAACTCTCCCTCTTAAAATACGTAGCTAGGGAGAATATCTCACATATTAAATCGATGAATATCCTTTAGTCATTGGACACATTTTGATAGGCATTGTCAAATATTGCACGACTTGAAATTGGGGAAGTTGTACGTCCAGGGGGACTAAATAACAATTGGTAGCAAGCTTGTTAGTAAAAATCGCTTAGAGGTTTTAAAAAAACATCCGTCCAAATGTTGCAGTTTGTGAGCACAAGGGGGAAAGGGGGGAGGGGGGTCTGTACAAGAGATGAATAGAACGTTCTATGAAGAAGAGCAGGGGATCCAAACTCATTATGTGAAGTGTGGCTGTCTACAATAAGCAACACAAGGTTATCTAGGCTTGCCCTCTCATTTTTATGAAAATGCCTCAATCGGTCTTTAAATAGTTATGTGTTTATGTACCCACTGTCAGATCATATCATAGTTGATCTTGGTGAGGTGCCATTCCTTAGCTCTTATTTTTCTTGTAAAAATTATCACAGGTGGCACATTATTTCCTGTGGCACTTAGAGCACAAAAAAAATATTTATAAGTTGTCCTATCTGCTCATACACAATTTTACCAAAATATTTCTTGCCTACGCTAGCAAACATTTTTTGGAATCTTATTTGGAATTGTAGTGTTTCCCGATTCATCCATATTCAAATTACGAATCCAGTTGGAAATCATATTTCTATATTAAGGCCACAAGATTGTCAAAAAATTCATCCACTTGAATCTTGTTAAAACTCATCACTTAAGCAAGGCTAGTCTTTTGAAGAATCCAAGGTGTCAGATTAAATGTCTTCATAAAACTGTATGCCCTATTTTTACCAGATAACTTCATGGCATTTTCACAAAAACAGATTCTTTCTGCCAATATATAATATGTAAGCTTGTATTAAATAATGTTGTTGAATGTTACAGGTGTAATTTTGACTTGAATAATAAACATTCTTCCTGTTTACTAACATGAATACGAGACAACAAACAAAGCAAGGAAAATAGGTCACTTTGTTATAATCCAACAATTTCTCATTATATTTGAGATTGAAGTCTATATTCTAGTTTCTCTGTGCTTTTGAGGTGCAAATGACACGACGAAGAAGTAAAATGATGTTACCTGCTTCGGAGGCCACATAGTCTAACTAAGGCTTCACATTCAACATATAATAAACTGCTGATGATAAGAAGATTGGAGTTCGAGTCCAGGTCATGTATACTAGGGTAATTTTTCATTTAAAAAAAAGGTTACTCTCGCTATCCATGAAAATGAGGCTACATTTTATATAAATTCAATCTTCTTCATTTCAAACTCCTTAGCGTAATTAGTACATATGCGTTAAGCAGAAAAGGTAGTAAGTAAAATATGGTGCTAAAAGAAAGATTAATCAAAACACAGTTTTATTTTTTGTAAATTTAATTCTTAAACTTTTTAGGCTTGTAAGTTCTATGCACCTTTTGAGTAGTTTCTATAAAATTTAACAAATTTAAGCATTCTAGATCATTGAGTTGAACTAAAAATCATCTATACATACATACATACATACATACATACATACATACATACATACATACATACATACATACATACATACATTACATACATACATACATACATACATACATACATACATACATACATACATACATACATACATACATACATACTCATACATACATACATACATACATACATACATACATACATACATACATACATACATACATACATACATACATACATACATACATACATACATACATACATACATACATACATACATACATACATACTACATACATACATACATACATACATACATACATACATACATACATACACACATACCATACATACATACATACATACATACATACATACATACAATACATACATACATACAATTTCATACATCATACATACATACATACATACATACATACATACATACATACATACATACATACATACATACATACATACATACATACATACATACATACATACATACATACATACATACATCATCTACATCATATACATAATACATACATACTTACATAAATTACATACATCATACATTCAACATACATACTAATACTACATACGTATAACAAAGGTAGTAATAACATAATACATACATACATACATTAATCATACATACATACATTACTATGTAATACATAACTACATAATATTACATACATAATTACATACATACATACATACTATACATACATACATACATACTACATACATACATACATACATACATACATACATACATACATCATCATTACATACATATCTACATACATACATACATACATACATACATACATACATACTACATACATACATACATACATACATACATAATACATACATTACATACTTTCATACATACATAATACATACATACATACATACATACTAATACATAATTACATACTCATACATATACATACTTACATACATACTATACTAAACATCTACATAAGTCATATCATAAAAATTTACATTACATTCATAATCATCATATTCATTACATACTTACATATCAATAATACATACATACATAATTATAAATAATATACATATACATTATGTTTTTTTCATGAAATAATGTACTTTAATTTATATGCACATTATTCTTAATGATTTTACATATAAAATAATCATAATTGTCATTGTTTTATTACTAATTAATATATTTTGTCATGTCTAAATATATATTCATGATTTTAAAATAATATATATATACATTTGTAAATATATTATAAAATATAAAAGTGAAATTTAAGTTTTTAAATTATATCTTTTGTAAATACCATAGATACACATTAATCAAGGTAATAACTATATATGATAGAGTTTAAGTGTTAAATTAAATAAAAACACTAATTTTTTATTTTATAAATAATAATGTTATATTCCAACTACTCTTAATAAACGGTGATTTTTACCAATGAGGGTTTGGATTTTTCCCCACCCCTGCATTGTTAACCAGTATGTCCACCCCATTCAGATGTTTTTTGGTCCATTCAAATGCGGCCAGGATATCCTGTTCACTGGTGATGTCACATTTAATGGGGTGAAGTTTACCAGGAGCATTTTGGATTTCATCTCTAAGTTCCTGAAACATTTGTTAGTCAAATGTTGCAAATGAACTGCTACTCCAATAGATACTTAAAATATAGCCCTTATTTCATCACCAAATATTTGTCAATCTATATTTTTGCATTCAACTATTTTATATTATTATGTTAGGAATGTCTTAAAGAGAAAATGACCATTTGGATTTATTAAAAGTAAGTTCTTGCAATAATATTTTTAGTACCCTTGAAATTTATCTAGTGTATTTGTTTAATAAAGTACAGTTAATAAATAAAAGCAATGATACTATACACCTTTTTTTTTTATTGTTTCTCAAGTATAAATCAATTTTGAAACAGTGAAAAAAAATTTGGGGGCGTGGGGAGGGGGGGTAGAAATTAGACGTTCTGTATGACCTTTATTTATTAAAAAAAAATATTTGCATGTTGTTGTATGGCTGTAATTCTGTAAGGCCAGAAAGGTCCGAACTTTTTCTTTTTAGCAGAATCCTTATAAGTTTACGAATATTTCTGAATTGTTATACATAAATCATTGTTTAATGTTATGTACTTGAGTGAGATTTACACTAAATGTGGGGAAATTTAAATCTACTACAGTGTTGTGGTTTCACATAACGTCTTACCGATATTTTTGGTTGTATGCTTAAGGTAGGTAGCTTTCAGAGGATATAAACCCACAATAGCCATTGTTTAAAATTATAGTTTGGTCGAATCCACTGTTTATGAATCTGAATTTCGAATTCAAATATCCAATTTACCTTTGAATCCCGAATCTCAAAATCCAAAACTGGATCTCGGAACATAAATTTAAAATTAAATGAAATATAACAATAATAAAATAATAGAAATTACAAATAGTAACTATATTTTAACTGAATATATGAATGTTATAATAAATGGATTATAAGAATGTTAAGTATTAAATTACTAGTCAGGAACTTGTTAAGTACATTATATAGTTATAAATGGCTCTGAACCGTCAATAAGCAGTATAAGAGTTTCAAAGAAATTTTATTTGATAATTTTACAATTATATTTTTTCAAGGATTTGAGTCTAAAATCCTTGATTTGGACTCGAAGGTTTTGAGGGATTAAAGTATTTGAGGGTCTCATTCCTATCCAATATTTATAGGAATAACAGATATCATTTATTAGTTTTACAGTAAGTAGATTTATAGGCCCGACAAGGGAAATGAGGCAACGTAGCCCATGAGGCTGCAGAGGATTTTGAATCACAGGGATCCGCAATAAAATTAAAGACACCTACAAAGCGTACTTAGAATAGTACAGTCGGAATCCTTTAGCCCATGAAACCATTCAGCTAGGAGAACAGCTAACAGAATTACAAGATACGTCAAAAGATAACATAGAAATTCTTAATATGATATATGGCAGTAGGAAAGCCTGAAGCTTTATCAATAAACAATGTTCTGAAAATTGAAAAATGACACCTGGACACGGAGATCGAACCCAAGACATTTTGCTTAGTACGCATTGCTCTAACCACTGATATATCCAGGAATAGTTTTCTACCTAGGGTCATTCTTCACTCATATTTTAAGGCAGAGTCTATGATGAAGGTGCGAAAATCTTCGGTTACAAATGTGTGATTTTATTAAGATCACGAGGTATCAGATAACGCAGCCACCTTCGACTCGGTAGTTGGCTTAATGCTGCCATTTGTACAATTATTATATTTGTAAGGGATTGCATATTTAACTATGTGTTGATCCAACAGCTGCTAAATGTCACTACCAATGAAATCCCTTATCCACCACTCCTAAACGGTAGGCCAGATACAAACGTGAAAGTAACCACAACTTACATTTTGGCACTAGTGACCTAACAGACAAATGAGCCATACCTCGTTTTAATGGAATTGGACACTGTAATAAAATCCTTGACGACCAGGAAGGTCCCAGGTCCACATAATATCTTGAACGAATTCCTTGAAAACTTAGGTTCACTCTCCCATGTATGGCTCATTTAACTGTTCAACTCATGCTGGGCCAGCAAAACAATACCAAAACTATGGTTAAAAGCCAAGTTGGTAACCATCCCTAAGCCGGGAAAGCCACGTAGCAACGTCGAACGCTACCGGCCAATATCACTGCTATGCTCAGCATCCAAACTATACGTGGGACTAATCTTGAACAAAATTGTGCCTCAAATAGAAAATCATATATTCCCCAGCAAGCCAGCTTCAGACTTGAGAAACTTTGCACCGGCCAAGTACTAATATTGACCCAGTGCGTTGAGGTTTGTTTTGAAAGAAATGAGAAAAACCATATCTTACGGTGATATTACACCAGATATCACAAAATCTTGCCCGAATTTTTTTTAACCATGTCTGGAAACTACCAATGATTGAAGTAATTAGATATATCCTATCCAACAGAAGATACTATGTAGAGTTTTAAAGTAAAAGAACCTTTGGAATAATCAGAAGAATGGTCTCTTTCAAGGTAGCGTACTGTTTCCCATCCTTTTCTATGTGTATACCAATGATCACCAATTGGCCAGATGACAAGGAGCTTTATTTATGCCGATGATATGGCTATCACCTATCAGCCACAATACATCTCGGAAATAAATAAAATTTGAGAGAATCTCTATCAAGACTGATTGTGTACTAAAGGCTAAACAAGTTGTACTCAAACACAGCGAAGACTCACACCTGCTTAGTCTACCTCAATAACTGACAGGTGAGAAGGGAACTAAAAATAAATTGGAAATGAGTCAGACTGCTCCATATTCCAAACACAGTATACCCAGGGACTTCATTATACCACACTTTGACACACAGAAATCACAAATAAAAGTACAGATCAAAGTTAATACCAGGAATAATATTCTTTGTAAGCTGATAAACACGCATTGGGAAGCCAGCCTTAACGTCTTAAGTTCTTCAGCACTTACCTCGTTCCATGATCCAGCCTAATATGCAGGTCATTTATAGAAGAGATCAGGATATATTAACTAACTAGAACCCGTCTTTAACGATACACCCGATTGATAACTTGCTGCTTGAAACTCACAAACCTTGATCAAGGTTAAATGCTAGCCGGAATTTCCCGGCCACGATTAATTTGGGACGCACTTTCTACGGCCAAACGAAGTAAGCAATCCCTCAACTCTAGACATCCCTTGCACTGACACGAAACACCATTTACTAGACTTAGGTTAAGGTGAAACGTTATAGAGTTGAAACATCAGCTTGCAGCCCCCAAAACTGCAACCAGTGTAGCTGTAGCGTTGGACTACATAAGTACACAAAAAAATTCCTAAGCTTACCCCATTTGTATGACGGCCGGAACCACACGGAACACTAACGCGAGTGAATATCAGACACACCTTCTCAGAATCGCGACAAAAATAATACTGTTCTCCGATATTGGGATGTAGTTGTGCCAAAGACCTTGAGTAGTAAAGAACTTGTGCTGTGAAGATAACCTACTTGCCCTATTCTAGGATGATCGAAAAAATGTAAATAACTTTGTAGAAGCTATGTTGTCATGCGCATGTTTTGTTCCCGATTGTTCCTGGTAGTGACCCCCACCCCGTTTTGCCTGTCTCTCCTTTTTCTGGGTTGTGTGGTATACATATTGGCGCCTGAGTAATCAGAAGCCACTCTTGGACTTAATCGTATTTGGAGAAGGAGAAGCTCCGGCTTCGATTATATTAAAATAATGTAAGATCTAAATTCTTTTTCGGCTTCTTTAAACTTTTTCTTTTTATCTAAATTCATTTTCTAAATTCCTTTTTGGCATTTTCTAATAACTTTAAAACATAAAATAAAAATATAATAATTGCAAATTTAGTTCTTCTTTTTTCTATGTTAATTAATCGCAGGGTCGAGGCATTTATATTGCTGTTCCTGGGTAATGATTGATTATAAACCTTTGGGTGTTATCGATATTTTGTCTTTGATTATATTACCGATCTTGAATGTTGTAACTATTCTGATATTTAGTTTTTTTTTGTAAAACTTAAAATATGGTCACGGAAACATTAAACTTATTGAATGTAAATCAACGATCTATTTATCAACGAGGTCCCAACAATAACTTATAAATATTTATTGTTTTTATCAAATATTATGGAATTGTATTAAGTAATGAAAATAATTGGATAGAATTTAGGGTAAAGATTATATGGCTTGTTTAAGCGTTTTATTGGTTTATATTCTGGGTGTTAATGGGAAATACACTTTGGTAATTAACTATTTAAGGATAACTTGGTTAATGATAAGTTTTCTCTAGTAACTGAATGACTCATGACTAATTTTTAGATAACTATTTAATGAGCTGGAGCCATTTCATGCTATTTGGTTTGTCTGTGATGATAACGCTCTAGTTAAATGATTGATGTTTTGTATCATATAAACGTTGTAATTTTGTTAATAGTACTTGAACATTTTGATAACGTCTGTGATATTTAGTGAATATCATTTTTATCATATTATATTATAATATATATATTTTCTCACAATATTGAATGTCTGTCAAATAAATACCGACTTGACACAAATTCATGTTCTAGTTCATAACATTGTTCCACCATACCCTAGGTACATTAAGTTAAGTTATGTGTTAAGTCTTTTATTGTAAACTTAATTAAGGGGTAAATTCCCTTTTTTACTAACTCTTGAGATAGACCTTCCTTATATTTAATTCCGCAACTGGTGGGAGTTGCGAGGTTTGTTTTTCGAATGTTTGGCCTAAAATATTCAAAGCACAGAACTCCAATCACTTGCTCCTATGGTCCCTTTTTTTTTGCCCCTTTGGATTTTGTTGTTTTTTGGACCTCCTGCGTTTTCCTTAATTTAGTTAAGGATGGTTCAAAGCAAAGTGGGAAAAGTGGTTGGCGGAAAGCGCCATTCCAAATCAGAACCCAAAATAAAAACTTCCTGCAGGATCGTAACTAGAATGAGGAACCTGGAAAAACTTTAACAGACTTCAGTGTCACACGGGAAGATGCAAGGACAACTTCTTATGTGAAGAACGCAAATGATGGAATATACTGAGGTCTAATTTCCTGCCAGTTTCCTGTTTCCTTCAGGATCTATGAATGTGTAATACAAATGCTATGATTTGTGCGAGCTATTAGAAAGAGAGATGGAATCGTTTAAGCCACTTTTTAGTGTCAAGAGTTCATGAAACGTCGACATTTATTAAAAAACAAATTAAGTTTGACCTTTTTTGACAATCACAATAATTCTTTCTCTCTATGAGGGTTCGAAAAAATTTAAAATTCTTATAAAAGTAAATCAGGTTGTCTTTTTTTAAGTCTGTTTGAAAACTCTTTAATTGTAAAACGGATTGGGTTCTTCTAAAATATATGTAATTTATATAATCACCAACAGGAAGTCTAAATATATTAAAAATATTACAATATCCTATTTTTTAACTATCAATATAAATGTTAGCTTTGATAAAATCAACTTAGTGGCTACAAATCTGGATTCATATGGTTTACTGTGCGAAGTAAGATAACGAAACATTGAATTTAATAATGGTTTCAGCTTATTTGATTAGTTAATGTGTTCTCTCTTTACTCCTTTGGGAAATATTTTCCTTTTAGTAGATATACTTATAAACAACTCATTTAAAAGTTGTATATATTTATGGATTCATATGTACAGTACATCTCTAATATTCATTGAATAATTGCAAACCCAATACATTTGCATTTACGAATTTTTCTAAGATTAACACTTTGTCTTCAAACTCTCCTGCATTTTTGAAATTTTAAAGAGCTAACCCGAAAATCACAATTTCTCTAGTATTCAATTTAATTTGAATGTAGAAACAATATTTTTGATAAGACGATATCGTTCTATGAGTGGATTATATAATGTTGACTATTACTGTAACGATAGTGTGTCGATTAAATTAAGAAATTACATTGAAACAAATTAATTTTGGCAACCTTTTAAAGTAAATGATTTATTATTTAAATACTTTAATTAAATAAAAAACAAACGTAGGCTATGCACACATTATTTTGATGTATACTGTATATGTTATGGGTAATGTGCAAAATCTGGATAATATCGATATTATCCGGAAGATGTTGACATTATCCAAGTGAAGTGGATAAAGTTAGAAATATAAAGTAATTTATCTCATTTTCGACCTTATCCGGTTAATCTCGTCACTAGCCAGCAAGACTTGGATAACGTTGAATATTATTTGTAAAACTAAGCACGTGTGAGTACGGATTATATTTTGGAACGTCATTTTGATCTCTGAAATTGAATCATAGCAATGTACTAACATTAAAACTGTCTCATTTTGATTATTTCTTTTCCACTAACATAAACTAAACAAACCTCGCCTAAAATCTCCTGATACAACATAGCCTAGCTTAACCTAACCTAAACTAACTAACCTAACCTCAACCATAAAGTTAGACATTATTCAATTGCAGGTTGATAGTGTCAATATTAACAGGATAAACGTCGAAAAACATTATTTAATCACCTCTCATTTAATATTATTTACGCATTTTGGATAATTTCAACATTATCTGGATAATATTGACTTTATTCAAGTTCGTACTTTACCAGTAATATATATATCAAATTTTAAACATATTTCAAACCATAATAAAAGTGTGAATAGTTAAGTATGAATCAATTTTTCCTAAGTAATATAAGAGCAATTTCTACTATAAAAATTATTAGTTCGAATAATTTTATTTAGTAGCCAAAAGTTTATTTAAAACTTGAATTGAGGTACTATAAAATATATTGCTAATTATTTATTATAGCCAATTTGTATAGAAGAGAACATTTATCCTCAAAACTGTACGTAGACTATATATATGTGTGTGTGTGTGTGTGTGATAAATGTGTAATAAATGATAAAATAAATACTGCATATTTTATATTAATGTTTATCAATGTAATTCTAAATAAAAAGTAAATGATCTAGATAGGCACCCATTTTGGATACTTTGCTATATATCATTTCACGTGACAAGTAATATCCTTTCATAGCTCACAAGTGAGTGAAATTTCCCAGTTTCTTTATTTTTAAATATTCTATATCCGAATTTACTTGTGAGAGAGCAATCGAGCTATTCTAATAGAGATTCATCACTTGTAAGTTTTAAAAACACGGTCAAGATAAGGGAAACCCAAATTTAAAATATAGATCAAGATTTAATCAACAGAATTACGATAGTTAAAATAATTTAAAAGGAATAAAAACCTATTCTTGTTTCACAATACAGAAATTCTCCTTTATCTTGACACAATATTAACCCACTTATTGTTAACAAACTGTTATAATATTTTAACGCCACATCCTGTTCAGGAAATACTCATCTATGAAAATTATTCTAATGGAGTTAGGACGAGGAAGGAAGTATTATAGAGATAAATTACCCGTATTTGCCTGGAAGGAGAGTAGGAAATAGCTATTTATGTAAAACAACTCTCAGTAAATCCTAGAGGGATTAGAGCCTCGATCTCCCCGTTTTCAGCAGGCCAGTACAACATGTGTGTGATGCCTAAGACCATTCGGCCACTGAAGCGGTTAACTACGAGTTAAGTAGACATAAATAAAACAGTTTTCTTATCTCTAGCCTCTGTATATCACCTCAAGTCTATCCAATCTTCTCGCTAGTCCCACAACTTGTAGTCCTTTCTTCACAAGTTCCTCTGCTATGGAACGACCAATACCACTGCTGGCGCCCGTCACGACCGCTACTCTACCGGACCAACGTAACATGGTCGACTCTTAACTTGACTGATACTCATCAGAAGGTGCCAGCAACCATCTATGTTATACTCTTTGCTTCTTGTTCTAGATAGATGCAGTAATTGATAGATAAGATAAGACATAATAAATAAATTTCCGTATATCTAAACGTAAAATCATTTAAAACAATTTAAACTATTCAAATTCAAAACAAGGATTTATGTTTCAATTTTTATATATTTTATAATCAGTCAACTGTTTTTTATTTGAATATGACAGGATAGGCTATTGATGACAAACATAAATAGCAATGTTAAGACAATATTTGGCTAAGATTAGACACAGTAAGTAAAGTAAGCCAGATAATTTTAAGCTATTTAAGATTAAAATTGAATCGATTTATGCTAGTTTAGTTAAAGCAACAAGCGTTCAAATAGTGTGCTTAATGAAGATAAAAAGAAATTTCAGCTTTTAAAACTCTTCAAATTTTATATCTATTTTGGATTGAGGTTATAGTAAGCATACTTTTCAAGTTTTATAGCACAATTTAAATCAATAAGGGATTCATATTTAAAAGCTATTTAAGATTTGGTTTGATTAATTTTATATACTAAAAGAAGAAGAAGGTAAAAACTTCTCAGATTTTCCGTCCGTAGGCCTACGTATACATATCTATAATACGAACGTGTACATCATTGTCAGATCTAATATAGATCTAATAGTTTAACACTACCCTTCCACTCAAATGCAGATGAATTACCTCTAAAATGCTTCCTTCCTCATCCCTACCCCCTTAGAGTAATTATCGTGTATGCGTATTACTTTAACCCTTTAGGGAGCAAAACATTTTTTTAGGTATAATTTTCATTTTATTATTCGATAAGTACTATTGTAATGTATATTGACTGTTGGTATCAATGATTTAGCCAAAAAATATTTCATTATTGAAATATTATGAGTTTTTGGGTGGTTACTTGATAGACCACCATCCTTTCAAGAACACTGTGGGTACCCCTCTGGATAGTGGTCACTTAAATAACCACTTACTTTTATTAATTATGATTACATATTGGAAATATTTTAACTTTACTAACAAATTATAAATTGATACATAATTAACTACACTAACATATGTATTGAGAATATCAAAAATTATAGTTAAAACAATGTCTGAACACAATAAATTGAAATTAAAGTTCAACACAAAATTATATTTATTCTATCTCTAAATAAAATTTCTAATGTCAAATATTCACTGTCATCTCACACAAATGTAAACTGTCATCAGTTTTTGGAATGGAAAGGGGCAAAACAGTCCCTGCAGAGTGCTACATTGCAGGCTTTGCATAGTGTAGAGCTTCTTTTTGGTTTAGCTTTCGTGCTGCAGTAAGCACATCGACGCATAGTACCTTTCACAGGCAAATGCAATCCAACGTCTACAAGTTTCAAAGTATTCTGGGGGCACACAGTATGTTTTTTGAATTTAGATTTGTTTACACTTGCATTCCTTCCATCCGGACCTCGAGTCTTTCTACTCCTGAAACTTCCAATAAGTTCATTTGCTAATGTGCTGCGGAATGTGAGATGAGATATAGGCTTTTCTTTGTTATTTTTTAGTTTAGTGGTTTCTCGATGTAATATATACGAATTGACAATACAAGCATCAATTAGGTAGTAGAATATCTTCATCCACCATCTTCTGGATTTCCATGAAATTGAGTATGTCTCGAGCATTTGGTCAAATCTATCCACTCCCCCCATATATTTGTTGTAATCACTAACACAACGAGGACAAGAAACCGTTTCTTTCTCACCTTTCTTGTTTTTTCTCTGTACTGTAGTATGATCATCAGAATCATGCATGTTGCTAATGATAACCACTGATTTTGCTCCTCTATCCTTCCATTTCGTAATAGAAATTTCGTCAGAAGAAGCATAATCTGACTGGCCCATCTGAAGTTCTCTATCTGCTTTTAGAATGGTTTTAGGAAAATATTTTCTAGTTTGCAATATTGTCCCACAACCAAATAGTCCTCGATCTAATAGCTTCTTAAAAAGCGGAATGCTGCTAAAAAAACGATCAAAAAACAAACAATAGCCCATAATCTGAAACGATCTCGCGAGTTCAAGGACTGTTCTTTCCCCTAATGATCCCTCTAATTGGCCATCTTTCTTGCCTTCATATATTTCAAAGTTCAACATGAAACCGGAAATTGCACACGCAATTGTCCAGATTTTGAATCCACGTTTTATGGGTTTCATTGGTAGGTACTGCTTTAGTGAAGATCTACCTTTGAAACCCACCATGCTCTCATCAACCGATAAGTGTCGACCTGGATTGAAAGAATTTCTGAAGTTACAGTTCAATTCTGTCAACAATGGTCTCAGTTTGTAAACTTTATCAAAGGATGTTTCTCCTCTCCTTGGCATGATAGAATTGTCATTCAGATGAAGAAAACGAATTATTTTCAAAAACCTCTTCAAGGACATGATACTCGCAATTCTCGGTACATGAAAGTTTGGGTCAGATGACCAATAAAGCTTATAACTGGGAAGAGAGTGAAATCCCATGATGATCAGGATACCCAGAGTAGCTTGAAGTTCTTCAACAGTAATTTTTAAGTCTACACCCTTCTGTGAAGCATATAAATTAGACTGATCTACGATATACTGCATGAAAGTTACTGTAAGAAAAAGAGAAAAAATACTGAATGGAGATGCTAAATTTATCGGTACATTAGGTCCAAATGGTTGTGTAAACGTCATTTGTTGGTATGAATTAGGTTTGCAGGGTTTTTTGTTAAATTTAACATTTATTTGATCCACTGCATTAGGGATTTCAAGTTCCACTTCACTACTATCACTATCACGCATGTTTCCACATAAAGATCCTGGCTGAATATCGTGAATTTCAACATCATCTTCAAGATGGGAAGCAAGCGAGTGGGAGCCCCTGGCGTTCCTTCTTCACTTGCACTTGCTCTTCTTATGGAATCATTTAGCGATGAAACACTTTCTGGTATGATGCTATAATCTTCTGCATCAGAATCCCCACCAATATCAGAATCCTCCGCTTGATCCTCTGATATAGCATCAAGAATGCTACACAACTTCTCATGGGACATTCCTCTCAAGTCATTTGTGTCTCCCCTTCTGGCCATTTTGTTCTAAAAGAAGAATATTAACCGTATATGTTGATATATTCTCTATACATTACAAAAATTCGTTATAGAAATTACTATAGAACAATGATTCCTAAAGTACAAGCTAGTCTTAGCCTGCCAGACATCTACATTCCTAACCCCAAATATTCAGCTCAATCATATTTCATATGCGGCACATTTATCTGCCTAATAACATCTTTCCGCCAAATGCAAATAAGTGTTATTGATAAGAAAATAAACTATTAAGGCTGGAAGAACTTAGATATCAGCATTAGAACGAAACAAAGGCATGTAAAAAAGAAACACACTCATGTAAATATGTATTTACAAATGTAGTATAGTGCATACAAGTACACTTACCTTGATTCATTTACAATTTTCAGTCTCCTAGGTCTCTACTTATCAGCTATGTCGTGCAAAAATCATTAAACAGATACCCTAGCGATGTTTATTATGGGTAAAAATGAAAAACAGAGCCTCACTACTGATACAACTGATCAAAACCGCACACCTGTTCTCAAGATAACTTCACAGAGCGACAGTGGTCAGTAATGTAACCACTTAGAACAAATGCGCATCGAATTCCATGCCTGCCAACTACTACAATGTGAGGTGGCTATGTGAATAACCACTGTTCGTTCTAGGAAGCTTTTCGAATACATAAGGTTCATTGTCAACACAATTTAGGTGAGAATATGACCCTAAGAGCAGATGGTTACATAAATGACCACCAAACTATAAAGGGTTAACAGGTAGTATGACGTGGTGATTAAAAAAAACTTTAGCAAAACATTAATTTCAATAGAAAACTCCCGGCTCCATAACAAAAAATAAGAAAATGTAACAATTAATAAACATCGATACATTATCTTAGAAGGGGTGTTGAAAATATTAACTTAAAAATTTCACTCATTCTCGAGAAAGCTTGTATTTCCAAAGGTAAGACTTTTCCTCAAGACCTGTCTGATAGCTAGCGCCATCTACGGTTTCCATGATCCATTTGTTCTTGTTGGCGCGGAAGGATACTTTGGTGGGTTGTGAAGCCACGCCACGCCTTTCATCCTCCCGCCAGTTTTGAGGAAAATTATCCACATTAGATTAGAAAGATTACAGTAAAAAAAAAACACAATTTACAAACTACTATCTCTCTCGTGTACCTCAACAAGATTCAAACCATTACCTCCTGTTCATTCACCGCCTATTATATTGTCTATTGCCTATTCTGTCAACAGTTGAAGTGAACAATAAATGAACCGTTGATTAGATAAACTAGGACGTTATTGACCTTCAAATAAAACTGACACAAATAAATTCAAGGTTCCTAATGATAGTTAAACTGTCGATATATGATAGTGTTGCAATCTGTTTCAAAGTTGTACTTGTAAGCTCTCGAGTTATAACACAAAGTCCAAACGTTTTATCTTTAATTCCATTGATAGTGGATGTAAAAATCTTATAAAGGTGCAAAGAAATAGTTTTTTTTTTTAGCTGATAAACGTGAGTTATATGGAAAATAATAAGTATGATTATTTAAGAACCTTTCAGTGAAGCAGTTTAAAGCAATCAGGTGTCAAGAAGAAACAAATAGCATTTTTCAGGTAATTAGTCCTACTATCTGTTTGGAATATCCAAATATTTTAATAATAGGTAGAAATGGGGAAGGTAGAGTATAGAAGATTAAATTTTACCGACAAGGTTTGTCGACTAGACGACATTCCTGGTCTTCTCTGACAGTGGCGGATATGTAACCAACCGTCTTCTGAGGTTGGGACACCATGTGTGTATATATATATATATATATATATAAGCAGTGCGTCGTACTACCCGTTTAGGTTTTTACGCTTATGAGCTAATTAGGTTGGGACACAATGTATCATCGCTTCTTACTAACCGTTTGGGTCTGTACGCTTATATGCTAATAGTTTTAGGGAATAGGAAGGTTACATTTAGAGGAAGGGTACACACATCTGTATGGAGGGAGAGTGAAAAACTATTTTAGAAAAACCACCCGATTGAGAATCGAATCTCATTCTCCCCGTCAACGGCAGTCTAGTCTACCACGAGAGCAGTGCGTTAGTCCACGCGGCCACCAAAGCGTGTTAACACCATGTGGGTGTGGTTATTTCGTCCCAATGAGATGATAATGATAGTGATAATGTGGTGCCAGTAGAAGATTTGGTTGGTAATCGAACCCGGGACTTCATTATAAGAAGCCAGGAACGCTGACCAAGAGGCCGGACATTTCCTTGTTCACGTTGTTTAACACAGCGAGAGAGAATGGAAGTCATTAGAATAGTTACCCCATCCCCCCCTCCCCGGCCAGGATACCAATCCCGAGCTTTTGGTAAATGATAATCCAGAATAAACGAATGGTTCTCAACCTTTTATTACTCGCGGACACCTAAATATACTAACATACTTTCGTGGCCCCTAGTTTCTACTAACATATTAATCATTCAGATTTATTCTAAAAAGAGTGGTTTTATTTACTGATTATAACAACAAACAAATAAAAAAACAGAAATTAACTTAACTAAATGTATTTAATAGGATCTCTGCTGTTGAACACTTTCCACTAATTTGTCTAATCTTGTTTTGAATGTATTACTTTATGCTCCTCACATGTAGGAGTCGATTTGAAGTCGATTTCACTGTTTAGTTTTAATATTTACCATCGTGGGGATTCTCTTTTCACATAAATAAGTAGAAACAAAGGGTAACCAATTTTTAATGGGGTTGGTAAACAGATGGGGATTATTTGTCCACTAAGCAATCAATAACGTTCTTGCATACCACCCCTAGCCTTCCAACCCTACCTTGCCCCCCTTACCCCCAACCACCGTCCAGCCGGGACAAGAAGGACATTGCCTGGGGACCGCCAAAAGAGGCCCGCTGTAGAGATTTCAGACAAATTAGTCTGAGGCAGGCAGATGGATTTCTCTTTCCTACACTCTCTCATAGAGAGAGAGGCCGGACAAATGGGTAACGCCACGAGGGAATAGGCTCAGTCACAGACCCTAAACTGCCCGGTGTTAACTTCAGTAGAGAGAGAAAGGATGAAAAAACCAGTGATAAATTACATATTTAAATCTACTCCCTAATGTAGCCAGCCTAGTTTCTAAAAAAAAAAAAACTTCCACATGACCCACCACCATCCAATCGATTGAAAAATATAAGCATTAAACTATCAGATAACTATTTTTAGTTCTTTTAACAGTGAGGTAAATAAGAAATAAACAAATATGGTATTGATAGCAATGCAAACATTTACCCAACTAGATTTAAATGTTCATGGTAGTGGTTAAAGTGTCGATTAAAGACAATGGTGCTTATTGTTTCGTAATGATACATACATTATATTATTACATCATGTGATCGGCGTGAATCAAACTGTATAAATCATTTTATCTTATATTTTATCCTAGATAGTGGATTTTATAATACCTATGAATTATAGAGTTTTTGGATAAGTAATCAGTGTGTATACAATGAAAGATAATAAACTGTGATTTGTCTATGAGTTGAAAGCACATAACTTATTTAGCATAAATTCTTTCGAGAAGCAGACTAATGTAATTACGCGGCTAGCGATAAATATAGGATTTCAGGTGAATGTAAGTAGGCTAAACTTTAAGTATTACATTAACTACCCGTTCAGACTATTCGCATATTAAAATACGATTGTAACAATTTTTATGTAATATATATATATAATACATATATATTATGTATTATATATAAAATATATATATATTATGTATTATATATAATACATATATATAATACATAATATATTTTATATACATATATATTATGTATTATATAATACATGTATACATATATAATACATATATATACATATATAATACATATATATATTACATATATAATACATATATATATATTACATATATAATACATATATATATATTTAGCATGGATGGAATTACTGATTTTTGGAATGATTTTGTGTCGAGGATTTAAATAATTTCTTAAAGTAAATTATATTTACTTTAAAAGCTATTCAACGCAGAATAAAGAAGATTATAGAGAATTGTGGGATTTGGCTTACTTTAACCTAAATATATTATTGATAAGTATCTTTGCCATGCATTCTTTAAAAAAACAATTATATAATGTTCACTTTCTGAAACGACTGATTATATCAGAGCATTTTGACTTAGTTATTAAGACTAGAACAAACATAACACCCAGACCACCGGCTATCGACTCATCGCTGTGAAAGGGTTAAACAACATTTCCCCAATGATAGAGAAAAATTTCGGCCATGCCAAGTTATTGAACCAGTGACCTTTATCTTGGTAGACAAACAGGCCACCCACTGAGCTTAGATATTGAAATTTGCTGTAATATTTATTTTAATGTTATCACCATGTCTTACTATCTGTTCAGGCTATACGCATATATGATAATTACTCTAAATGGGTAGCGATGAGGAAGGAAGCATGTTAGAGGTAATATACCCGTATTTGCATGGAAGAAGAGTGGAAAACAATTTGTCAAAAAAATCCTCAGAAGACCTGACTCTGATCTTTCCGTCTTCAGCGGGCCAGGGATGTGCAAACTTACATACAAGAGAGACAAAATTTAAAAAAACAAAATTTCAGGCCAAGGATTCTTATTTATTATTATCAACTTTAAATTCACTTAAAAATATATATTATAAACACACAAAATAGATTGACAATAAGTTTAAATACATTGATGATGTAAAACAATTTTAAATACCTTAGTGGCTTGATATATTTTTAAGTATATATATATATATATAAGTAAATTCAGAAGATGTATATGATGGGGTGTGAGATGAGTGACACTGTGAAAGAGCTTTCAGCAAAGTTTTATACTCAAGGTTAAACTTTGAGGAGGTATTTCCCAAGAGAGAAGACCGATAGATGCTCATTGTTAAATTGGTTTCTAAGATCTCCTTTCCTAAGTGTCTTGGCTGTAAACACTAATTGTTGGAATGAATATGAGGATGCAAACATTGTTATATATTCTTGTGCGTGATCCACCAAGATTGTAAAATGTTTGAAGGGTCAGGGTGGCATCATAATTAAACACAATTAAATTTTTTTTTTTTCCCGTGGGCCAGATTGAACATATCAGTGATCTGTTGATTCTCCTTCCCTTCCTTATATCAGTCAGCCACTAAAGTGGGTTGTTATACTATTGATTGATTGATCAACATATTATTATAAATGTTTGTAATATGTCAGAGTGTAAGTCCTGGTGCGGTCGACACTGAGTTTGCTGAGGGACTCGATCTCGTCAATGGGAAAGCAATACGAGAGGAATTTGTAAAGAATAATCCAGTCCTAGAGAGCAAGGACATCACTGATGCTGTGATCTACACACTTTCCACCCCTCCACACGTCCAGGCAAAGAATTGTACATCCTATTATTGTTATAGTTATAGAAAAGGGCAGCTTTGTACGAGCTCATAACTTACAGATTGTACAAGAAAAACATAAAATTACAGAGAGCAGAATATCAGTTTAGGTAATCCTTTCTTTCTATGGTATATTGGGTTAAAAAAAAAGGAATAAATTAACTTGCATGGGCAGAGCTAATATAGAAGTTAAGATCGACAAACCAAGAATTCAAATAGTAAAACAACATTAATTAACAATATTATGTTTAGGAAACTGTTTCTTCTGTTTGCTGAAGTTCTTTAATTAAATTTGGATGGTTTTGTGTTTAAAATGAAGTCATTATTTATAAATAGTTGAGAACAAGTTTAAATAGAATAAACAGTTATATATAGTAACTGAGAAATATTCCAAAATTGAGTATAAACTTTAGTGGCTCACTAAATAATAAAAGGCAATATAAGGAAGTAAAGTAGGATCATACATAATGTATTAACTTTAGTAAATTTAAAGTGAGAGTACAAAGTAACGTAACCAAAAGGCAAGTCTACATTTAATGGCCCTCTAATACTCTCTGATGGTATATTAGAAATAAAGAATATTATTATATTTCCAAACATATTTTTAGTTACCTAGATCAAAACGAAATATCAAGCTTTAAAGACAGATACTAATAGCCAGTTAATATTCCTAAAAAATTACATATTTCAACTATTCTCATAAACAAGTTCCATTAATTAAGAATATTTCACAAGGTCAAACGGGACAATATTAATTATTGAACATCTGTCAAGTGTATCCTGGAATATTAATGACAACTTTTATCTTTATTTAGAAAAGTTTCCCATCTAATGCCACTATCCTCATGACAGATATTCAACAACCTATTAGTAGGTCACCTGGTGATCTAGAGGTAAGGTGTCGGACTTCTGTGCTAGGAGTCCAGAGTTCAATCCTTGGCCCCAGCACTGATTTATCTGATTGCCAAACCCTTCCTTCACCTCTGACAAGACATCTTGTGAATGTGTTGAATGCCAGGCCGCCACCGTGGTTCGGATTCCACGTTAAACTGTAGGTCCTTCATTTCATCTCACAATCACCCTACCATTACACATTAGCGTAAGTGCGTATAAACCGAACGGGTATTAATATGCAGTGCTATAATAATAATAATAATAATAATAATAATAATAATAATAATAATAATAACGGTTGGTAATACCATGTAAAGAAAAATTAAACTCTAAAAATATTTATTTTAGCCAAAACAAATTTTTGATAGAAATTTTTTTTTAAAAAATTGGCCTTTTATTGCGTTCCCTACATCCACATCTTAGCTGTATTTAATAAAAATTATATGTATTTACTTTATGCAATCCTCGGAGATAGAAACTATCATAAATTTTTTAAATGTTGAACTCGATATTTTTATGGATGCCCCCTGAATACGCAAAAGCCTCAATTTTACCGATTTAGCTAAAACTTAGTATTGAGGGTTTTTATAAGATTCTCCAGAAAGTATTTTGGAACTCTAAAATCCCTAAAATTAAGAGTAGTTCACTTAAGGGTTAAAACAAGGAACAAAAACTATTTTCTCAAAATCGGGTACAGCAATTTTGATTCAATTTCTTATCTAAAGACTCTTAACATTACGAACAAAATTTGCAACACTCAAGTTCCCATGTATCTATTTCAAAACAAATGAGCGAAAAAGTATGTGTGGCGAACCGTAACATTTATTTTTCTTTCTCAATCAAGAGAAAATATTTTGTCGCGAACATTTTTTGACCCTGATTTTATGATTAATATTTACATTTAATGTGTGTCCAAGCACAAAATTTTGGATTCTAAAAACTTTGTGCATCCGTTCATCCATCTGTCTGTCTGTCTTTGTTCATATATCTGTATCTCTCTGGCCACAGATATAAAACGCTTTAGTAGATTTGTTCAAACTTGATTGCTAAGCGTTACAAAGCAATAGCTTGGGATGATTTTTCGATTTTAACCTTATCCCCCAAATTAAGTGTTGTTTACTGATGTCATTTTTTTAATTACCAATTTTAAGATAATATTTCTGATAATTTTAAAAATATATATATCTAGGGATTGTTTGACATCCCAAATAACATTATTTATTCGGTTTTTTCGTAAATTTTCATTAAAGAGCAGTTTTACTCATGAGGGATTTTTTTTTAATTCAGAATTTTGATAAATTGGATTTAACAATTTTATTTAAAATATATATATTTGAGGATTGTTTGATACGACAAATAAATCTGTATACTTTTTTTTAGAGGTGGGTGGAGGGAAGAATTTAATATTGGAATTTTTTGAAAGTGGCTTTGAATATAGTGTTCAAAATGAGTATTTTGGAATATAAATAAGAATATGTTTTAAGTTTTTTAAATTAAAAATAGTTTGATGTTATTTTCAAATAATCGGTTTTTTGAAAATTTGAAATTTGTTAAAAATATTTGAAAAATTTTGTTTAAAATATATCTATAATGAGTGTTTATTGGGATTAACAAGTTGAACACCTTCATTATTTTATGATGAAATTCCTAATGGTAGTTTTTGGAAATCATATTTTTGATCATTTTCTTCAAAGCTATAATACACAATAAAAGAAAGTTTGTGTGAATATTTCATACCATTAATTTATTTCTATATGTAATTCAGATTATTTTAAACCATCAGTAACAAATTTAAGTGTTTACGTCTGTGTTTCCATTTTTTTTCTAGATACACGAGATAACTATAAGACCAATTGGGGAGAAATTTTGATGTTTACGTCTGTGTTTCCATTTTTTTTTCTAGTTACACGAGATAACTATAAGACCAATTGGGGAGAAATTTTGATGTTTACGTCTGTGTTTCCTTTTTTTCCCCTAGATACACGAGATAGCTATAAGACCAATTGGGGAGAAATTTGGATGTTTACGTCAGTGTTTCAATTTTTTTTTCTAGTTACACGAGATAACTATAAGACCGATTGAGGAGAAATTTTGATGTTTACGTCTGTGTTTCCTTTTTTTCCCCTAGATACACGAGATAACTATAAGACCAATTGGGGAGAAATTTTGATGTTTACGTCTGTGTTTTCTTTTTTTCCCCTAGATACACGAGATAACTATAAGACCAATTGGGGAGAAATTTGGATGTTTACGTCTGTGTTTCCATTTTTTTTTCTAGATACACGAGATAACTAAGACCAATTGGGAGAAATTTTGATGTTTACGTCTGTTTCCTTTTTTTTTTCTAGATACACGAGATAACTATAAGACCAATTGGGGAGAAATTTTGATGTTTACGTCTGTGTTTCCTTTTTTTTCTAGATACACGAGATAAGACAAATTGGGGAGAAATTTTGATGTTTACGTCTGTGTTTCCATTTTTTTTCTAGATACACGAGATAACTATAAGACTAATTGGGAAGAAATTTTTATGTTTACGTCTGTGTTTCCTTTTTTCCCCTAGATACACGAGATAACTATAAGACCAATTGGGGAGAAATTTTGATGTTTACGTCTGTGTTTCCATTTTTTTTCTAGATACACGAGATAACTACGAGTATAAGACCAATTGGGGAGAAATTTTGATGTTTACGTCTGTGTTTCCTTTTTTCCCCTAGATACACGAGATAACTATAAGACCAATTGAGGAGAAATTTTGATGTATACGTCTGTGTTTCCATTTTTTTTTTCTAGATACACGAGATAACTATAAGACCAATTGGGGAGAAATTTTGATGCACTAGGAGATGCTTTGAAGACCATCTGGAGGATCTAAATTGGTTATCTTAGTGTTAAAATACATGTTATTGTGTATTTATAATAATGATTATTTATTAGTAGCCACTAGCCATACAAAATATGGTTAGTATTCAAACACATGACTCTAATATAATTATATGCCTCACAGTCAAATATTGTCAAAGCTGATCATTTAAACAAATAAAACATAACATTAATATTTGTGGGAGTAACGTACAGCCGAAAGTTTAATATATTTTTATTTGTAAATATTTTAAATTAATTGTATACTGGCAATGGCGGATACACTTACAAAAGGCACCAGTCTCATCTTGTCTGGTCTTCCACGTGATGGGAATATCAATTTTAAAATCACAGATGGATTTACTTGGTTTTTTTTTTTTTACTAAATGGTTTCTTTTTTTCCCACCACAAAAATAACGATGTATTTTCTTTAAATTCTACCTTCTCCGCTCTCACCTCATTAGTGGAACCATATCCAGGCGCCATGCTGTGATGGGGTCATTGAACCTGGCTATGAACCTAGGGTCCCAGGCTAGATTCCTGGCTGGTACCTTGTGTATTTTTCTCTTAAGAGTAGGTGACCTGGCGTTCTAGGGGTAAGGTGTCAGACTTCTGTGTTGGGGTTCCGGGGTTCAATCCTCGGTCCCGGCACAGATTCATCTGGTTACCAAACTCTTCCTTCACCTCTGACAAGACGTGTATTAATCACAACTTGTGAATGTGGTGAATGCCTAGCCTCCAAGTGGTTCGGATTCCACGTTAAACTGTTGGTCCTTCATTTCATCTCACAATCACCCTACCATTACACATTAGCGTAAGTGCGTATAACCCGAACGGGTAGTAAGACGCGGTGCTTACAGTAATAATAATAATAATAATAATATGAATAATATGAATAATCTTAAGAGTAATTATCCCAATGGTCACCAGGGGTTAGTAAATTAGGCTTAAGTTAGTTTTAAGACCCACTGGCCCACACCTCCATGTTCACTATCATCACATCATCTTATTGCTGGTACGTATAGACAACCTCCTATGGTGTACCCTGGGTAATGCTCTGTGCCACCAGAGTGGCTAAGAGTCTACTTACTGGCGACTGAACTGGATGTCAAGGTCACTCCCGGTCAGTAATATCAAACGATAAAAAAAATAAGTATAACAATATAACTGTACGTTGTATTTGAAATTTAAACCCAATTACCTAAAACTTAATTAGAAATCTGAGCAAACTTTCTTATATCTAGTATTCAAAGTTAAATGAACATAATAGCAAAAACCCAAAGTGTAGTTTCAAGGACAACTGTAATTACATTTGTTTTTCAGTTGGTCACATATAGCTCGTAGATTTATTATATTGTGACAATTTATGCTCTCATTACTATAACAGAACTATCTATCCACCTGATTTAACAAAAGTAAATCTTAAAATTCTGTCGATCCCTTTGTCTTTTTGTCGTTTGTTTATATCTGTATATATATGGGGCTAAGGACAAAATGGTTTAATTAAATAATATTAATCATAAAATTTAGATGTTATAAGGTCATATATCAAGCTGAAATTGTTATTTTCAATTCCATTTCTAGAATTATGGATGGTTTAATATACGACTATCGACTGATTCTTTAAAAATTTCAAAACTTTTAGAAAATAGATTAAACTATTTACTTCATGATATATAACACTGTATATATTGGAGAGAGTTTTTAATTATTTCTAATTAACTAATGACTGACTTCGTAAAAATTGTAAATGTTCGAATATGGTTCTAATGAGTTTATTCAAATTTATAAGGATTAATTTCACAATAAATAAGATTTTATGTTTGTTTGGAAAATTATTAATTAAGTGTAATTCAATAATAACTGATTTATTCTAACAATTTAGTTCAGTCATAGTACCTCAATATTTACCATTTTGAGAGCAACATGATTCTACTTTAAAATATTAACTATTTTCATCAGCCTAACCCAAAATCAACCAAGGTCTCTTTGATGTTTCTCAAATAGTTTAACTAAAATGAGACTGAAATTTTGTTGACATACTTTTTTTAGAAGATTATTCATATTTTAGCAAAAGGATACAATAATTTACCTGCCAACATCTAGAAAATCTTCTATTTTTTGTTTGATAATGCCCAAGTTTCTTGTAAATATCTTGAAATCTCTTTGATTAGGAAGTATTTTTTTGTAAATCTATATTAAAATAGATCCAGACATTGATGTATTTATAAATAATTTTGTGTACAAAATAGTTAATTCAAAAGAATATTACTTATTAATTTATATACTGTGCATAGATAAGTTTAAAACCCACTTCTGTGGCCACATGGTCTAAGGCATCACTACCATAATATATTCAACTGTCATTGAAGGAGCTATCAAGAATTGAATCCCAGTGGGATGAACTGAGGTTTTTTTTCTGAATAGTCTTCCACTCTCCTTTCATACAAATGAGGGTACATTTCCTCTAAAATTCTAACTTCCTTACCCCTAACACATTAGTGCAGCTAATAGATAGGTTTATAACCCAAACGGGGTGTAAGATGTGGCGCTAAACAAATAAAAGCTAGGCTTAAAAATAAAAATAGTTTTATTTATTTAACATTCATATTAAAGAATCTCAAATGTGAATCTTGCTTGTTGTATTTGTGGTTACAGACTCTTACGTAGAATACATTCAAAATGTAATATGTCGATTTTCTTAGTACAATTTTAATCAAATACTGAAGTGGCTAAAAAATAAATAAAGACCTCATCTAGAACAGGTGAACAAGTGCAATATCTATTTAAGGTAAAAGTAAAGAAGATAAAGTGAACTCGAGTTAAAGTTAGTAATTTTACAGTTTTCATAACAAAAACACTTGAGGACAAAATAAATACAATATTGATCCTTTAAATGCTATTAGTTTACTTTTATACACATAGTTATCTTATTTAAAAAAAATATTAATCACTATGGACATAATGTAATTTGAACAGGAACTTTAAAAAAAAGGTGTCATCTTGCAATCGAGTATTACCAATATAGTGGCCGCCATCTGTTGGTGAATGTAGTGCCAACTTCTGCAGTTGTAAGATTCCATGTGACCAACGCAACAAACACTCCAGCCATCAATCTCTATTTTCTAGACCCGAGCCGCTACTTCTTTATTCAAGTAGATCCTCATTTGTTCACACGAGGCTAGGTTGATCTCCTTACACATCCCCTGTTTCACAGAGCAATCTGGAAGCACTAGGGATCGAACCCGGAACGTTTTGATTTGTCGCGAGTAACTCTGAACTCTAGACTACAAAGGTGGTCAGGAACATTTTTAAATGAAGTAAGAATTTATGTTTAAATTCCGTGACGCGAACGACAAATATATAAATATGTAAAAATTTAAACTAAACTTATCTTCTGTAATGCTTTATCATTTAGGCTAGATCTTTTTGCTATATAAAATTTATAGAAAAAATAATTACCTTCTCTAGTCACACCTTAAGCCGTTTTCATCCGGAGAACTGAGTTAGAAGCACAAAGGGAAAATTGAACTCGACTAGTGCACACGCAATCCCACAAAGCAGTTGAGTAAACTGGGTTGCATAACACCATAGGATTATGAACCCCTTCCTCATGGATACGCTTAGTATAAAGCACAATACACTTTATCATACTAAACAATCCTGTTCTATTTATGTATTGTATGAGTTAATTTACTGTAAAGTGTCGTCTTTGTATTGTACAATTCTATTTTGTTTGCCTAAATATCTATTTTTAATTAAGTCCCACGCCAAGTACCAAATTGTTTGAAATTTATCATCGTTATAAAAACAGATGTTAGCAATTTAAACCGACCGGTATTTAGTTAGAAAATTGTTTCTCAAACTGAATTAAACCTCATATACATATTCCGTATCTTCATAAGCCTTAAGTCCATATGCATTCCAATTTCGTGCACTCCCTCCGTTTCTTTAATCACGTGTTATTGTGTCAACCAATGGGAACCTATAATAACATGTCCAATCGAATTCCTCAGCAAATTTTATAAAGACAATCAACATTTTTAGAATAGTGATTTTATTATTAATATTAGCACCACGTCCTATTACTCATTCGGGTTATACTCACGCTAATGTGTAATGTTAGGGTGACTGTGAGTTTAAATGGAGGACCTACAGTTTAACGTGGGATCCGAACCACGGTGAAGGCCAGGTATTCCACACATTTACAAGTTGCGATTAATACATGACATATCAGAGGTGAAGGAAGGGTTTGACAATCAAATAAATCTTTGCCGGGACCGAGGATTGAACCCCGGACCCCCCAGCACAGAGGTCTGACACCTTACTCCTAGACCGCCAGGTCACCTTTATGTGATCTTACTTAAAATAACGATATTGTTAATCACAATTTCCTAAACCTAAGCTGCTACTTCTTTATTCAAGTAGCTCTTCATTTGTTCCCACGGGTCTGAGTTTGACCCCATTACAGACCCATTGCTACACAGATTTTTCAAAGCGCAAAGGATCGAACCTGAGACCTCTGTATCTGTATCTAGAAACTCTGACTACTAGACCACAGATGCGGTTTAAAAATGCTAATAGTTTAATTTAATTTTGCACATCGATGCTCGTTTGTTTGTCTACCTGATATTGGCTTTCTGTAAACATGCATAACAATAGTCTTTAAGAAACGTAAGTTTTATCCAACTTTTACGGAGTGCTATGGACTAGGGACTCAAGATTAGGGACTTATGGATTGGGATTGGGACTCCGTGGACCAATGAGTCTGTTAATACCGATTCATACAAAACGTTAATAATATAAGCCAAGATATTGTCGTTACTAATTTACAAAAGTATGTTATATTCATTTACTCCTTACGAAAAATTCAATTAGAATGTTTTCTAAAATGTTGTTACAGAACGCTAAGCTAAGCTAAGACTTGCTCTGCTAGCTCCTTAGAAAAATAGTGGACCATGTATTTAAATGTGCTGGTTCACACAGAAAGCTAAGATAAGCTATGTCTTGTTTTTTCCGATTGCTGGCTGAGCAATTTTTCCATCTCCCATCTTACGTTGCGCATGCGCATAACGCAGCCTGGGCTCCGTGTTGAACAGACGCAGTGCTTGTTTGGTGAAAATAACTAAAGAAGTGTTTGAAGTATTGTTCTCAGTTTATTTCACGCGTATTTATGTAATATTCTATTTATGTTTTATATTTAATAAATGTTTTTATATTAAAATTGAAGCGTTAATTGAACAAGTCAAACCTCCACCTCCTAAATTTTCTTCATCTTCCAAAACAGCTGTTAACAGCAACATGGGGTGACCTGGTGGTCTAGGGGTAATGTGTCAGACTTCTGTGCTGGCGGCCGGGGTTCAATCCTCGGTCCCGGCACAGATTTATCTGATTACCAAACCCTTCCTTCACCTCTGACAAGACATCTTGTGAATGTGGGGAATGCCAGGCCTCCACCGTGGTTCGGATTCCACGTTAAACTGTAGGTCCTCCATTTCATCTCACAATCACCCTACCATTACACATTAGCGTAAGTGCGTATAACCCGAACGGGTAGTAAGACGCGGTGCTAATAATAATAATAATAATAATAATAATAATAATAATAATAATAAATAATAACAGCAACATCTTTTTTTACTAAATACTATAACCTGAACTCTAAAAGACATTTTGTATAACCCCATCATAACTAAACTTAACTGGAACAGACCAGAAAGAAACAACACTGAATTATGGAGTGAAAGGAGTAACCATTGCTTAGCTTAGCATAGTATTTTGTGTGTATCGGCCTTTACTGTGGGTTTGAGCTCTTCTTACAGATATGGACCTTAAAGATATGGAGTATGTATACGAGGCCTTATGCGTACCCCCAGGGTATTCATTATTTTTTATTATATTTAAAAAATTGGTTTAGCTTATGCCTCTAGTTTTTGTCGGCAAGACATTCTTGGTCTTCTACTGCCAGTAGTGGATATGTAACCGTCTGTTGAGGCTGGGATGCCTTGTAGATGCGGTTACTTCATCCCGATAAGATGATGATGATGATGATGATTATGAGGTGGATGTAGAAGTGTTAAACCCGACTTTATCCTAATTAACCAGTTCATAGTCACCAAAGAAATACTTTTCCTTTGGGAAAAATATCTACATTGCCGCCAGTAATCGAACTCGGTACCCTCGATTATTAGTTAGCAACACTTACCACCAGACCAAGAGACCAGCCTTTATTATATTGAGTCCGATACACAAATTAACCCAGATTTTTACATAGTAGCGTGTACTTTAATAATCTTTTCTTTTCCTCGGCTACAGCTTTGTTTAGTTTACCGTTAGAGCTTTATTAAAATTTAAATAGATGGTGGTCTACACAATAAAATAGCAGTTTTTTTCCAGATTAAAGTTTTATGGGTACCTTAGTAAGGTGACTGATAAACGTTCGGGAAGCATTGAGTTAGGGTAAGGTGCTTTTATTGGGAATTAATATTTTAGTGAAATATCCATCTATTATTAAAACACCAAATTCCGATACATCAGATCATGGTTTTATTTATAATATGATCCCATGTGTTTGTTGGTTTGATCAATTTTTAGGGTGATCAATTATTATTATTAGGCACAGGATTTTGCCTATCCGCCTTTTCATTTCCCAGATCGTAAAACTTTGGCAGTTGAGATATATAATATCCATGTTATGTAATTACGAGTACAATATATTAATTTTAGAGTAACTATAGTAGCCTAGTCTATTGGTTCTTGTCTATTTTATGAATAAGCACCTTAACGCACCAGTTTCAACTTTGGCCTATCTTTTTAATATGGTATGGATTTTTTTCTGAAAGAGTGTGCCCAGTTTCTTAGAAATTGTAAGTTTCGGCATTCTTGTTTGGAGTAGGGCTGAAAATCGACTCTTGTCAAATAACTCCCAATGTGTGTAAAGTCTGTTCAGCGTATGAATTGTTTTCTGAAAGGCCTTTTTCTCTATCGGAAATCTATTGTATAGTAAGATATTGGTAGGAAAAAAGACCTTTCAGAGAGTAATTCCTACCGCGAATGGAGTAAATCGGGTGGAGGACAATGGGAGCAGTGGCAGACATCTTGGGAGGAAACGGCATATCATTGCAGGAGAACTTCTTCGGAAACGGTATATTTGAAATTTTTTTTCCCTTGACATCGCGTGAAGTATAACTCAACTTTTCTAACTATAAAATACATTCACTCTGAAAATATATATCCCATTAAATTACTGAGAATCTAAAAAGTTGTCTAGTAATTAACAGCATGTGACCAGCTACGGTGGTGGAATGGGTTAAGGCGTCACTCTAGCAGTAGACTGGATGCTGTTGAAGGGCAGACCGGGGTTCAAATCTTGGTCCAGTACACTTAAGGTGTTTTATACCACTGAGTTTTTTCACTCTCCCTTCATGCAAATGCAGATTAACTACCTCTAAATTCCACCTTTAACCCCTAACATATTATTATTATTATTAGCACCGCGTCTTACTACCCGTTCGGGTTATACGCACTTACAATAATGTGTAATGGTAGGGTGATTGTGAGGTGAAATGGAGGACCTACAGTTTAACGTGGAATCCGAACCACGGTGGAGGCCCGCCTAACATACGATAATAATTAGTACACCATATGCGTACAACCCGAATGAATAGTGAGACGTGATACTAAAAAAGATCAATGAGAATTGGTCGTAGGTAATAAAATTGTATGTAGTAAAATCAATTTATCTATGATTATTGTGTGTGTGGTGACCTGGTGGTCTAGGGGTAAGGTGTTGGACTTCTATGCTGGCGGCCGGGGTTCAATCCTCGGTCCCGGCACAGATTAATCTGATTACCAAACCCTTCCTTCACCTCTGACAAGACATCTTGTGAATGTGGGGAAAGCCAGGCCTCCACCGTGGTTCGGATTCCACGTTAAACTGTAGGTCCTCCATTTCATCTCACAATCACCCTACCATTACACAATAGCGTAAGTGCGTATAACCCGAACGGGTAGTAAGACGCGGTGCTAATAACGATTATTGTGTGTTTTTTTTTTACTTAAATGCCTATTCTTATGCCTAAATCCCAAATTAATTTTATGCTTATTTACGTGCCTATCTTAAACATTTTTGGTGCCTAAGATTCCACTCCCAATTAATTATATATTGATATGAAATTATTGAATTGAAATAATAATTGCCTCGTTCATATGTTTTCATTTGATATAAAATTAAAGTCAATATTTATATTACGACTTTAATGTAATTAAGATTATGGTGGTGAGAATTGCAGACAAGAAAGAGGGGGAGGAAAGGTCTCAAAATGTTCCTACTTGTAATAGTAAAAACCTCTAATTTTAAGTTTTATAATATAAATATTTTAATGAAAAGGTGAAATTAGTTTATTTCCAAAGACTTTTTCCACGAAATGTTACAGTTCTGATATCAAAGTGGATTATAAGAAACACATATCCTAACATTTTATTGGGCTACATGCACATAATATATTAATTACACTTATATGGTAAGGATGAGGAAGGTAGAGTTTAGAGAAAATGTACCCTAAATTGCGTGGTGGAGTAAGAATGGGGAAATATTTAATAACATAAGCCCTCAGTACATTAGACCTGGATGGGAACCACGGTACCCTGGTCACCAGTAATCCAGTTTAATGTGAGAATGACAACTGCTCACAAATTAATATCCGATTAATCGAGAGTTTGGTACACAATTCTGGTCCAGTTAAAATAAAACATAAGTGTGTGTTTTTGTGCTTTTTTCACTAAACACGATATAGAATGGGATGAATTAATTTGTTTTTAAATAAACATTTAAATATTCTAAAATGATTTATATAATATTATTTCCACTATCCATTAATTCTGGTTCATCTACACTGGTGACCGAGTGAAAAAAGGCGTTATCTATCAAAGTGCACCGTTGAAATTAAATATACTGTTACAGAAACATTTACAAAAATAACATTCCTGTCTACTTAAAGGGCATAACAATCGATTTCAATTTCAAAGACTTGAATAAAATAAATTATATTGGATTATATCTCAGAAACTATTGGTTTTATAAAATTATATTTCAAACAAAATAATTTTATTTTGAATAGTAGTACAAATTTACAGCTGTAAATTATTTCGTATCTCAATTAGTTACGGAGATATAATCAAAATTGGAAAATTCTCCTCAAAGTCATTTTCATGGAAAAATTAAAACTGACATTTTGTTTATAATGTTAAACAATGTCTCGACACAATATTTACTCAACATAAAGCATGTTTCGAGAAAATTATTATTATTATTATTATTATTATTATTATTATTATTATTATTATTATTATTATTACTATTATTATTAGCACCGCGTCTTACTACCCGTTCGGGTTATACGCACTTATGCTAATGTGTAATGGTAGGGTGATTGTGAGATGAAATGAAGGACCTACAGTTTAACGTGGAATCCGAACCACGGTGGAGGCCTGGCATTCCCCTCGAGAAAATTGATTTTTATATTTTTGCCCTTCAGTAAACCACCCTTAATTTTAGGGTTTGATAACTAATCTAATAAAAAAAGTCCCTCTATAAATTATACGATAACATTATATACAAAGTTTTTCACAGATTGGTAAAATGGTTTCAGCGCTGGTCTCAGTAACATACAGAATGATGGACTTGCAAAAATAAACACTTTGTCCGATTCAGGCGGTTATGAAAAGTCGTCACCCAACAAAATATCGAAATGTCATAAGCCAATGTTGGGATGTTTGTTTTGACTTATATACATTTCTTGGACGTACGTGCTTAAAAACAATGGCTTAGCGAATAAGATGTAATGAATTTAGAGACATTAAATGAGAATGCTAACTACTCATAACAATGTTTGCTCTAGTTGGAGAGGAAAGGGGCCCGAGTGGGCTATAAAAGTATTTTATTTGTTGAAATCGGGGCTGTCACATTTTCATTAATATCAGAGGCAGATACGCTGCCCGACGCTGAACGACATCTTGGGGTCATCAGTAGTACTTGTACTTAGAGGGATATTGTCAAGCCCGGGGTCCGGAGGGGTCGCGAACCATGTCGTTCATTCCATCAGTCTAAGTTTTCACGAGTAAGCCCATTATTCCACGAGTGCGAGCATCCATTCTTTTATATTACTTTTATACTTCATTTAACATCACATTTGTATTATCTTTATATTTCAATTAATCCAAAATTCATATCCCTACCTATTATTTCGAACTCACACAACTATCTGGCCTGCGACATAGCCCCTCCCGCAAGATATCCTGACAGATCCAGCCCACTGAAGGGGGGATCACGACAGAATCCTATTTTTTTCACCATCACAATACTTTTTTTTTACCTAAGGGGTTGTGAGAAATTATAAGACGTTTTAGCCTCTAGAGGCACACTTTAACATCGTTCGCTTTTATTTTCACGTTAAGGATATTTTTAAATATTTAAACCACTTCATAACACGGGCCTTCTGAGGGTTTGCGAGCACCCCGTTAGTTGGCCCTCTTAAGGAAAATGCGTTTTAAATAAATCATAAGAATTCTATTTAAAGTGGGTGTAAAATATATTTTGTAAAAATCCGTCTGCTGCATTTTTTCTCCAATTTAATATATATATATATTATATAATATATATATATATTATACATATTTATATAATATTTTATACATATTTATACACATATATATATTTATTTTGGGTATTTAACGTGCAATTTCTGAGTAAACTAATTATATCAGAGCAAGACTTATAATCTAACTTAAATCTAGAACAAACACAACATCCATCCACAAAGGCCGTTAATTTATTATAACACCACGTCTTACTACCCATTCGAGCTATACATGTATATATTAATGAGGCTAATGGTTTTAGGGATTAGGAAGGTTATATTTATAGTAAATGTATCTTCATTGGCGTTGATAAAGAGTGGAAAACTATTTAGGAAAAACCATCCTCAACACGTTCGACTCGGATTAGAACCTCGATCTCCTCGTCATCGGCAGTCTAGTCTACTGCGAGAGTAGCGCGTTAGACCATGGGGCCACCGAAGTGGGTCCAGGACATTAATTTATCAGTGTGAAAGGAAACTCAAATTTCCACATTGAATGGGGCAATGATATATTTTTTCGGTCGTGCCTGAGACTCTTAGCTCAGTGGACAGACAGAGCTAAGGTGTTGGACCTTCCACATATATAATCAATGGTGTTAACCGCACACCAAGCTACATACAACCTTCTTGAAATATTTGGTATTAAGAACACGTAACTAGGTTGTACCCAGATTGCATATGTGTGTCGAGAACTATCTAAGCCCAGGGTGCGTGGGGTTTGAGAACTCTACTGTACATCGTATCAGTATTCAAGAGGCAGAATGATGCAGTATATACTTTGAATATCAGGGAAGTGACAAACAAAACACAATCAGCATCTCAAATAAACCAAACTTTACTAAAGGTGCTATTATCAAGGGAAAGGCCTTTATTTGATAGAGGGAACATTTATTTACATTTATTTATGGCCGCGTTTTACTACCTGCTCATATTACACGCACATATGATCATTACTTTAATGGGGTAGGAATTAAGAAGGTAAAACTTAGTATAGTCAACCTCGGTGGTCTTGGAGTTAAGTGGTAACCCTAGGACCCGATGTTCGTGGGTTCAAACCCAACCAACGTTGACGGATATTTTCTTGAACGATAAAAATCCGTAGCACAACTTGTTTCAGAAAGGAAGTAAAGCCGTCGGTCTCATGTCGATTGGGCATGTAAAATAACCATAGAAGGTAAGAGAAAATATATTTTCCGGCAAAATTGGTAGCCTCTTTCACACTCGCTCATAGAAACTCAATATGTAAGGCAACATAAACTACCTTACGTTATGAACTCCCCAAGTTCATGAGATTTCTACCAGATGGTGCAGGCATCACTAGACACCTGAAGGACTGAGTGTATGCCCAACTCCGGATATAAAATCACCTTCGGGTTGTTGAGTGAAGAAGAAGAAACTATTTTTAAATATGTGCCCCAATTGGCGTGCAGGAAGGTTGAAAACCATTTAGAATAAAATACCTTTTTACGCATACCTGGGATTCTAACCCTGACCTCCTCGTCAATGGCAATCCAGTCTATTGCGATAGTGACGCCTTAACACGCGTAAATACCAATGGGGGTAAATGTTTTTAATATTTTATTGACTGTTTTTTGTTACTCCTTCCTCCACTCCCCATATCCAAGAAAGTTACTTAATCACCCCAAAAGGACGCCATGATTTTAGCCACCTTTTTCTAAATGTCCTAAGAGTTGAATGTTTGGGAGCCCTTCGGGGCTGGTGTCCATTTCTGTTCAACGTAATAGTCTAAATTTATATAGGTTTGTCAAATAAATAATGTGCTTATAGATGAATATTATATATTTTATTATGTTTGATATAACATTCAAGCAATATTCTGGATTCCGGGTGATAGAGAGTCTTAGATTAAAATCTCGACCGGTCTTACATGGGGGTTGTTTAACATTCAATACCAAACCCTTCCTTCACCTCTGACAAGACATCTTGTGAATGTGGGGAATGCCAGGCCTCCACCGTGGTTCGGATTCCACTTTAAACTGTAGGTCCTTCATTTCATCTCACAATCACCCTACCATTACACATTAGCGTAAGTGCGTATAACCCGAATGGGTAGTAAGACGCGGTGCTAATAATAATAAAATTCAATATTATTTACGATAAGAGTCTTTTTCCCCAGCCCACCTCATCGCTAATGTGAGTGCACTTCTTCTAAAACTAACTTTTCTAACCCCACTAAATAAATTAAACCATTAATAGCTATGACGTAGTGGTGTGTGAAGTCTACTTTTTTCAATTTGAAGCGAACTCGAATCGAATAATATGAAACATTCTCGACGCTGAATCGAGGCTCAAATGTTTTTTGTTAGTGGTTTTATGCTTGAGGGAGAACAAAATAATTGTTAAACCCTTCTTTTCACACGGTAGCCCGATGGTGTCCGCTATAACTACTGGCTACAGTGGAATCGGGGGGGAGGGGGGGGGGGCTTAGTGACTTATGTGAATATGGATGGCTACCCCCGAGCGTTGGGGGTTACTCTGGTGGAATGAGTATGGTGTGGGGAGGAGAAGGCTTGTGAATTACAAGCTAGTGTACAAAGAGCTATATTTAATTAAGTGAAATACTATTCTACGATACAATGGGTAAATCAGACAGACCGAAATGAATGAGGGAGCGTGTGTGAACCTCAAGGACCCCGCGCGATGGCCTGAGGGGCCCGTTTGACCCTAAGCGGTGAAGTCGCCAGACAGTGACTTTGCTAACTCTCCTTAGACTCGTTGGTTATCGAATGCCAAACCCCACATTAATCTAGGACTGGCAGATTTTTGTTTATACATTAGGAGAACAAAGGTCGCACGCACTGGTTCAAGACAAGATGTAACATAATGCTAGAAAATGGATGAACATCTTACTAGAACAAACTTATAAAACAGAGCATTATAATATTCTTGTTATTTATTTTACTTTATGCACTAAAATAACTTGGAAAATGTCTTACTGCAAAATTGTTTGTAATATTCTGTTTAAATTTGATAAATCTACTTATTATCACAAAAAGCAATTCAATTACTTCAAATTGTTTCCATATTAATATTAATTTGTAATGCACAATATAGCCCAGAATGACGGTAATTGAACCGAAATTGAATATTTTTACTGTAATTATTTTTATTGGCGAAGCTTCGAAACAGATTATTTTTTTATCAAGAAGTCGATGTTGATGTTTGTTTCAAAGTGAGGTCGAAGTTTCGAGGCATTGGACATTCCAACTATGATGTTTAACGTAATAATAAAAAAAAATTCAAAAGCCTGATTATTATATACTAGAACCATGTCAATCTGAAATGATTGTAACTGAACCTTGTTCGGAAAACAGAAAATTCGGCTTAAGTGGGGGAGTACAAGGATACAGTATTTACATGAGTTTTAAATCACAGTTGAATGAGTTTAATCAAATTTTTGTTTATTTAAATGTTGAATAACACGTGTTATGTACTATACTTATTTTTAGTTTCAGGAAACACATTGTATTGACTACAACATATTTATTATCAGATAACACTTTTTATTATAATTATCTTTCAACTTTGAACTTGTTAATGAATATAATATATGTCGATCGGCTTAGTTTTTTCTCTGTTTTCTGAAAAGTCTTTTTGGACTATCTGGAATTTTTGACTACTGGGGCTCAGCCTAACGGAGTTTTACTGTATTGGTGTTGATTCTGTAGAGCTTCACCAGTTGTAAAAGATAAAATAAATAAATAGGAATCACAGTTGGACGTATAATAAATATTATTCATAATGGAATATTGTTTTTTATTTGTACGTGTAATTCAAAGGTTAGTAATAACTAAAACAAAGTGGTTGGTCAAATGGAGGGTCAATAATAGAATCATTTCTCGAATTAGTGGAGCGTGAAATGGGAACGGTAGAAAACATAAGTGGGGAACTACCCCTAATGAAAGTGAACAGGATTAAAGACCATAACTTTTAGCCAACAACAATCAATCACGAAGTAGTTCTAACGTTCTTGATTTCTCAGCCCCCAATTCTTAGATCCCTCTTAAGAGTTATTATTTGAATGTATTTTTCCTTCAGGTTTAGTATGTTTATGTACCGGTGAACTATAATTAATACAAAAATATTACTTTACAATATATTATATCATAAAAAGTGACAGTAGAAAAACTTGAATTTTTTGGTTCTATAATATCTTGACGGGGAATTTAACATTTGTAGCGGTAAGGGGACCATATTGGAAAAGATGGTTAGTAGCAATGTCACAGCCCATTTAAGCAACATTGACCAGGTAATGAATCCGGCGTCCATTTTACCTGGGTGTGTCATTACTCATTAGTTGGGATTATCTGACCCTCTGCCTTGCCCTAGCATATTATGTTCTACTTGTTGTTATATCTACAATCGCTAAAGTCAAAACTAGAGATTTAATTAAATATCAATTAAAAATTATACTTGCAATGATCAATTCGGACAAACTAATAAAATTAACTAGTAAAGATATATAAAGCAAAAACAAATTAACTCTAAATAAAGACAGTCAACATATTGTACTACATAATTAAATAAAATTAAATTACCTGGGCATAAAAATAACCGTATTTATGTAAAATTAAAGATTATATAATCTTACCACTTTTAAACTGCTTGTACGTTAAAATATTTTATCGTGTACATCTCATATGAATATATAGTTATACTAAATTTCAGCCCCAAACATTCATTGTTACTTTACCTTAACAATGGTACTAGAAATGCATAAAATAGCAAGTTTGACCTCTTATAAGTCGTGAACTGTAAATATGTGAAATGATTGTATCACTTTTTATGGCTTAAAATTAGACACTTTTAAATTAGTGCAATAAAATTTTAATAAAAGTTGCCTATCCGTAAACTAGCGGCCAGTAAAGATAGGGTTTCTGATGTTTATGTAATTACGCTTTATTCTGTGAGCTTTAAAGATAACATTGAAAAAAAAAATTCTTAAATAATTCTAAAAATCGTTTTATAATCTCAACTATTTATTTTTTAAATCTAGGTGTAGTTTTTTAAAGTTATTTCTTAAAACATCTTCTTTAACTCAGGCTATTTGGTTTAGCCACGAAAATGGAATTTATGAATTTTATTGCAATAACGTAGATTTTTTTATAACACCACGTATTACTACCCATCCTGGCTAAACGATTTTCTAATAAATACGCTAATGGTTTTAGGAATCAGGAAAGCTATATTTATAGGAAGTGTATCCGCATTTACGTGGAGGGAGAGTGGAAAACAATTTTGTAAAAAACCATCATAACACCCGACCGAGATTCGAACCTCAATCTCCCCGTCATTGGTAGTCTAGTCTACTGTGACAGTGGCGCGTTAAACTATGTGGACATCGAAGCGGGTAAGGAAGAATATAAGTTAAAAAAGTCCGTGGAAACTTAGGTCTATCTAAAATAGGACCAAGAAAAAGGTGTATTTAAATACAAGTTAGTCCAGGTGAAAAATGTTGAGTTTGTTTAGACTCGTAAGAGGAAGAGGGTAAGTGTTTATCAGGATGTACAAAAGAGGCCTCGCAGAAGGAACTACTAATTTTCTTTCCTCTCTTTATATTTCGGACATCGGAGTATGCACATCGGAGTATGCTTAGAGTTCCAAAGTGCCTCAAGTTAAGATGCAACCCGTTTTAGAAAATAGCTTCGAGTTCACTGATTAGGCAACGTCGGTTTATAGTTGTTATTATTATTATTATTATTATTATTATTATTATTATTATTATAACCGTGTCTTACTACCCGTTCGGGTTATACGCATTTACACTAATGTGTAATGGTAGGGTGATTGTGAGACGAAATGGAGGACCTAAAGTTTAACGTGGAATCCGGACCACGGTGGAGGCCTGGCATTCCCCACATTCACAAGTTGTGATTAATACACGTCTTGTCAGAGCTGAAGGAAGGGTTTAGCAATCAGATAAATCTGTGCAGGAACCGAGGATTGAACCCCGGACCCCCAGCACAAAAGTCCAACACCTTACCCTTAGATCTTCAGGTCAGCTTTAGTCGGTATTTAAAGAAGATTTTTTATTTCAAGGAGCAAACAAAAAAGTTACAAAAAATTATTCCGAAGATCACTAATAGATAAACTTTAACCTTGATGCACGTAAACACGCAATATCCAACAAATTTAAGAATATAACTTCCTTTTTATAAGTTCTAGTTTGTTTCAACTTTCACTCTTCACAAAGAAAAATAGTTTATATTTCTTAGCACCACTAATGGGTTTTTTACTCGTGACTGCTTCGTCACTATTCTATCTCTTGTTCTATTACACTTCATCCAGAAATATTCCCTATCTCACTTTGTTCGATTTTTGTTATTCTGTTTCACTAATCCTAGATCCCTTTTATCTAAGTCATTAGTTCTAGTTTACCTAGTATTCATTTTTCCCTCGTATTCTTGTTTTGTTCGTCTCTTTAATTCTGTTTTTCTTTGTCACTTATAGATTTTGCTTTCTCTTTTGAAAGTTTTTAGTTTTTTTTGTGGGGACTATTTCGTTGTTTCTGTAATTTGTACCTTATATCTGGTGCGAACTTTTTTTTTCTCTCTTCCCTATAAAGTACTTTCTCTTTTCTCCACCAGTTTTTTCTTTATCGTCTTCTCCGTCTTGGTGCGTGCGCGTTGCTATCGTAACTTGCGAGGTTAGACCCGCGGGTCGATACTCAACTGTTCGCTATCTGCTCGCATCTCTCGCTATCTCACGACTCATACAATGAGGGGACACGAGGCCACAAAGCTTCTTGCGACGCCCTTCTCGATAACAAAAGGGAAAGTACTGACTTTTCTTTGAATAGAAGTGAGGTCAAAGGTGGAAGAGTGGGGGGGAGTAATGAGTGAGGAAAATAGTAGACGAGTTATGTAAATCATGGTTTCCAAGACGAGGACTTATGGCGAAAAGATAAATTTAAAGTTAATTAAGTTGTTTATGAAAACATTTGATTTAGTGAGATGAAATAATATGTTGCAGACAATCTATTTAATGAGTGTAGTTATATTAAATATATGAAATTGAGTATAAGAATTTAATATTTTCATGAACTTGAATAAAATAAAATTACTGTAATTATTAAAATTTATCAAAACAAAATATTTTATATTAAATTAAATCTTCTACTTTTTATATAATTACAATATTATAATAATTATTACTGGAAATCTAATTACACCAGTCTTAAATAAACGGAATGGAATTTTAAAAATAAAGGAGTATTAGGTTTATATATTCAAAGTAGGCCTACCTCTAGTAAGATATTTTAAAAAAATAATAATATTTGTATAGTGATGACTTCATGACAAACTTTTT
The DNA here is from genome assembly GCA_039000515.1 of Timema cristinae. Classification (NCBI taxonomy): domain Eukaryota; kingdom Metazoa; phylum Arthropoda; class Insecta; order Phasmatodea; family Timematidae; genus Timema; species Timema cristinae. The sequence goes on from JBCFYV010000012.1 coordinate 106,049,687, forward strand.
GGCCCTTCTTTCCTTTTTTTTTTTAAGAAAAGATATTGCCACACAGAAATTTTAATACTTAATTATTCATCTTAATTGTTCTATTTTATATTTCATAAATATATTTTAGTAGACTAAATATGTTATTTTCACGTATTAACTATGTATTTTCACAAACATTATTATTTGAAACTCTGATCAAATTTCTATAAATTTAAAGATATAGGGATGCTTCTTTCTGTTGTTGAAAATTGAGGTGAAATCAGAATGAAAGGGGATGGCAAGAGTTATTTCTCTTCAATAGTGTGTCACTAATTTTTACCAATTGTCACGGAGGGAAAGTTGCGTCTTTTCTTCTAATAATTTTGACTGTGTCCCATGAAATTTCATATAACTTTCTTGTTATTATTATTAGCACCGCGTCTTACTACCCATTCGGGTTATACGCACTTACGCTAATGTGTAATGGTAGGGTGATTGTGAGATGAAATGAAGGACCTACAGTTTAACGTGGAATCCGAACCACGGTGGAGGCCTGGCATTCCCCACATTCACAAGATTTCCTGTCAGAGGTGAAGGAAGGTTTGGTAATCAGATAAATCTGTGCCGGGACCGAGGATTGAACCCCGGCCGCCAGCACAGAAGTCTGACACCTTACCCCTAGACCACCAGGTCACCCAACTTTCTTGTTCAAGATGGAGATACAGTTGGTGAAGTAAGATATGACACTTTACCGCGCAAGCTGATATGGAAGCGAGAGGGGAGGTATTGTAGAGACGACTGAATTGTACCCATTTGGAAGGGTTACCATCCCAGTATTTCTCAAACAAGCGACCTTTTTGAAATGGTATTGTACCCACTGGACATACCAAAGTATCTTGCCCCACTTAGCATAAGAATGAAAACTTAGAATCGGCCATTTGTGGATACAATTCCAGTTTTTCATTAGGTTTGCTTGTTTGAGAAATACTCGAATGGATATTATTCCAAATGTATACAATTCCGATTTCAGTGGGTATAATTCCAGTGGGAACAATTACGATTTTTCAATAAGGTCACTTGTTTGAGAAATGCTAGAATGGATACCATTCCAAATGGATACAATTCCACATCCCGTATTGTAATATGAAGATAAAAGAAACAGTTGATTATTTGTTTATATAGTTTTGTGCTACATTTTACACTTATTACATTTGTAACAAATAACAACTTGCCAACTTTTCTATGTCATCAAACATAAACAAGTAAAGCTACAAGATAATGTGTTTGGGTGAACAATAGATACCCTAGAACTCAATCACAATTTCGCAACATAATTGTACACTTTTACTATCCTACAATTTCTTCAGGTATGTGCAGATGTGCCAGCACGCAAGCTTAAAATGGCATGAATTAAGACGTGGAACAATTCAGTATTTTTCAGTTTTCATAGCAAATAATTTATTTAGACAAAATAAATCAAATTATTCTCCGATAGAAAAATAAAGTTGGATTTTATTGGCATGAGAATATCAACAATTGTTGATTATCTGTCATGAACATATCATTTGATGATAAACTTTTTAAATGAAGGAAAAAAATTATCATCAAATATTAGGAAACCCTTAAAAGAAATTCAACAACTGTCGAGTTTACCATGTGAAGAAAATTAAACTATTCAATTGTATTAAAATTCGATTTATCTTTCAAACAATTTATTTTATTATAAAAATTGCTAAAATACTGCCCTTGTATCACAATACTTGGCATCGCCCCTTAAAAGTTTCGTGTCAGTAGACATGTTGCCAATAAAAAAAACTGTGATCCGTCTGCCAAATTCACAGGTTTGGTAAAAAAAAATCTGGTTTGTGATTTCAAAACCTCTTTAAACTTTTAAACATGAAACTAGGCGGTGAAAATTTGGCTATTAGTAGCGTACAAATAAATATTGTAAACTAAAATACATCTCAATAAAAGTATTACTTATTATATACTTAAAAACAAACAAAATAACACGCACTTGAAAAATGTATTCTTAATTTAAATTGTTTCTAAATTAATAGGAACTATGACGTGAAATAAATCACATATTTTAGCCAAAAACATTTAGTTTTGTAATCTTCGACACACATATAATTGAATTTATTTGAAACAATGTGTGGTTTGTATTTTCTGCCAACACCTCCATTTCAGTTTAATTAGACACTTCTAAAACTACTCTGTGCCGTTCCTCCGAATATACTCTTCTATTTAGACTTCAACAGTTAAAGACAATACGCTGTACAAGTGGCTAGAAGCCCATTATAATCAATCGGTCTGTAGTAAATATACCAAGTGTTTTTGAGAGCGTCTTCTTGTTGAAGGATGGAGACCTTTATTTCCGTCAGATTTCAAACTTGGCATGCATGACATGTTTTATTTTGGAACTAGCTACAACTTCTACCATACCCTGACTATCCGCCCCTCCCTCTCCCACCCTTTTTCTATCTACTAAAATAGCAGCATCATGGCAGCATATTGCGGGGAGCTTATTTCCCCTAGTTTTGTTTCTGTATTTAGCGGCCCCTTTATGAGCCCATCGATTGTGTTATCTCACAAATTACAAACGAAATGGAAGGAGAGTGGAAAACCATGTTGGAAAAAAAATACTCTCACTATACCCGACCGAGATTTTAACCTGGGAGATCAAGGTTCGAATCTCGGTCGGGTATACTGAAGGGATTTTTTATAAAATTGTTTTCTACTCTCCCTCTGCACAAATGCGGGTACACTTCATGTTTATATAACCTTCCTATTTCATAAAAAAACATTAGCGTAATAGGTAAATTTAACAATGACAGAGTTAATACTATATTGGAAATTATATCTGGGATCCTTAGTTCATCAAGAAAACATGTTACTGACTGAACAAATTATGAGTGACCTAATTAAAATAATAATTCTAATTATATATTTTTTTAATCATAGACCTATATAAATTCAAATCATGCTCCTGTGTATTTTATCGTGACCCTTCAGAAAGTGAAAGTATTGTGGTCATCAAAAAAATTAAATTCAAGACTTTTATGGATATAGACGTTTCATGACCCACTGAGCCCGAAAAGGGTTTTTCTAAATGCGGTCGTCTGTATGTACAGTGTAGGCCTACATGTCTAGAGCCGAGACTATTTTATTGAGCGGTCTAAAACTTGGTTTCTAGGTTTCTTATAAGTTCCCCAGAAGGATTATGGGAATTATTATACATCTAAACCTAAAATTAAGAGTAGTTAACTTAAAGGCAAAATACAGAGAATTTTTTTTTTTAATTCGTATCTGGACGTTTATTAACATTACAAATAAAATGGTGCGTCTAATTTTCCCGCGAAAATTACTTAGAGTATACTTTACATATGGGGATATCTACAATTTTGAGCATATCTCTGTAACTATTTAAGATACGATATTCCTTACCACTGTAAATGTGCGGGTCAAAGAAAAAAACCTTTATTTGATATATATTTTTATAAAGCAAATAGTTCCCGAACTCTAAGCAACCATTAAAAAAATACAAAGGTCTGGAAACTGGGGAGATTTTGTTATGCTCTTTGTTGGACCAAGATGTTCCTTTATTCTTAATACGTTTCTGTAACAGTGTATTTAAGTTATGCACTATGTATGAAGGAATGTAATATTTTTTCCATTTTTTCTGCAACAATATATTTTATTTTGTTCCACGTATCTTGTGAGTTTTAAGAAAATTTCTTCATTTTTAGGTGAAGGAATGAGAAAGTCTGTGCGGTGCACTGTATAACTTAATTTTAATGTGACAGGTCCGCACGTTCAAACTATCCGAAGATTTAGCTAACACTAGGACTCGAGATGATTAATGAAATACTACATTTGGAGTATTACGCTGTATGGAGCAGAAACTTGGACTCTCAGAGAGATGGAAAATAAATAATCGTAGAGCTTTGAAATATAGTGCAGGAGAAGACTTGGAAATATCAGGCGGACAGACAGAGAGACAAATGAAGAAATCCTAACAAAATTGTGTGAGAAAAGAACCATTTTCTATGTGATTCCTCGGTACAAAGTTAACTGGATAGGACACATCTTTAGGAGAGATTGTTTTCTGCAGGACGCAATAGAAGGAAAACTTGAGGAAAAGAGGAGCTTAGGAAGAAGGGGATTCAAATATTGGATGACTTGAAGGAAATAAGAAAATTCTGGGAGCTGAAGAAAGAGGCAGAGAATAGGACACATTGGCAGTCTAAGTTCACTGACAAAAGGAATGAACATTTCATAGGACAGAACACGTAATAATAAAAATAATAAATGCCTTTAAGTGTTAATGATGTTTCTACACGTATTTCAATTAGTTGGCCTTATGTATTTTACTATTTTCTGAAGTACGGTACAACATCAGTGTATTTATTAACAGTTTTTCAGTGTTACCAACTTTTATTACAAATTGTCTTGTGGCATGTCTAGAACACTTTAAGGTATCTGTTACACCTCTTTGCAGGAAACTTTTATCACTTGAAACTTATTTAAGGCGAGAAAGGAACAAACATTTTAAAAAGTTATTAACATGACAATAAAAGTTGTGAAAAAAAGCAAGTTTTCATACAACAGAAATATATTTTTTAATGTTTAAAGATAATAATAACGCACACAAATTTCAAATACATTATCAGAGCATACATACATACCTAATTTTGCCATTCCCTTACGGGGTAGGAAAGAAACTGTGCATACATCTCAAAAAACATCTCCGTACCTAATCCATCTTCACTAACTTTCTCTACCCTTCCCTATCCTTGCATACGCTCTTTGCTTCAACAACATCCATGCACTGAGTCATAGATGGTCTTTTATTCTTAAAACGCTTAATGTTTCTCTATTTTTACATATTCATCCACAACATTTTAAAATGTCTTACATAAGTAATTAATTAACTATAGACTATGACACATTTATTTGCTTTTTATTTCAATTGCTTAGTTGTATTATCCTTGTTTTCTTAGGATGTGCTGTTTAGAAACTAGATTTTGGAAAAGAGATTGAAAAGTTGTTTTGGAATATATTTGGTATTTATTAGGTTTCATATTTGTTTTTGTTTTTTCATTTGATGTAAACCACGTTCTCTGATAAACTCCTGCCCATATTTTATGTTGAACTAAATTGAAGAATATGTCATTATGTAGCTCCTATAATGTTTTAACCAATAGTTTAATTGATTTTTAACTTACTATTTATTAAATATTATTCAAAAATTATAGTTTTAAAAGAACTAAGGGTCGCTGATGTACCTGCGCATCATCAGTGTAAAATATACATAATTTATAAAATGTTTACTTAATTAAATTATTAGTAGCACAATTTCGATAAAAATGACTACACAATATGAATTACTATATTCTTTATAATTAACTATAAGCTTATGAATATGTACCTTAGTTTAATTGGAAGCATGTTTTTTTTACTGAATAAACGTGTCAAAATCAATTTCCGGTGTAGGCTAAAATTGTTCAAATGTAAAATATTTAGCTAGGGGCATGCATTCAAACTCCAAAATTATAAATTAGTATATCCCTGGGAAATTTAAGATTTCCTCTTTCTCAGGGATAAGTTAATGACTGAGAACCTGAATGTTTTTTGTGTGTTGTAAAATTAAGTTAGTTTTTAATTCATGTGACGATATAATAAGTTGTTTCAAAATATTATTATTATTATTATTATTATCATTATTATTATTAATATTATTATTATTATTATTATTATTATTATTATTATTATTATTATTATTATTAGCACCGCGTCTTACTACCCGTTCGGGTTATACGCACTTACGCTAATGTGTAATGGTAGGGTGATTGTGAGATGAAGTGAAGGACCTACAGTTTAACGTGGGATCCGAACCACGGTGGAGGCCTGGCATTCCCCACATTCACAAGATGTCTTGTCAGAGGTGAAGGAAGGGTTTGGTAATCAGATAAATCTGTGCCGGGACCGAGGATTGAACCCCGGCAGCCAATATAGAAGTCTGACACATTACCCCTAGACCACCAGGTCACCTGTTTCAAAATGTTCATGTTAAATGTAAAAATGAATAAGTAGCCTACGAAATATTATTTATTTCCTCTCGTTAGTTAGAAAAAATAATCGCATTGATGGTAACACGGTATATGGTGTCAATCTCGCAATATACTAGGTTTACGTTGACGGAAGATTGAGATTTGAATCTAGGCTGGGTCCACTGGAAGTAGGGGTAGTTTTATAAATGTAAGTTATCTCTTTGTTTTTAACGTCCACTGTCATACAAATGCGGATGTATTTCCTCTGTCACTCCCAATCTTTACTGCTTGGATAAAGAATTTGTTGGAGAAAGAACATATTAAAATAATTGTTCGTGAATTTAATTCCTGGGTACGACTGCTGTTTCTTTGATAGAAATAAGTTATTCGGCCATGTTTCACCCCCCCCCCCTTCCCCCTAACATGTCTTACTACTAATTTGGTCTATACCCAATTTAATAGCTGAGGGAACTGCAGGAGCCTTATGGAGAAAAGATTTATCTTCGCTCTCTCTCTCTCTGTTACCGGTTGCCAAACTTTCAAGCTTTCGTTTGTTGGGAAGCGAGGGAGGAGGGTTTACCTGGGAATCCCACATTATAAACAATGCGGTATGGGGAGTTTGAGGGATTTAATTAACAGGAAAAATCATTTCCCATCGGTGTACAGCCTTTTCTAGAAACATTAACTATTTCCACAATCGTAATTTTTTCAAGATTGAAGTATATTAACGTTTCTCTATTCCCCACGTAATTACGCTTAAACTATTTTATGTATAAAGCTTTTTTACTCATAATTAATATACAAACAATATGCATTGCCGCTTGAGTTACTGAACAAGTTCCATCTTTATGAATTTAGGTGTGGACTCTTAACACCATTGCTCTTTATTTACTACTTAATATTTTCCTTTGGAATGTGATTGCTTGTAACAAGCCGGAGACTCCATAATTTTTGCCATATTTTAAATGTTAACAATACGCTATTATTCAAATAAATATATTAATATACACATACGATTATAATTTCACAACCTTACGGCAAAAAAACAAAACACACAAACAATACATACATACAAAATCGTAACGTGATCAATAACAAATATTTGTCTACACAAAGTAGGCTTACTAATAAAATATGAGTGTTTATATAGTGAATGTTTTTGAGCTAGTTATTAGGAACATGAGACTCAGACCACTGTAACTTTAAGACTGTGCTGGAGGAAGAAGCCCCAATTACTGGCAACAACGACAGCCCAGCATTGTCAAATTTGATATACATTCGAAGGAAGACTGATCACGGAAAACAAAAGAATGACAACGCTTTTGCTCAATAGTAAACATGCAGTTCCCTCAGCAATGAAATCGGGTGTAATTGCATTAATTATACTAATAGGTAAAGAATGCGGAAGCTAGAACTTAGATAAAATAGATCAGAATTTGCATAGAAAGAGAGTTGGAAATTATTTTATATATAAAAAAATACCCTTAATACATAAGTCCAAGATTCGAGACTCATCACTGACAAACCAGACTGAATGAGCTTGACGTTTACTCCGCGTGCCCACCTATGCGCATCAGGTTACCTGTGTTAAATTGAAACATCAACATTTTCAAATCTACCAGCTTTTTTTTTTTTACATCCCTTGCTTATCTAAAGTTTTAACGAGTGTTTTAATATCCCGAGATTGAGGGTTAGGGTGTGAAACTTAACGCCTCGAAGGTCATCAATCATCGAGTGGTGATGGAGGTGAGAGTTGGTCAAGTTACCGTTGGCTGACCTTTGAAGCCCACCATCCCTACTATACTCCAACCTACACAGACCATATAGTCTCATCCTGATTACAGTTTTAAAGAAGATGTAACCATGCGTCTCACTTCACCGTGATGTAATAAGCTAGACAATCCCGCATCGGTGAGCACGATGACTAAAGTGTCAAGTTCATCTTATATGGTTTGCCAGTGACGGGTAAGATTGGTATTCCAAGGAATTTTTCCCTAAATTATATATCAGTTTCCCTTCATACAAATGCAAGTACACTTCCTTTAAAATTCAAACTTCTTCATCGTTACCCTATTAGTGTAGTTAAATGCGAATAGCTTGACTGGGTAGTAAGGAGAGATACTAAACCCCACAACCATACTTTGAAATTTGATTGTTTAGTAAATATTCAGTGGTGGCTCGTCTATAGGCACTGCGGAACTGCAGCACCCCCTATTTACACTTGATATTATCGATAACATTTAATATAATGAGTCCTTTTTTTCTTTAATTCTTTATTTATTTTTGTAGTACAATATATATTCCTTAAGCTTAGTGTCAGTACTTCAGTAGCCATCCCCCAGTTTATGAAAAAGATACAAAAATATTTGTATGGAACTGTGCGCTTCACAGTTCCAGCAACGTGGTGTCTGACTGTTGTGCACACGCGCACATAGGAGGGGGTAGGAAGGAAGGTGGAGCTGCCAGGTAGAGAGAGCACTGTTGCTCTCGTAGTGCCGGCTCTGGCGTGATGTTGGAAGGAAGTTTATTTTTACTCACCGTGTGTTGGGCTTAAAAACCGTGTACAATATACTTGAATGTGATAAAGTGCAGAAGAGTGTATAATTAGAATACTATTCTGCTTCCAGCTATTCTATTTGATTCTTTTATCTAACAGAAAGACTAAATGCACTTGCAGTACTTTCAATGGAGAAAAATTTCCTCAATTTTCATCTAGAGATCAAGGAGAAAAATTATTGAACTTTTTGCGTAAATTAAAACAAGAAGAATGGATTTCATATTTAAATGAATAGTCCAAGCTTGAACTGTAACAATTTAAGTTAAAGTAAGGTAAATAAGTTTTTTTTGTTAAGATTTTATCAAGTTCCTGAATACATTTTCTTTTTATACATTTTTTTTTCCTTTTACACAATTTTAAAACAAAGGCTAAAAATTTTTCTGAAGCAGCTCCCACACTAATTTTAGCTACGAGCTGCCACTGTAAATTTCCTTTTAGACTGAATATGTACTCACAACGCACTGGTAGAATTTGTGTACCCGCTTTGTAGTATATCAGAAGCGCAAAAGGTAGGTGAATTAAAATCTCACCATCGTTTGTACTCTCTGAGAAAGGGCACCCATGTGGGTTTTTCAAATGGGGGGTCAGATTGGAATACCATCTGCTGTGGGTGTGGCGCCCCCTCCTCCTCGAGAGAAAATTTCGAGAATTAACCTTGTAGGAGGGAATTTTTAGAGCATCTGAATATAATTCTGAGTTAATTATAAGAGCTTCCCGTGGTGATTTTCGCAAAAAAAAAAAAAGTTTCAGAAAAATTAACCAAAGAATAAAATTTAATTTGTAGCTGAAAACCCATCGAAAAGAAACATTATATTCTTTACAAGTTAATTGAACAGAACAAATGAAAAGAAAGCTGTTGAAGAGGGAATGAGGGAGAATCTATCTCTATTTATTCGAATATTCCTGATTCAAAGTTGTTAACAAATTGCAACCAAGTCCTAAATACATAATTTTATTTTTCCATAAAAATTAATTAAATTAAAGTAAATATTTCAGTGGGATATGGAGACCTCAACTCTCCCCCCCCCCCCCACCTCCTCCTCTCTTTATCATCCTTTTATGGGCTTCCATGTCTGAACCCTATATGGAATATGTTATATATGTTAATTACTTATTTCGAAATCATTCCCTCAACATGTGAGCTATGGATGGCCTATAAATATGGTGGTGACAGGTAATAATAAAGGCAAGAAATGTATATTATTCGGATATTACAAGTGGTGTGAGTTTTATGAATTAACTAGTTATCAACCTAAACTGACCTAACCTAGCTTAACCTCTCTTGTAAAGAGAAAGGATTTTTCCCCTGTAACTTTATTATTTTATTGTAATTATTGTAAAGATTAAAAGGTTTGTTTACTTTACATGTTTGCCATGTTGCCACGTTTGACAGTTTTTTCTACCTGTGCACTTTCGATCCATATTTCGTGTTCTTTTATATGAGGTTTCTCCGTCTTGTGTGGTTTTCAATGTTCTGCCTTTTAAGTTATATAAAAATAAATGTTAAGTAGTCCACATAAGAAAAACTGACTTTATTTATTTTCCAGTTGTCAAAACTGACACCATCTGTCAAAAGCGACAACCGAAAAAGTCGATGACGTGTTAAACGAATACATTCTAGTAAATATAGTGGGTTTTTGAGATGGCGGATTGCCTCACGAGTGATTCACGTGATATATGATGTCAGGATCGCTATTGGATGGAATTTCGGTGACGGGGAGGTCAGGGATCGAATCTAGATTGGATGCACTGATGGTTTATCACTTGTAGCTTTTAACTATTTACTATTCATACTGATGCGAGTGCATCTCCTCTATAAAAAAAATTACTCATACTCACTTTCTAGGTAAAACCAATAGTAAACCTTGATTTGAAATTGTAAATTAAAAATAAATAGATTATTATTAATTAGCACCGCGTCTTACTACCCTTCGGGTTATACCACTTACGCTAATGTGTAATGGTAGGGTGATTGTGAGATGAAATGGAAGGACCTACAGTTTAAGTGGAATCCGAACCACGGTGGAGGCCTGGCATTCCCCACATTCAAAGATGTCTTGTCAGAGGTGAAGGAAGGGTTTGGCAAACAGATAAATCTTTGCCGGGACCGAGGATTGAACCCGGCCGCCAGCAAGAAGTCTGACACCTTACCCCTAGACCACCAGGTCACCAATAAATAGATAAAACATTAGAAAAGTATTAGTTGTTTATTTTAATCCTACTCATTTAAAATTTAAACCCTTCAACGTGGGGAGAAGTTTTAAATTCAATTTCAGCCAGACCTTTCCAAAAATGTTCCTATATAGTCTTTATAAACATTACAAAGTACAACTGGCCACCTATTTGGGAATTAATTTTAGAAAGTCAACATAGATATTTCTCTTCAAATGCCATAGAAGCTTTTTACTATCAACTTTAACTAGAAAAGTCACTAAATATAGTGCTAAAACCGCTCAAGTGACAAAACTGATTGATGATGGTTATAATGTTATTTAATATAATATCCAGGGGTGTACAGGCAGGTTTGAAGCGTTCCGGGACTACAAATATGACGACCCTTAATATACATTCATACATATTAATGAAGTTATGAGCTGAAATGGTGTGGCGAAATGTCTTATTTTTATAATTAGTAGATTTAATTTCGAGGCCATTTCAAATTCATACATTATCGATAATTATGTTGATAATCAACCCACTTGAAAGATCAGCTTCTAGTTTTTACTGAAACAAGCAAAATGCTTATAATTTGTCAGATAATAACTGAGATTTGAATATATTTTTGATATATTTAAGTTTGTAAAATGATCCTCCACGCGTTACTTGTGTAGATTATAATAAATATTCATAAACTAATGATGTTTATGTTTGATTTAAGAATTGTTTTAAAAAACAACAAACAGAAACCACAAACGATACGGTCTTATATTTAATGCATCGTATATCTTCACAAATTATGTACTCTAGGCACCCTCAGACTTAATCACCAGAAATTTTGATTACAATCAAATTAAATCAAATCAATGGCTTAGAATTGAATGCATAACGCTTTATTTTAGTTTTAAAACGTTATGATGGCCCAAATAAAACCGGACCACTGGTATATCTCCGTGTGTCCCGGTGGCCCAATCCACTTCTGAATATATTATTATTATTATTATATTATTATTATTATATTATTATATATTATTATCAACGTGTCTTACTAGCCGTTTGGGTTGTACGCACTTACGCTAATGTGTAATTGTAAGGTGATTGTGAGATGAAATGGAGGACCTACAGTTTAACGTGGAATCCGAACCACGATGGAGGCCTGGCATTCCCCACATTCACAAGTTGTGATTAATATAAAGTTCCGATCGGTTGAATGGGTTAGTGTAGGGGGGCAGGGGGTGTTGTTATCCACTAAGCTCTCCTCGAGCCCTCAGATCGTCTGAACTATGAACATCTTCTTTTAATAATTATATAAATGTGCTAGAAGCCACAAAGGGCTTGAACCAAGATCTATTTGACTCGGCAGTTAGTTTTTAATGACCACGCGTAGACACGAGCCATCGTACTGTTCTACTTCCTGGCTTGTAATGACTCGGAGAACACGAGCGCGTGTCTGTAACGAGGAGAGATGTGTCGTGATGGACCGGCATTGATTGCTCGCAGGGAAGGGGGTGAGGAGAGAGTGAGAGGGAGGGAGGGGTCAAACCTGCGCGGCTGCCCCGGCGCGGTCTACGCCGCACCTCTCTTGCGCCCCTAGTAGCCTCGAGACGAGCGCGGGCAACGGACCGACACAAGAAACCATGGTGCGTCTCTGAGGGGGGTGAGGAGGACAAATTAATCAACTAGCCCACTGCGACCATGAAGACGACTCTCAAACCCACGTTGTTGCTGCTAATCGCGGTGGTCGCGGGGGCTCCAGGAGTCGAGGCCGCTCAGAAAAATTACTCGCAACAATGTTCGGATGGTCTTCTGCTGCCCAGGTGGATGCCGCAGGATAACCTGACCGTCGGAGACCGGATAGCGAGAGGTCTTGTCTATTTCTTCGCCATGATATACCTCTTTATCGGGGTGTCGATCGTCTCGGACAGGTTTATGGCGGCCATTGAGGTCATCACCTCACAGGAGAAGGAGATCACCGTCAAAAAGAAGAACGGGGAGACGCAGATACTGGTGGTCCGAGTGTGGAACGAGACTGTGGCTAATCTAACGCTGATGGCCCTCGGATCGTCAGCTCCGGAGATCTTATTGTCCATCATCGAGATTGGTGCAAAGAACTTTGAGGCCGGTGACCTTGGACCGGCACAATCGTTGGTTCTGCTGCGTACAACCTGTTTGTCATCATAGCAATCTGCGTCATCGTGATCCCTGATGGGGAGGTGCGTAAGATCAAACATTTACGCGTGTTTTTTGTGACAGCGACGTGGTCAGTGTTCGCCTATGTATGGCTTTACTTGATACTCGCTGTCATCAGCCCAGAAGTGGTCGACGTGTGGGAGGCGGTGTTGACTTTCCTTTTCTTCCCCGCCACCGTAGGCACTGCTTATATTGCGGACCGCAGACTTCTTATATACAAGTACTTACACAAAGGATACCGTATGAACAAGCGGGGCGTTATCGTGGAGACCGAAGGGGACATTGAGATGTTAAACAAATTCAATCATGTGGACGGTGCGCTCAAGTCCCTGGAGGAACAAGCCCAGAGTGACGAGGTCAGAGAGTTTGAGCAGCACCGACGCGAGTACATCCATACCCTGAGGGATCTCCGCAAGAAAAACCCCGCCATGGACCTAGAACAGATAGAAGTGATGGCTCAGGAAGACGTGCTGAATAAAGGCCCTAAGAGCCGGGCGTTCTATCGGATCCAAGCGACCAGGAAAATGGTGGGTGGTGGAAACATTATGAAAAAAATACAGGAAAGAGCTCAAAGTGACCTGTCAGAGGTTAAAGCTGAGCTACAGCGTCAGGAAGACGCCGGGATGAAGGTGTACTTCGACCCCGGCCATTACACGGTGATGGAGAACGTGGGGGAGTTCGAGGTCCGCGTCGTGAGGGAAGGGGGTGACCTGAACCAACTCGTCATGGTGGACTATGGGACGGAAGATGGCTCGGCCAATGCAGGTTCCGACTACGTGGGTGCGAGAGGCACGCTCGTCTTCCACCCCGGGGAGGTCGTCCAAACCTTCCGGTTGCAGGTGATCGATGACGACGTGTTCGAGGAAGACGAACACTTCTACGTGAGGTTGAGTAACCTGAGGACGGGACAGTCAAACGGGGACGCCGCCCCGCACCCCCGAGGAGGCTCTCAGCCAAACCTCCTCTCCACTCACCCACGGTCCCTCAACTCGGAAGTCCTTCTTTAGCGACCATCATGATCCTGGACGACGATCATGGTGGGGTGTTCGGGTTCCAGGAAAGGGACATAGAACTGGTGGAGTCTGTGGGACAGTAGACCTGAAGGTTGTGCGCTACAGTGGAGCGAGAGGGAAGGTCGCCATCAGATTCTTCACGCAGGATGGTACAGCCAAGGCAGGAAAGGAGTACGAGGGAATAGAAGGAGAGCTAATTTTCGATGATAATGAATCTGAGTGAGTACTTTATCATGATAACATTCTCTTTTAGATTATTTCTTTGCAATTGCAGTATTTTTAATTTCAACTACCCTTCTCGGTGGCGTAGTTGGCTAACGCGCTAGTCGTGTTGAGCTCGACTGCTGAGGACGGGGAGATCGAGGTTCGAATCTATGTCGGGTGAACTGGGGGTGATTTTTCCTAAATAGTTTTCCACTCCCCTCCACGCAAATGCGGGCTCACTTTCCTCTAATTCAACCTTCCCAATTCCTAATCCATTAGCGTAATTAGTACTTAAAGCGTATAACACGAATGGGTAGTAAGACGCGGTGCTAAATAATAATAATAATAATAATATAATAAATAATAATAATTTAATTTCAAATTCTCACCGCATTTTACTACTATCCGTTCAGACCGTTAACATATATACACTAACAGCTTTTTGAATGAATGAGGAATAATTTAGAGGATATATATACTCACTATGAATTCATGGAGAGGGGGCATAATTTAAGGAAAAACAACCTCAGTAAACCCTGCCGGTATTCGAACCATTTACAGTTATACTCCGTGTTGGCCTATCACCCCTAAAGACATTATAGCCTTAGATCCTCAGCTATGAAATTCATATGGGACTTTGGCAAACAATGGACCAGTTTTTTTTAATTCGTCACTAATAACAGGATGTTCCAAATTATTATGACTCGTATGTACTAAACGCCTGTAAAGATAGCGTAAGACGGTGGGCTTGGCAACGTGGGTAGGATCGTTAGAGTCAGTTTGTACTTCATCTTTTTGGTTTTCCCATTCCTTCAATTATTTCCCAGCCCCCATGATTTAGGTGCCAAGACGTTGTGGAACGTATCCAAGGTCAATCGTTTTCTATCGCGTCTTACTAACTGTCCAGAATACACACATTTTACGCAAAAAGTAAGTAATAAGTAAGTTGAATTAGTATTGCTATAGATGCATCTAGATATCATGTACTTTACATAATTGAAAAATGACATTTGAACACAGGGCATGACCAGGGTTCGAGTCCCGTGTATAGATGTAATTTTTCAATTTAAACAATGTATATCTGTTTTGATTAGTTACCTAAATGTTAATAAATATGCTACCATACCTCAAAACAAAGTAGGCCTACACACCTGTAAGACAGAATTCCCTATGATTACAATAAAAATAGCCGATACATACATTTTGGTTATTTTATATTGTAAATATATACTTAAATATATATAGACATATATTTATCACCACTTCATACTGCCTGTCTAGGTCATACGCATATGTACTAATTATACTAATGAGTTAGAGCTGAGAAAGGTTTAATTCTTGGAGTAAGTGTACCCACATTTGCGTGGAGGGCGAGTGAGAAACAATTTAGGAGAAACCACCCTCAATATACCCGACCAGTATTCGAACTCTGAACTCCCTTCATCGCCAGTCTAGTCTATTGCAGAATGAAGCCTTTAGACCATGTGGTATCTATTATTTCTGTTTTTTATTTTTATTGTATAAATGTAGTTTTATTTGCCCCATGGTACAATATATTGAATGAATTAATAAGTTGTGAATAGGATATCTAGTATAATCTTTGGTATTTACACGACATCACAGTGGGCCCAAAAATAGCATGTACAATAAATAACGATCGTGTGTACCGAGCTTAAGTTTGACATTTTAGATTTTTTTTTTTTTAAGTTTAAAAGTGAAACCATGGCATGCAGCGTCGGTAATTTTGATTGGTAGCGAAATAAGGCACGAATTGCGTGCAGCTTGTGTATCAACTTTGTTGTACACGTGCCTAAGATGGTTGGTTCTCCAATACCTTCCAGAAAAAAACCACATAAATTTGTAATTTATTGGCAACTACATGTTCAATCTATGAACAATCCCAGCGGCTCATTTCGGCTACGTATACTACAATTTATTCACGAATAGCCTTTCAAAGCACCTAAAAAAATAATTTTCATTGCAAACAGTGATTGAAAGTTACTAATATCAACCTTTGTAGACAGGCCCACCATGAGGAGGGATATAGGTACCATGCTATCGGGGCCAGTACTCCCAGGGGCCCAGACCCAAGATCCATATTCACAAATTAAAAATAAATAAATCAAAGATGAAAAAAAAAGCCTCTACATACTAAGGAATAGGCAGCCCTTCCACTGTGGTTTCCCAAGAAGGAACTAACTGGAATTTATCACAATTATTACATCCTTTCTTCGTTCCAGTCTTGTCAATTTCAAAGTGTTTGGGAGCTTCACTGTTTCAAATTTCAAGTTATTTTACTGAAACTAGTTTTGACACACAAAGAGAATCAGGCAGTAAATAAAATCAAATTTAAATTTAAGTGTGTAATATTTTAGTTATCACTTACATAATAATATTAGTACACATGTTTTTCTTTAGTGAAAGTGAAAACCAAGTTTATAAAAATATTCAAAACCTTTGTTTATCAGTGGAAAACAGGGAAGGGGGTATTTCCCCAGTAAGTAGTTTGTCCCCCCCCCCCCCAACTGGAATAAACTCTTCCCTCACCTAGATTAGACTTCCCCCTTTATATTAATTTCACTCATCTTTATATTAGTTTTAGTAATGTTCATATTTATTTTGCAAGGAGTAATAAATGATAAAAAAATCTAGTTTGTTATTATTTTATTTTATTTGCCTTAGTTGAGCTTTAGTTTTCTATGACGACATGTTTCGGTGTTATATATTACACCATCTTCAGGTCTTATTTGTGATGACGATTATTTATTTTAATATATATTATCAGAAGGTTTGTGAAAATTTTGAAATATAACTATGTAGGAAACTTTTTTGTGAGATGAACAATTTTATTATCAGTGTTGTTCATCTCACAAAAAAGTAGTAACACTTCAAAATTTCACAAACCCTCCTATAGTATGTGATAAAATAAGTAATCGCCATCATAAATAAGACCTGAGGATGGTGTAATATATAACACCGAAACATGTTGTCAGAGAAGGCTCAAATAAGAAAAAGGGAATAAAATGTAATTATATCTGCTATATTATAAAACATGAATCCCCCTTTACTGGAATAAGCTTGCGCCCCTCTGGATTTAGTTCATCACCTTTGATGTTCTAGAATATGAAGGCCCCTTGGCTGGAATAAGCTTTCCCCTTCTAGAATTATTTCACTCACCTCTGATATTCTAGAATGTGAAGCTGAACGATAGCCTTGAATACAACTCTAAACAGCTTCTAGAGTCACTAGATTATCAAATATTTTCTGGGAGAAGACTACTTTATATAGTATCCGAAATAGGCATATAACTCTAGGCGAAGATAACTCTAAATAGCTTCAAGGATCATTCGAATTGAAAAAAAAAAATTATAACTTCTCCGAATATATTCTAGAAGAATCTATTTTTCAAACATTTTACAAGAGAGGACCGTCCCAAATAATTGCTTCTAGAGATATACAACCTTAAATGATGCCGAAGGAGGAAATTCTCAATACCTTGCAGAAGCATCCATCCAAATTTCAAAATTTGTATGGATGAGAACCACTTCAAATACACTTTAATGCAGTATTGTATATGGTCATCCTAATTTCAAAATGTTTACTAGGGAGGACCACTCCAAATAGCCTATAGAATTATAATTTTTAAAAATAGATAAAGATCACTCTGAATACTTTCTAGTTATTTGACTAGGAGAGGGTACCCAAGTCCTCCTTTGGCTTTTTTTGAAGTTATACTTCTTTAGGCGCGTTATGAAAAAATGATGAGAGTGAAATTTTAAGATGCGCGCGCATCACTGTAACACAAAAGTAACAGGTTGAAATTAAACCGCTCATTAAGTCTCGAAAAAAAAAGCTACCAACAAAATATAAATAAAACCTCTGTTAGTCGCGCATGTTGGTACGCTCGTCGCCTCTGATCACTGTTTTCATATATATAATATTTATCCACATGTTTCTAGTTTCTACATTCACAACACGTGTTTTAGTTTCATACAAGTGCGAATTATATATGTGCTAATAAATTATATTTAGTAGTGATTTAAATTGAATATTTTGATTAATATTATTTACTATTCGTAAATATTAGTGAAAAAAATTGTGCTTATAGACTTTTTCAAGTGCTACAATATAATTGAGATTAACTATCCGTATGTATTATTTATTGATATAAATTAAAAAATTTTTTTTTGTATTTATTTATATTATTAGTTTAAAGTTTAAGTTCCATTAATAAAAAATTAATGTTTATAGAAACTTTAAAACTTATTTTAAAGTTATACTAACTGCCATATTTAGTGACGAGATGTCTTTGGACTTGGAGGAATACAAACCTCTTTGGAAATAGACGAAGATTACACAGTTCGTAGTTTTGTTTTGTAATACTGCAAGAAATGCCATTGCGTTGTTTGAATGTAAAAATCCAACAATAAAAGGTACGTAATTGTTTTGTTACCACTGTCTAAATTGAAACAAATTTTGTGCTTGACATACGTTTTGTTATTTTAATTAATTCATTATTAATTGGAGTACAGTTATGTAACTTCTAAAAATACTGTTTTTTTACGATTATTAAATAATAGGCAATACAAAATATTAATAAAATTTTTATGCTCTTTGTTTCGCGGTTGTGGCAACAATATATACTACAGGACATTAAATAATAAATTAAAAATTATTATGTTTAACACATTTGTTTTCTTAAGTTATAACAAAATTAAATATATTTTTTATAACTCAGAGAAAAAGCTACATAAAATATTATGTTCAATAGAGAAAAAAATTACTATATAAACACAATTGCGCGTTATCAACACCCTTCATTTAATCCAGTGCGCCATCCTTTTTAACAAAGTGAAGTCAACTTATTGAAAGTTCTCGTTCGTAAATCAATTTTAATTTAACTAAATACGTCACTACCCCCCAAAAAAATCACTCAAACGTTTACTTTAAAATGTTTAGATTTCAATGTAAAAATGCTTAAAATTATTTTAAAAATAAAAGATAGTGGCTCGTTGTGAAAGTTTTTACTGCCAAAAGAGACAAATACTCAACATTATGGGTTTGAAGATCGTATCGTTTGGCGTACGGATACATGAAAGCAGAACTGGTAGGTTTTCCAATTTGTCAAATAAGACTATTCGTAAGGCAATCAGGATTTGTGGTTACAGGTTCGACCCCAAATGATGCCTGCCTGATGCCCCGTACACACGGATGATGTTTTCACATTTAGTTAATTAATTAATTGATAAGTTTAGTGATAAGTCAACATGAATAGCTACAATGGGTACTAAATGTGGTGCACACAATAAAAGTACAAGTGGACCATGTATACAAACAAATATCATGGTAGCCATTAAACAGAATAAGTAACTATCATGTAAACGTGTACGTAATTTTGTAGTAGTCCAGTTAATTGTTTTCAGCGAGGTTTATATACATAGCATATACCCTTAGACCACCGAAGAAAGTTGTTTCACGATTCGTTCATTTTTTCAACAATAATAATAATAAATAATAATATTGTTTTTTAACCCGCCTTGGTGACGTAGTTAGCTAACGCGCTTGTCGTGTTGAGCTCGACTGCTGAGGACGGGCAGATCGAGGTTCGAATCTCTGTCGGGTGAACTGGGAGGGGTTTTTCCTAAATGGTTTTCCACTCTCCCTCCACGCAAATGTGGGTTCACTTCCTCTAATTCAACCTTCCCAATTCCTAATCCATTAGTGTAATTAGTACTTAAAGCGTATAACCCGAACGGGTAGTAAGACATGGTGCTAAATATTATTATTAATATTGTTTTACCAAAATAAGTTAAATAATTCTCTAGTAGAAACATAGTCTAATATTCTTTACATGGTGATATCAACAGTAATGTTAAATATTTGTCAAGGGTGTCATGTAATTTAATAACAACTTTTTCTTTTCATTAAAAAAGTTTCTCGTCTAATCCCGCTATACTCATTACTCATGAAATATACTCAACAACTGTTGATATTACCCTGCGAAGAAAATTATACTATATGTTTCTACTAGAGAATTATTTGATTTACTTTGGATGAACAAATGTTTAGCTATAAAAACTATAAACACATAGGAATTTCTTCGCTTTTCCTACACGACCCTCGAAAAGATACAAAACATTTAATAAATACCTTTTATTTTATTTAAATTAGCACTGCGTCTTACTACCTGCTCGGTTTATACACTTATGTACTAATTATTCCAATGGTTTTAGGGAATAGGAAGGTTATATTAATAGGAATTGTAGCCACATTTTCGTGGAGGGAGAATGTAAAACTAGTTTGGAAAAATCACCCTCATTACAACCGACTGATAATTGAACTTCGATCACGTGGCCACTAAAGCGGATTGTATTATCGTTACACAAGGTGTTTTTAAATTAGAAAATATATTTGTGTAAGTACGAAGTAGATAAATTACATTATTTTTAACATTAGTTTGAATTTATTTTTAACTTTATGAAATAAACACAATTTAAGACTTATATAACGAACGTTAAACCAAAAATGTTTTGCACGGATAACTAACGACCATCCCCTAGTTGACTCAAATAGTTTTTTACGTATGGCAGACTAATTAACAGAACACCATTAACACAGCCGATAGATATCGCCGAAGCTATTATTCCTTGTGAACACACAGATCAAAGCGATTTGGTACCGCTTGCCCCGGTATTGTTACCTAATCAGAACAATGGCGAATATACGCTGATCACGTCTTTGTACGATGTCGATTACATGGATTTTGGCGGAACAATTGTCTCGTCTTCAATAGCGATGCGCGATTGTCCTCGATAGATCGATCAGTAATAGTATGAGGATTCGGGGTGGTGGGGGGACTTTAAATATGAGGATATATATAATTGGTTTTATTACCATTTTAAAACCACTATTACTATTAATTATACTGCTATAAAGCCACATGGCTGACTCACTTACTAACATTAGTGTTTACCCACTTCCAGATGAGCTAGAAACTTGAAATTTGGCAAAATTATAGCTTCCAGCCTGTAACCAACGGGAAAATTCCAAAAAGTTTAAAAAGAATCACTTTTAACCCCCGAAAAAAAATTCAAAATGGTGGAGCAACTTATAATTCATGCAGATCTTTCTTTGGAGGTCTCTTGTGGAAAAATGGCTCTGGAATTACATTAATTTACATCCACTTGCAAAGAAAACACATTGGGGGTTTGGGGCGGAGCGCCCAACGAGCAAAGCTAGTATTACACAAACAGCGGTTTTTATTTTTCACTTAGTATTTTTATTTTATTTTTTATTTTAAATTTTTATTAGCTTTATTTATTTACGGTTCCCCCTCGCTTTAGGAGGGGGATTTATTTTAGGGATTTATTATTTATGGCAGTTTATTCCTATATGGAGTGGTTTCTTAAAACCATTTTCTCACTACATTCCTTATAGAAGTTTATTTTACTACCACGTCTTACTATCTGCTCAGGTTATACAAATATATGATAATTAATTTAAAGGAAGAATTTTAGAGGCAATTTTCCCGCACTTTCTTTGAATGAGTTTAAAACCCACTCAAGAAAAAACACCCTCAGCAGGCCAGTTTAACAAGATAGTGACTATTTGGCCACTGAAACGGGTTCAATAAAAGTATTTATTCAGCCTGAAAGGACGCCATGTTTTTATTCTTAATTTTTTGTCTACCACTGCTAGATCACGAGAACCCTTCAGGGCTGATGCGAACTGAATTTTAATCTAACATAATATTGTACCTTTTGTAATATTTGTTTGATTGATTAAAAATAAATACAATATTTATATTTATATTATCATAATATTTTCATATTTTCCTCTAGTAGATTCAATAATTTCATTTAATGGAAGTTTTACTATACAAAAAAATCTCGCTCACAAACACACACACACACATCTCTCTCTCTCTTTCTTTCTCATATATACTACCTGAAATCTGTGGGCCCTCGGGCTCTGCACCGAACTCGTCCAATCTGGATTTTGATAATGGTTAGGTCAGAGTTAGAATCCTGGCCAGATATAGGCCTACTGAAAGTCAGTAAATCACTGTGCAACCAAAAATAAATAATCTAATTGGTCTTTTCATGTAAGACATGTTTTCTGCTCAAAGAGTTCTTTATATTTCTAACAAATTTCTTTCCTCATATACAGAGATAATATTTTTTTTACAAATTAAAGGCCACCTAGAGATGATAGTAAATGGGGAGGGGTGTTAGGTGGGGCAGTTTTACTCATGCCATGATTCTTTAGGGGTCCCCAGCCGCTCACATATATCTCTTTTACAGCAGCAGGTCTTGCTACCCACATACATGAAATGAAATGTTTGTTGTATATTTTTTTATTACGGATTTTCCAAGCCTGTAGCTTTTATTTAGTTTGGTGAGCTTTTCAAAGATATAACAAGAATGGAAAAATACATTTTTATACATATTTATAATTTACTGTACAATACAATACATATTAATAAAACACATACATCACCAAATGAGAAAGGATTATAAATGAAGATGTTCGGGAAATAGTTAGGTTACAGGGAGTACATGAGATAGTAGAGGCAGCAAGACTGAGATGGTACATGTGATGAGGATGTTGGAGTACATGAGATAGTAGAGGAAGCAAGACTGAGATGGTACATGTGATGAGGATGTTGGAGTACATGAGATAGTAGAGGAAGCAAGACTGAGATGGTACATGTGATGAGGATGTTGGAGTACATGAGGTAGTAGAGGAAGCAAGACTGAGATGGTACATGTGATGAGGATGTAGGAGTACATGAGATAGTAGAGGAAGCAAGACTGAGATGGTACATGTGATGAGGATGTTGGAGTACATGAGGTAGTAGAAGAACCAGGGTTGATATGTTGTGGACACGTTATGAAGATGAAATAGGTACGTGTTCCAAAGAGAGTGATAAAGGTGAAGTTTGGAGGTAAGAGACCACAAAAGATACCAAAGAAGAGATGGGAAAAGTAGGTAACAGCAAGTGTGCGAGTGAGAGGAGAGTAATGGAAGAGTGTAAGGGAGGAATAGTGATGTAAAGACAGAGAGATATGTATGCATTTTACTAAACTGATATGGTCACATGTAGAAACAGTTCATTATGATGATATACATTAAGTTATTATTTTATGTGGGTGGGAATCCATCTTAGATTCCATTTTCCCTGACTCCTTGATTCCTCTGATTTATCTAGTACTAGCTATTTCGATTAAATGTAGTTACGGCTTGAGCATTAAACCAAAATAATAAGAGACAAACAAAATAAAATAAAAATATGTTACTTTTTACAAAAAGTTTATCGACAATTTGTTTGTTCGTGTATCTTTTATGACCAATGTCTCTAACCAAGCAGCAATTATATTGATACAGGTTTCTGGTTTTATCTATATCGCATTGATGAGAGCATGGCCCTAGGCCGTCAGTTTCACAATATATTGGATTGTTGATGATGGGGGAGTGTTCTCATTCCCTCTACCAGACAGTGTGGACTCTATTAATAACTTTAATTATACCTATCACTTAGAGAAGCCACACCTTCCAATATAGAAAATAAAAAAAACATAAAATCTAGTGGTGATAGAAATAATCATTTATTCAGAAACACGTTTTATGTTAATCCAATTTATTGAACATTTATTATTATATTATTATTATTATTATTATAAAAACCATCCATTACTACCTGTTCGGGTTATACGCACTTATGCTAATGTGTAATGGAAGGGGGTTTGTGAGAAGAAATTGAGTACCTACAGTTTAACGTGGGATCCGAACCACGGTGGAGGCCTGGCATTCCCCACATTCACAAGTTGTGATTAATACACGTACTGTCAGAGGTGAAGGAGGGTTTGAAAAATAGATAAATCAGTGCCGGGACCGAGGATTGAACCCTGGACTCCCAGTACAGAAGTCTGACACCTTACCCCTATACCAATAGGTCATCGAAAATGTATACAAAATGTAACATTATATATAAATAATTTTTTATATTAAAAATCTGATATATTAATTTAAACTTAAATAGATTTCTCCATTTATTCCATTTAAATGCATAAATAACATCATATCAATAAATAAAAACGGGTTTTTGGTTAATCAAAGTGTGTCGTCAATAATCCTTTTTTTGAATTTATATTAATAAAGTGGAAAGATAGTTCTTTTGTCTGTCATAATTATTAGAAAATATTTACCACCTGCAGAGGGCTGACATTTTAAAATTAATAGCCCTTGACACAAACAATGTGCACCTCAAAGTTGGAATTCAAAATTTTTGGTTAGATTTGTTTTTAATTAAAAACTGGATTGGAAGAAATAAAATGAAGATTTTATTTTTTATTTCTGTTGAAGAAAAGAAAAGTGTTATCTGGGGTTACATTGGGTACTTGTGCTAGTTGAAAAAATAAAGAGACGGGTTGATGGACAAACATGATTGATAATATAACCATACTGTCTTTGAAGCCATATATCAATTGCCATATCGACCTTACATTAAACCCCCCCAATATAATTACTTCTAGAAATTTTGTCGAGAATACATTCTTTGCATGTCAAACTGTCACTAAATAGGTCATTCGAGACACGCGACAGTGTCCTCCCTAAACGTGTCGGGATACAAAGGGAAATCAAGAGCCATTCCCAATATATAATTGGTTAGAAATAAAATATTTATAAATGAAATCTAGGAATCGAAACAAGTGCCCGCACCATTATATCCGTAACAATAGTCACGCACTTGAGGTAAGGTAGAAGACAACGTTAGTTTAGGTCAGTTGTGTTTTTTTTTTTACAGTTCTTACAACAGCAAAATAAAAATATTCATTTCTTCAGTATAAACGTTTATTTTATTTTTATACACATGGTAGTTTCAACAGTTATTGTTTAAATTAATAGAATAAGTAAGCCCTGTTCAGATTTAGCAAATATTGTATTTAATTTTCCGGTTACACGCTTCAGTGGTCGAATGGTTTACGGCGTAACTCTCTTGTTAGACTGTTCTCCTGATGAAGGGGAGATTGGGGATAAATCCCTGTTGGGTATACTGGGGGTATTTTTTTCTTTCAAAAATTGTTTATCGCTTTCCTTCCACATAAATGCGGGTAGATTATCCCATTACAGTAATTATCAAACATATTTATAACCGGAACAGGGAGTAATGCGTGGCGATAAAATACAAATCCCGGTTATTCGGTAGTGAGAATGGCTTATAATTTGGATCATAAAAGTTCTTGAAAGAATCTTAAAAACAACATCCTAATACATAGTAAATTCATTTACTCATTATCTACCAATAATAGCTCATATATCATCATATGTTTACTTTCTCTCGACACCTCGGAGAGAAAGGTTTGTGTTATCGTAAAAAAAAAAATCGAGATTTTGATAAATGTGGACGTTTCATGACCCCCTGAAATCAAACAAGTGGCTATCGCAATTCCATCTGTCTGTACCTCAGGTTAAATCCGAGACTGCTTTATAAATTGGGCTAAAATTTAATATATGGGGTTTTCATTAGGTTTCCCCGAGGAGTTTTAGGAATTAGATATCTAGCCCTAAAATTAATGGTAGTTTACAGAAGGACAAAAAGAGAAAAAACAAATTTTCTCAAAATTCCCTACAACGATTTTGATTAAATTGCATAGCTAGACACCATTTATTAATATAACAAGATGGTAATTCTAATTTTTCTAATGAAAATGATTTTCAGGGTACTTTACATAGGGGAAATTTTCTCCGCAACTGTTTGAGATACGAAATAAATTATTTCTGCTAAGTTGTAGTTCTATTAAAGATAAAAAATCTTTTAGTTGAAATATATTTTTATAAAACTAATAATTTCTGAACTATAAGCAAATATATATACTTTTTAAATTAGGTCTTTGAAAATAAATTTGAAGCTTGTGCATTTTTGGTGGACAAAAGATGTTTCTCTTTTCTAATTTTTCTGTAACAGCGTTCCTAGTTCCTAATGCCATAGAGTAAGTAATAGTAAATAGTGTATATTATTTAATTTGGATCTTTGGTGTAGAGTTTCTACAATAATGTATAGACCTATTGTTTGGTTTCATATCACAAATATTACGAGTAAATATCTAAAAGATAAAAGCGAGAGAAAATCTATTCAGTGTGCCATACAATTTATTTTTTGTGTGTTCCACGTCTTACTACACATATCTGAGCTATTTACATATTAATTACACTAATAGTGTAGTTGTGAGAAAGGTAACACTTTAGAAGAAATGTTAACATTCCACGGAGAGGAAGTGGCAAACCATTAAGGGGGGGAAATATTTCAAAACACCTGGCTAAGATTCGAAACCTGAGCTTTATCACCGTAAAGACAGGCTAGACAATTCTGATGCCTCAGTCCGCGTGCCCACCGGTGTGGATTCTTCTACTATAAGCTCTCAATATATAACTCTTATGGATAACAGTATCTGATTGTTTTCAAAGTAGCTAAAATACTTTCATCTATTCATAAGTGAGATCGTATCGTGTCACTTTAGACAGATCCACTTCGGTGGTCTCATGGTCTAAGGCATCACTCTTGAAATAAAATGAACTATGGGTAGATCGGGGTTTGAATCTCAGTCCCGTGTACTGGAGGAAGTTTTTCTCAACTATCTTTCCCCTCTATCTCTGCAAGAAAATGTAGGTACACTTCCTCTCAATTCAACTCTACTCATCCATAGAACACTAGCTTAATTGGAATATATGCGTATAAACTCTAAAAAAAAAGTGGTAAAGAGTGGGTTTTAAAAAAATTATCAATTCCTATAAAATAATACTAATAAAATAGTAAAATATTATAACTGTCAACCGTAAAAAAAAAACATGTTTGTATTTATTAAGCCTCTTCCTACCGAAGTCCTGTTATAGCCACGTCTGACCACAACAGATACTAACTAGACCTTTTGGGAAAATCTGCTAACTGGTTTAAACAATTAAGTGATAGAACGATTAGTAATTGGAAATTTGTTCATTGGTGCATTCCATAAACCACATGGAAATAGAGAAGGAAAATCTAGTTCTACAGAGGTAGCGTGGTTAGTATAGTTCAGTGTGTGTATGTGTGTGTGTAAATAATGTGGCTACACGCTTCGGTGGCCGCATGGTCTAAGGCGCTACTTTTGCGATAGACTAGACTGCTGATGACGGGGAGTTCAAGGTTAGAATCTCGATCGGGTGTACTGAAGTTTATTTTTTTTACAAAATGGTTTTCCTCCATGCAAATGCGGGTACATTTTATATTGATATAGCCTTCGTAATTCCAAACCCTACTAGTGAAGTTGATTCATAAGAGAATAGCCAGAACGGATAGTAAGACGTGGTGCTAAAAAAAAATCTGTCCTGTTAGTCCTTTAGTGTAGAAAATATTTATATATAACAAAATATGTAAGATTGGAATGCCAGGCCTCCACCGTGGTTCGGATTCCACGTTAAACTGTAGGTCCTTCATTTCATCTCACAATCACCCTACCATTACACATTAGCGTAAGTGCGTACAACCCGAATGGGTAGTAAGACGCGGTGCTATAAAAATAAAAATAATAATAATAATAATAATAATAATAATATAGATTGGATATATTGAGTTCTTTTCTTGTCAGATTTAGAAAAAAAAATGAACTTTTTAGACAGTTATATGAGTTGTGAAAACCATTTCAATGTATTTATCCATCAAGTCATGTGATCTTAAACTGTCACTATTAATAGATGAAATAATACTAATAAAATATTAAAATGTTATCAATATTGACCAAAAAAAGTTGGTATTTTATAAAAATAATTCCCTAGCAGGAAAATATATGCATATTTTTGTTATTGTGGTGTAATTTTTTGAATATACTTATTATATCCTTTTCCGACTTACAAACTAACTTAATTATATAATAAACACAAAATCTAGCCATTGGTTAATCACTTGAAAGGGGTAGTCCAAATTCCACTAGGTGTATATTTCCTATCAATATCTACTTGTTATTTAAAACATTATTTTTTTACTATTTAACA
Source organism: Timema cristinae (assembly GCA_039000515.1). Taxonomy (NCBI): domain Eukaryota; kingdom Metazoa; phylum Arthropoda; class Insecta; order Phasmatodea; family Timematidae; genus Timema; species Timema cristinae. The sequence goes on from JBCFYV010000012.1 coordinate 106,077,850, forward strand.
TTAATATTTGTGATACTTATTTTATTTGTTTGATTAATTGATGGTATACTTTGACATTATACACAAAGTGAATATATGCTCAGTAAATCAAACAAATATCCCATATTAAACATCACAATTATAAGTATGAAATATGAAATATGGAACTAAATAAAAAATACTATTGGTCAACAGGTGTATACAAATATTAATTAAGCAAGGTTCTTTGGATCTTTTTGAATTCTATATTTATTTTATAATTTAAATGTAAATATGATATGTTTGTCCGTTTGAACATCTCTAAGAAAAAGTAGGATTTAGGAGTATAAGGAGAGGAAGAAGTGACGGGTTAGCTATTTTAGCTTTGAGATTCATTACAGACAAGTCAAAAATCCCATATTAATTTAAATGTGATTTTTTAATTTTAAAATATGGCCTGTGGGTTGAAATAGAAGAGAAAAAGTATCCACATATAACATTAAAAAATCATATATTTTAAGTTATAGAATTTAAAAAATAAATATTACCACACAATTGTACACACTTCCTTACATAATCTAGTGTAGTTTGTAACAAACTGTTCAAATATCATTAAACAATATACTACACTTAAATAATAATTTTAGGAAATCAACCTACATTCTTGTTTATCATGAAAAACACTCTTTAGAGCTCCATTAAAAAATTATTGTGATTTCCGATATTGTTTTTAAATTACAAAAAAAATAGTCATATGTAAACTAACATCAAGAAAATTTGCTTTCTAAAAATTCTACGTGGTTCTATTTGTCATGCCAAACATTCTCCAAACATCTATTTTAAAGAAAACCGTCAGAGCTATTTTAGAAAAAATTCAAATTTTCAAAAGTCATTCTTTTGTGAACTGCCCTCAATTTCAGGGCTAGAAATAAATTATAAAAACAATACTGTGGTATGATCATGTAGCTTCTAAACATTGAACATAGTCCACTAAGCTCTTATGGCCTTTTAGATCCAGGTATAGATGAACAGATTTGTAAAACCTTACTTTTTTTAGTTACAGGGTACATAAAAGGTCAAGATTAAATAAAATCTCAAGGCCGAAAATCTTCACGCTTACAATACTTTTCCCCATATGAGAAAGTAAAATTTATAGAAATCTAAACAATTAGCTTGTATTAACGACATTTTATAATAATTATCAAAGCTACGAGATTATGCTAAATTGTGAGGTAAATAGATTTAGCCCAGCTTAACTAAATTAGATAATTTTCAATAGAGCCACACATCAACCACCCATCACCGACGGTTACACGGTATAAGGCGCCAAGCTCGGAATAGAATAAATTTTCAGCGAAGGGGAGTTTTAAGTTAGAATTTCGGCCGAATAAACTGTTGATGATTTTTTAATGTAGTTTTCCCATTACTTTTAAGTTGCCTTCCAATTCTCACCTATTCTTCACCGTTTGGATTAAATCATCAATTACTCTAACTTTTAACTTATTATTTAAAAAAAAATAATGTTGAAGTGGCAATGAAACATTTTAAATTAATTTGGTATTTATTTAGTGGTTTTAAGCTTCACAACTGTCATAAAATAATAAATATCACAGTGTGGGAATATTTCTTTGCAAGTAGGTAGCGCACTTAAAAACTTAGGCAATTTGGGCTTATTTGTAATTTATTAATTTATTTTATTTGGCAACGCGTCTTACAACCCGTTCGGGTTATATGCTTAAGTACTAATTATACTAATAGATTAGGAATTGGGAAGGTTGAATTTAGAGTAAGTGAACCCGCATTTGCGTGGAGGAAGAGTGGAAAACCATTTAGGAATACCCCCCCGTCCCCCCTCAGTTCACCCTACCGAGATTCGAACCTCAATATTTCCTTCCTCGGTGGTCTAGCTCAACACGACTGGCGCGTTAGCTAACTACGCCACCGAAATGGGTTCTTATTTGTGATGATTTTGGTTTTTTTTCAAGCTTTCTACACGAAAGGTATTTTCACTAAATAGAACAACTATTTAACTGATATCTGAATAATTTGCCTTCGTACGATACCTTAGTTTATTTGGTAGTGAGTATTCCCATTGAAATAAAGGTCCCAGGTTCGCTTCTATACATGAACAAAAATAATTATCAAGAGTGAAATTGGAGTTTCCCCTTACATTGTGATCAGTTAGCGGATAGTGGACCAAGTGGTGTGTCTTTATTAGGATTAAGAAAGTTTATAAGTTGGTTCAGAATGTTCACGTTAAATACTTCAAATAAATAAATATTGGTATTTGAACTGTTTTCACACTTGAATAGTTTCCGCATTTGGACTGCTTTCACACTCGATACTTTGCTTGTCGAGTAAACTAGAATATGTTAAGACTCTTAACGTTGGAAGAAGCTTCATTAAGTAAGGATACTTTTTTTTATCACGTTGATAGAATCAAAACATAAGGTTGTGAAATGTTATTTATCGGTCTTTAACATCCAAGATATAAAAGTAAATATCTACTTAATCAACACGTTAGTAAGCCCACAACGGTGGAACATGATTTAAATGTAGAGCTCATTTTATCCAATTTGCTGGTTATGGGGAGGTACGGGGGGTTGTTGTTCGAATCTGGGCTACGTGTACTGAATACGAGTTTATCCTAAACGCTTTATCACTCTAT